>CM021103.1:99802999-99824268 GCA_007115665.2 Sequoiadendron giganteum
AGGAGAGAGGGAGAGAGGGAGAGAGGGGGAGATAGGGTTGATGGAGAGAGGGATAGAGGGATAGAGAGAGAGAGGAGTAATTGAGTGAGAGAGTTGGGAGAGATAGAGGTGGAGAGAGAGAGGGAAAGAGATAATATTTAAATATTTTATATATATTAAATATATATATATTTAAATATTTATAGATTAACTAAAATATTGAAATAATATTGAAATATTATACATAATTCAATAAGATATTATCATAAATTGTATATTATATATTACATTATAAACTATATTGTATATTATATATATTAAATTATAAACTTTTTTCAATATTTGAAATCATATATTAAAAATTGTATAATTTTTTTAAAACTTATATCTAAAACATATCAAATATTCAATTCAAATTGGATATCCGATTTGATGACACAAAATTTAATGCCTAGGGATTAGGCTCGGGCTTGGTTTGGAATTTGGTTCGGACCTACCAATCCTAAGAAGTCAACACAAAAAATGTGTTTAACAACTTACCTTGCTTTTCCAGACTTCGCCCATGTGGCTAACGACTTTTATTTTAGCTACAATTGATGAAACGAAAAGGGTTTGTAAAGGAGCTTCTCAACTTTCTACCAATATAAATTATACTTTATTTTGAATCTAATAAATAATTATTATTCATTTTCTATTAGAATTACGACTAAAGTCCTGATTGATAGCCTGATAGAAAAACATTTATAGCTTTCAAACGGTATCACATTCTATGCTTGGCATACTATAGGATTAAAAATAAATAAAAAATTCATGAAGTTTTGACCAAGTTAAGGTGGTTAGACATACGAGTTTTTATATTTTCTAAAAGTTGTAATAAAAAATTCATAATTAATTATTTACTTGAAAAAAACCTACAAAAAAATATGCATCACATCTAGACATGAGTCTTCTACTTATATCTAAAATCTTGTAAAAAAAATATTATCATTTTATTATGGTTAGGGTGGTCAGACAGATACCTACTTCTTATTTTTTCCCTGAAATTTAAGTACTACTGCATTGAAATTGAAATTTTTCACCAAATAGATTTTTTTTCTTACAAAAATTAACCTAGTAGTTTAGAAACTACATTCAATTTGCCATAGATTCTATTTTTACATATTTTTGAAATAATATAGATAACTTATTCAAATTTTACGTCAAGTTGCCTAACTCTATTTTTTTGAATTTTCATTGCCCCTTAAGGGCCTATTTTTTCCATGATGATCCTGCACATACCCTGTATCTCGATTTATGTTTTCAAAATTAAAATTATGCATAATACACACATGAATGAGAAGCATCTCTTTTCATTCAAGACAATTTCCTCATGTGTGTTCCTTCTCTTTTCTAAGGAATGAATGAAATTATTGTCACTTCCATAAAAGATAAATTTTGTCAGAAGGATAATTAAATGCACATTGGTAAGAGGAATGCGGTTGATATTAAAAGTTGATTGTCGGACCAGTTGTTGCATTCACACCTCAAGAGGTGTAGTTACTCATGCGATAACTTTCAACTACTAATTAATTTTGAGGGGCACACTTGGAATAATTTTAAATGCAATTAGATCTAAATTGTCCTATATAGAAGTTATTAATGAATAACAATGAGTTGCATTTCATCTTAATGGTTTAAATAGAGAATGTATTCTTACTTCATGTCTTTTTAGGATATGATGAGACTTAAGGTTACAGGAGCTGATACATGAAGTTGGATTTAAAGGGTTAGCCAATTGCATTAAAATTGTGGTATTACCATATGGATATTTAATTAAGAAATTTGAGTCATGTTATTGATAATTCATAAGAAAATATGAATTTTTCAGATGGGGTAATTTAATAACATCAGGGGAAAATAAAATTTCTTAAATTTTGGACATAACAGTAAGTCATACATAGGTTTGTAATTTTCATTGATTTGGTGTCTAATGTGCTTCATGGAATAGTATTTTCAATGGATTTTGCATAAAACATGACAAGGAATTACATATCTAAACTACTTTAAATTTTGTGGATTGGTTGGGGATAGTGAATGTTTGTATTAGGTAAAAAATATAAAGGTTTTCCTTTTCTACCACTATAATTCCCATTTAGCTAGTTTCAATGCTAGAAAGTTAAAAATAAAAGAACTTCAAAGCTATATCAAAAGATAAAAATTAAAATTATTGAATATCAAAAGAGAAAATACAATTATTTAGGCTATCCAAATATCTCTATCGAGGCTATAGATGTATGCCTAGCAATAAAGCTCAGTTTTGAGGAATTATAGAGATAAGCTTGCCTAAGCTATGGATTCTTGAGTGATAGCAAAGGTCTATCAAGGTTGGATTAAAAGGTTAAACCAAACTATGTAGCCTAATACAATTAGTTACTATGTTTTAAATTTTACAAAGAAAGGAATGAATCTTGTGCACATACTTGAGTTCCTTTAAGTTTTATGTTTTCTTCATTAAATATCTTGTTCTATGGTAAACATGACAAGTCAAATCTTGTTAGAATTAGAAGTTTTGTGTTATAATTTACCTTTATTTCTTAAAATTTTGAAATTTTCTTTTATTTTTCGTTGCTAGTTGTTCTGTGGTCTCACAACACATCCCATTTTGCTAAAGCAATATGGGGACCCCCTTTCTAATTGTTTTCTTGTGCTATTGATGGTAGTAAAAATCCATGTGTCACAATGGAGGATTTGAATTTGAAGATTTTAGATAAGTCATCTTGATTGAGAAGTGAAAGTGTCCTCAAAATAGTGTTAGTTACAATTTGAATCAACTTGAAAACTATTAAAATAAAGAAGTTAGGATTTGTGAAAATTTATAGCCTTATCAAACCTAATAGTGCACCCATAATTCCATATCTAGTAAGGTAGTTGGTCCTATACTGAATATTATGACCATTGTGGTGAAGATTTTTGTCACCTCTTGCACCTCTAGGGTTTTGCACCTAAAGGGGAAGGGACAAAGATCAATCACTTCATTCAAGAACTAATCCCTTGAGATTCCAATCCAATAGAGATTGAAATCTATCAAAGAAGATTGTTACTAAGGCTAGAAGTTGATAAAGAAGATAAACTATGGATGTAAACCTAAAGAAATGTAAAGTGTTTGAAAATACATTGTGATATGCAAAAGGATCGATTAAATACAATATAGAATAAGATAAAAGGGATAAATAGAAAGAGTGCACCTAGAAACTGGCAGAGGCTGGAGTGAAGACTATAAATGTCTCTGAAGTTCTGGAAAATCTGATTTTTCAGCCTGGTGGGACACTTGTGCCAAACTGGGCAACTTAGTCCTGTTTCAGGAAAATTCTAGAAAACTGCACCAAAGCCTATTTCGGCCAAATGGGTATCCGGATCTACAGAAATCTCTAAAAAACCTGCACAGTGGGACTAAGTCACCACAACTGGGGGAAGTGTCCACTTTGACTTTTCTGAAGATTTGAAAGGGGAATCTATAGCTCTTGGTTTGCACTTCTGCTCCTAGTAATTTTGTGGATTTGAAACTACAAAATTTGGCCTGTACGTGTTCTCCAAGATTCTCTTAGGGTTTTGACAACCTTAAAGGGCTTTGAAACTTTGATGAAAACTTTTCCAATCCTTCTCTTTGATAAATATGCAAACAAGACCTACAAATCACACAAAGAGAGAAAGAAATGTTGGATGTTAGGGCATGGGGGTTGCCTTGGTCAAACCCCTTTTAGGTAATAAAATCAAAATGAAGAGATAATGAAATAAAGAATGAAAAAATGGAGTCAAAACCTTGCCTTGATGATAGATCTTGATTTTTTGCAACAATGGTTGAAGAATCTACCCTTGAATGCTTGAGAAAGATGTCTTGGTGACTTAGAATGCTCAAACCCTAGCATGCTTAAGAAGAATGATGAATGAAGAAAGTAGAATAATGAATGAATAAGGGTGAAATGAGAGGGAAAACCCTATATTTATAAATGATTTGCCCTAATTTCCCAAAAGTGCCTCATCATAGGCTGACCTTAGGGTTTAGAGAACAATATCCCACCAAAATTTTGAAATATTTTTTTATTTTTTAGCCAAATGGGATAAGATCTAGGTTGTTTGTTCAAAAACATGTGTACTCACTTTGAGGTGATGAAACTTATGATTGTCCGTCGGGTGAGAAGTCCCAAAAGGTGGTTTAGTGAGAAAGTCATGCTAGTGTGTCAACTTCCCACTGTATAATGAGAAATTCATGCCAATGTGTCGGCTTCCCATCATACTAACCATACCAAAGATACCCTCCTAATAACTTTGATAGGGTACCACAATGCTTTTTTAAATGCTTTTAAATATCATGTAAAGATTTTGTTAAAGGGGATTTTTCTTTATTTATGTAAGGTCTTCTTCTTAGCGAGCATTATGCCTAATGTCTCCAAGAGAGGACAAGTCAAAGTGTCAGATTGTTGCCCATGGGATACCCTATTCGCATCAAACCATGTCAATAGATCATACACTCTTGGATGACATCAAACCCAATGACACCTCCAAGAAGAGGACACATCACAAGAAAAATCATGCGATGAAATTTGCAAAAGAATGTCATCTATGTATGCCCCCACTTTAAAGTGGGTGCTACACCATCAGTATGAGCAATTGCTTTAAAGTAGAAAAAGACACGAGAGCTTATTCGAAAATTCCTATGCCAAGTCATATGTTTCTGATAAGTTGCATCATGAAAAAGATAGTATGTCACATATGAGTCAACTTAAGGCATTTCATCCACATCCCAAGCTTTCTCTTATATGTTCATGAAAGTTTAACGACTAGTCAAAAGAGACAACGACAAGTGACATACGAGGACAAGGCTATCTAACCCCTTGCCCCCACTTAGTGCAAGACAGCCAAAAGGATTGGTGAAATGCATGGTAGAGTGAAAATCAGTAGCAATTAGAGGAATGAGGTGCCCCCACATAAGGGAGAGCTCCAGACTCCTTAAGATGTTGAATTTTACTACTCAAGGCCTTACATTCATTAGTAGAATGACCATGGACTCTATTATATGTGCAAAAGGAATTCATGTAATAGAATTTATTTTGAGTTTTTGGTGGAAGGTATATCAAGTGATCTTGGAGGAGTCTCGACAAGATACCCTCTTTATCAAAAGTAGAGTATGCTTTTGTAGTTTGTAACAAAGATATCTTTGGCTTAGTAGAAGATGTCACACCTACACAAGGCTCTATAGATTGTGAAATTTTGTACGCTCCTTTAGAAGAGTGTGTAAAATTCAAATCATTAGTGTTTTTTGAGATGACATTGACATTAAGCAAATATTTCTTTGTTGGTTTTATATCTTGCAAAGGAAAAAGACTGTTGTCTATCAGTTCAGGATGCACTAGTGTTAAGGTTGGTTTTGAGGAATCATGTGTGATGGTGTTGATGTCGATTGAAGGCTTGGTGATTTTGATCAAGGGACAATATCCAAGACCATGATTAGTTGTTTGCATGATAGGATCAATGGGGACACGTATACCTTGTTCTCTAGAACCACATCCTTTTCCAATGTATCCAAGTTGTTTCATTGTTTGAATCATTGTTTATTATTTGAATCATTGTTTATGATCTTGTACTTGTCCATGAGTGTTGGTTTCAAATTCAATGATCCCAAATCATCGATGGATATCGTTGTGAAGGGTTTAGGACAACTAGATTTTTGTTATTTGTACATGGGTTTGACTTGTGTGGTTGGTGTGAATGTGTTCGAGGGAGTATCTTTGTTTTACTCAAGTTGTAAGACACTATAAGGCTCAGGATCAATGTCAACTGTGTACACTTTGTTCTTGTAGATGTACTTCATTTTATGATGAAGAGTGGAAGGCACTCCATTCATTGCATGAATCCATGGCCTACCTAAAATAAGATTATATGAAACATCATGTGGTATAACATGGATTGGTGTGTCTAATGTGGTCATTCCAATTGTAATAGGCAAAGTGATCACACCAAGCGATTTATGTCCTGCACTGTCAAATCCACTGATAGATAAAGAGGTAGGTTGAATGTTTGATTTACCCACATGCAGCCTATCCAAAATATTTACACTACACACATTAACGGTGGAGCCATTGTCAACAAGGGTTCACTTTATCCCTATTCTTTTGTATTGAGATATGATTACGAAAGCTTCATTTTGTTTTTTCACTTCCAAAGGAGGGATCTCACTTTGGTGAAAAATAATATCATCATTGATTCCTTAAATTATAGCTACTATGTCATTCAGTTGTGCAGGAGAAGGGATAGGAACTTGTTGTAAGGCCGTTTGAAGCATAGTGTGGTATCTAGGGGAATTTTGAATTAAATCCCAGAGGGATATCTTTGCAAGAGTATTCTTAAGTTGTTCAAAAAGATCATACTCCCTTATATGTGAATTTAATTGAGGATCACGATGCAAGATGGGATTAGGCAAAGGTAAAGGTGTCAAGGTGGGTTGGGGCGAGTGTGGATTGTTTCTTGTGTAATGTGTATGAGCAATGGTATTATAACTTGGTTGTTGCAACACATTATTCTTAGGTGGGAAAAGGATAAGTTCAGATTTGTTATGAGTGTGTTGTTTGTGTGAGGGTGGGTAAAAAATGAGTTGACGTTGAATAATATTAATGTTTCCTAGGGAAGGAAAATCTAACATGGGCTCTGCATATTCTTCTAGGGGCATAATATTATGATTCTCAATGTTATCCTTGTCTTGCATCATGATATCCTCCCTAGGAGGAGAGTTTTTAGGAGAACTACAAACCACGTGTTCTTGACATTCGAGGGTTGGTTCTTCTAAAATGACTTCATCACAAGTAGGGAAATGATCAATGATGGGATTATCAATAGTGGGATGGTTAGGAGAGGGTTATATTTGATTATCTTGTTTGTCGAAGTTCTCATTCTCTTGTTCCATACTATCTAGACCCTAGTAGGAGAGCTTGGAAGATGTTCACCACATGCCATGGCGAGACTTTGTAAACTAGCTTCATTGTAGGTAGGGGAGGCATCAAGAGAAAGACCACTATTATTTTCAAATAGATTGTCCCAAATGGTAGGAGCATTAGGGAAGGGAGTGTCAAGAGTGTCATGAATCTTAGGAGGTGTATCTTCTAACACCAACCTATCCTCTTTGCATCAAGGAGGGATATTAGGAGATGGCCAATTTTGATTGGCATGGTTATAGAGACTAGGTAAAGAGATATCTAGAAATGTTTCGATGATCTCATCTTATTATTGTTTAGTGTCTTCCAAAGGGGGATGAGAAGAGGGACAATCAAGACCCTCAATGTTTGTATCTTCTTTCACCAAGATACCTTCGTCACTAATAGCAGAGGTATCAAGAGAAGATAAAGTATGATTGTTATGATTATCAACACTACCATCCTCATCAATGGGAAATGTAATGTTAAGGATTGTGTCAATGGTTTGATGATTAACATGTTTCTTAATGACCTCGTTGGTGTAATCAAAAGTGAACTCATAAGAGGGGATGTTGTATTTATGAAATCCATTTATAAGCAAATCAAAGCCACATCTTTTGAAAGAAAACATGCTATGAGGAAAAAGGAAAGAAAGTGCAATGCAATGACTTAAAGTGAAATGTTGAAATGCAATTTTCAGATGTGAAACAAGGTAATTTTTTTATTACATTATGCAACAACCTGAAAAGGAAATGGTGTAGATGCAAAATTGAATATGAGAAATGCATGAAATGAGCTAGTTCAAGCTAGATCTAATGAAATGCATGTTACAGAAACTCAACCAACTGATACAGATAGGTAAGGGTAACAAGAAAAAGCTTTAAAATAGGGTTTTCAGCTTTGTGAAAGGTAGTTTCAAGGGCCTAAAGGGACTAAGTCACCCAAGGTGGCGAGTTAGTCCTACTAGGGATTTTTTTCAAAATTTTCAGATTTTTTTGATTGATTTTTATGTTTTCTTTGTTGTATGATGCAGACCTAAGATGCGAATGCAGAATTTTAGAAATTCTTTAATGATTTAAGATGCAAAAATGCAACCTATATGCACTTTCACTAATGCAAGAAATTTAGAAACCCTAGAATGAAAATTAAACAATGCAAGATGCAATGCAATGTTAATGTAAGCTATTCTTAGGATGTAAATACACTCCAAATAAGAAAAATGATTCTCTAAATGTAGGTTCACCAATATGTAGTGAAGATTTTTGTAACTCTTTTGCACCTAAAGGGTAAGGGACAAAGATCAGTCACTACATTCAAGAACAAACCCTAGAGATCCCAATGTAATAGAGATTGGAATCTATCAAGGGAGATTATTCCTAAGGCTAGAAGTTGATAAAGAAGATAAACTATGGATGTAAAACTAAAGAAATGTAAAGTGTTTGAAAATACATTGTGATATGCAGAAGGATAGATTAAATACAATATAAAACAAGATAAAAGGGCTAAACGAAAAGAGTGCACCTGGAAATTGGTAGAGGTTGGAGTGAAGATTGTAAATGTCCCTAAAGTTCTAGAAAATCTAATTTTTAAGCTTGGTGTGACACTTGTGCCAAACTGGGCGACTTAGTCTTGTTTCGGGAAAATTCTGGAAAACTGCACTGAAGCCTGTTTCAACCGAATGGGTATTCGAATCTACAGAAATCTCTAAAAAACCTGCACAGTGGGACTAAGTAGCCACAACTCGGGGAAGTGTCCACTTTGACTTTTCTAAAGATTCGAAAGGGGAATCTATAGCTCTCGGTCTGCACTTCTGCTCCTGGTAATTTTTTGGATTTGAAACTATAGAATTCAGCCTGTAGGTGTTCTTAAAGATTCTCTTATGGTTTTGATAACCTTAAAGGGCTTTGACACTTTGATGACAACTTTTCCAATCCTTCTCTTTGATAAATCTGCAAACAAGACCTGCAAATCACACAAAGAGAAATAAATGTTGGATGTTAGGGCATGGGATTTTTCCTTGGTCAAACCCCTTTTGGGTAATTAAACCAAAATGAAGAGAATAAAATAAAGCATGAAACAATGGAGTCAAAACCTTGCCTTGATGATAGATCTTGAGTTGCTACAACAATGGTTGAAGAATATTCCCTTGAATGCTTCAGAAGGATGTCTTAGTGACTTAGAATGCTCAAACCCTAGCTTGCTTGAGAAGAATGATGAATGAAGAAAGGAGAATAATGAATGAATAGGGGTGAAACGAGAGGAAATAATCCTATATTTATACATGATTTTCCCTAATTTCTCGAAATTACCTCATCACAAGCCAACCTTAGGGTTTAGAGAACAATATCCCGCCAGAATTTGAAATATTTTTTATTTTTGAGCCAAATGGGACTAAGTCACCCAAAGTGGCGACTTGGTCCCACCAGGGAAATTTTGCTAAGTGTCAAGAATTAAAGTGTATTTAATAATTCTTAACGGGATTATCCTCTGCAAAACACTTAAGTAGGGCCTGTAATTACATAATGGGGCCATTTAAACTTAAGAAAGGGTCAAATTATTGATCACAAGCCCAGAAAAGTGTGAGAGTTTGTTACAATTCCTTACAACACTTTGAAATAAGACTTGGTAAATGATAAAAATAGGTTGTTTAAGTGAATTAGAATGAAAGGGTCCTAGGAAAGTGTGAAAGTGGGTTACAATACTTCACAACACCTTTGCAAGACACCATAGAATTCTTATTGATTTATAAGGGTTCCAGACCTAATGTGAATGTGTTGACCACATTACAACATTAAAACTAGGCCAACATCCATAAGAAAGACCCAAATGAGTGAAAATGTCAAGGATGCATTTTTCTACATTACACCCATAAAGCATTAAGTGATTCAATTGTAACTCGATACGTATTCTTATAAATAAAAAACCATCCCTTCATCTTCATATAGACCCAAAGTGTATCAAATCATGATTATCTTATGGAAAAGGTTATGAATCTTACTAAACCAAACATAGAGTATCTAGATCCAAATCCAAGTCTATATGAAGATGTACTAAAATATAAACTTCCTATAAAATAATCCTTAGCATAAGAAAATTCCATTGGTAATGTATTACTAAACCTAATAGTATATCTGGTTACCATTGCACTTACTCCCAAGTGAAATAAAACTAACTTTGCAAACATGTTTCTCCTTATGGAACTTGATGCTTCGTATTTATTGAATTCAACATCCAATAAGAATGTTTGAAGTTTTAGTAACCATAAAAATCCCTACAATGGTCCAATAATGCAATTTGAGTGGGTATAATGGAATTTTTTATATAA
The DNA here is from genome assembly GCA_007115665.2 of Sequoiadendron giganteum. Lineage (NCBI taxonomy): Eukaryota > Viridiplantae > Streptophyta > Pinopsida > Cupressales > Cupressaceae > Sequoiadendron > Sequoiadendron giganteum. The sequence continues at coordinate 99,813,248 of CM021103.1, forward strand.
TTTGGTCTTAAAATGTTGATTTAATGTATGAAAGGTAAGGGTAATACTATTTGGTCTCGTGAATGATGATATGCTTAAATGGATCTAGATTTTGAGACAAAATGGTGAAGTATTAAGAGTTAAATATAAATGTAGGCATGGGCTTTGTTTTGAAATGAGATATTTGATTAAAAAGATTGAAATTTTTCCTAATGCAGGTGCAAAAATATTAGTTGAACCAAATGGCCTACATCCTTAAATATATGAGAGCCTTACAGGATATTGAAAAGTGCAATTCAAGGTGAAGATCAAGATCCATATGCAGATATCAAACCCAATGGCGGAAGACATATAACAAACTATGGAGAATTTGTAGCATGCCAAAACTAAAGGAATTTTGAGAAATGATGAAAGAGAAGATAAAGGAGAAGTAAATATATGTTAAGGGTTGGCTAAATCTAGATAGTGAGGCCTGAATTATAGGATTGCTATGAAGATTTAGTTAATTACAAGGATATTTGACCAAGTCAAAATATTGAATGTTTTGAAAATTTAATGGGTAATCAGTAGTGGTTAAGTTTGATAAAGGGAAATTTGATCAATTTTTTTGAAATTGTCTATTAACAACCCATGTGCAAAAGATATTTTTCTAGCCATGTGTCAATTACTAATTCCATTAATTCTATTTTTTCCATGTGATTTTGTAATCAACCTCTACCTTATTTCTATTAAAGGCAACAAGTTATCTCATTTAAATGATCATAAATTGTTGAGTCAAATAGAACTTGAATTGGAGAATTGCCAATCTAGCTTCTATTTTTTATGTTTTATGTTCATCCTTAGTAAATACTTGTACATTTTGTAAAGACTTGTAAAGATGAAGTAGTTTAAAGGCCATTCCTAATTGCATATCTTGCATGACGATAAGTTGTTCACCTAATGGATAATCAAAAAAATTCTCCATCTTTGGGTGCATTTGAACCTATTTTTCTTTGAATGGTTAACATCTTCAAACTCTAACACTATTATGTATGTAGCTGTGAGAAAATATAGTGAAGTACAAACATTTTCTACTTTAGTTTACATTTCTTATAAGATGTATGTGTGCAATATATGAAAATATTAAATCTCTTAGGGTTTTTCTCTCTATTTCTTTAATCATTCACAATATCTTTATCTTAGATTAGTTGAAATAATGAATATGGATAGTATTTTTTGTGGAAAGTGAAGTGTATAATTGAATATTTTCAATTCTAATAAATCATAATACTCAAATGTATGGTCCTTGTGTGAAAACAATACAAAACAACAAACCCTAAGTGAACCTAGTGAGTCAAGACTTGACATTCTTGAGCCTTGAGATAAATAATTGCTAACAGATTTAAGTAATCTTTCAAGCTAGATAGGTCCTACAAGTTCAAAATCTATCTATATGTTGTATGACTAACATCATCATCAACACTATCGATCAATGCATAGAGTTTCCTTTTATTATGTGTAGTTTGACCTATTAGGTTTTCTTGTATTTGAGGAGGGTGTTGAGGAATAGTTGGAGGATTTTTCTTAGAGTTTGGTTGTCCATGTTCTTCACAGGGTTTTCATTAATTAGGTATGTGCAAGATCATGATGGGCCAAAAAGTGGTGATATCTAAGTGATATGATGACCCATGTGGCTGACAAATTTTTTTTTACCCAAAATTGATGAAACGAAAAGGGTTTTTAAAGGAGATTCTCATCTTTCCACCAATATAAATTATGCTTTACTTTGAATTTAATAAATTATTATTATTCATTTCTATTTGAATTATGACTAAATTCCTGATTGATAGGTTGATTGAAAAACATCTATAACTTTCAAATGGTATCACATTTTTTCAATTTGAAATATGTGTCACATTCTATGCTTCACATACTATAGGATTAAAAAAAAAATGAATTTCATGAAGTTTTGACCAATTTAAGGTGGTTAGACATACGATTTTTTATATTTTTTAAAATTTGTAATTAAAAATATCATAATTAATTATTTACTTGGAAAAAAATTACAAAAAAATATGCACAACATTTGTACATGAGTCCCCTACTTATATCTAAAATATTATAAAAAAAATATTATCATTTTATTGTGGTTAGGGTGGTCAAACAGACACCTACTTCTTATTTTTTCCTTAAAATTTAAGTACTACTGCATTGAAATTTCAAAAATTTTACCAAATAGATTTTTAAAAAATAAAAATAAACCTAGTAGTTTAGAAATTACATTCAATTTGCTACAGATTCTATTCTTACATATTTTTGAGATAATATAGATAACTTATTCAAATTTTTACGTCAAGTTGCCTAACTCTGATTTTCTGAATTTTATTGCCACTTAAGGGCCTGTTTTTTCCATGATGATCCTACACATACCCAATTGGTGAACTAGTGTGTTCATCGATAGGTGAACGATTTTCAATTCCTGAAAAATTACAAAAAATTGAATCAAAAATATTGTTAAATTGTTATTTTATTCAAATTTTACACTTAAAAACCAAAAAAATCTATGTCATTGATCTTGTGGGTGTTGTGGCAATATTTTGATGGCAGCTTGATCAACTCTAAAATGCATACACACTATTAAAACACACACACTATTGCTTGGTAGTGACTAGCCTAGGCTTGGTCATTATCAATCCATAACGTGAGCATATTATAATATGCTTGTGTTATATCCTAAATGGACCAAAAAGTGGTTGTGGACACTTTTTGGTCCCCTATCTTTTTGCACACTCATGTATTCATTAATCATTTTTCTTCAATGTTCATCTAAATTTTACAAACTAAACTAGATATAACCACTTTTTGGTCCCCCATGATCTTTTTGCACACACCAATGCATTCATTAGCCATTTTTCTTCAATGTTCCTCTGAATTTCACAAACTAAACTAGATATGCTAAGTTCCCTTAGTTGTTGTGCACATTTCTACACTAACATGCAAAAAGTGTTTTAGTTCTAATACCAATTATTCAATTCATATAGTGAATTAGAGGAAAATCATGAAGGTTAATTAGTAATACAACAAGATCATAGAATGCATAATGAAAAATATATATTCAAACCAAAGATGCATTAAAGATGTAAAAATATTGTGTCATATATGTCACTTATATTTAGAAAGAGTAAAGGTAATGTACATAAAGGTTATGGGTAAGTGCACCAATCTGTGACACATTTTTGATGCCAAACTACAAAAAAAAACCATAATAGGCCATATTGCGCTCGCCAAATTTGAAAAGCGCCAATTGGCTTGAATTTTGAAATGAGTGAACAAGTGTGAGTTCTCTTTATTTTTGCAATGAATTTTGGAATGCATTTTTCTAAACTCTTTTATTTTCGCTTTCTTTTCCAAGGAAACTATATACATGAAATAAACATTTAAGTATAAGTTTACATTTACATATGGACATTTACTTTCTTATACTTTAAGTTATATTACATGTATATAGGCAGGATTTTTGAGAGTGGTTTCAGATCTCTAGGAATTATAATGCAAATTCTAGTTTTTGGAAGATTTTAAAAATTTCAGACTTAGTCAAATTTCAGTAATCAGCAATTCAAATTTCAGTAATCAGGAGGTCAAATTTTAGTAGTCAACAAATTGTATCAACTTTCTCTCTCCTTCTCTCTACTATCTATCTCTCCACTCCCTCTCTCTCTCCCTTGCTCTCTCTCTCTCTCCCCTCTCTCTCTCTCTCACCCCTCTATCTCCTCCCTACATCTGCCTCCCCCCTCCCCTCTCTCTCTCTCTTTACCTACCTCTCCCTCCATCACTTTGTATCTCACTTATGTCTCACTCCCTACCTCTTTCCCTCTCTACTCTCCATCTCTCCTCTCCCTCCCTCTACCTACATCTCTCTCTCACTCTTTATCCCTCTCTTCCCCCACTTTCTCTCTAACTCTCTCCTCTCTATCTCATAATTCTCTCTCCCTCCCTCTCACTCTCCCCTCTCTATCTCACCACTCTCTCTATCTCTCTCTCTCTCACACACACAAACCTTTATCTCCCTCGCTAACACTCCCTCCCTCCATCCTTCCCTCTCTACTTCTCTCTATCTCTCCTCTCCCTCCCTCTCTCGACCTCACCCTCCCTCCACTTCTTTTCGTCTCTCCTCCCATCTCTCACTATTGTCCCTCCCTCCCTCCCTCCCCCTCTTTCTCTCTCAATCGATCTTTTTCTCTATCTCACCATTCTCTCTATCTCACTCACACACACACCTCTATCTCCCTACCTATCCCTCCCCTCTGTACTTTGTATCTCTCCTCTTGCTTCCCTCTCTATACATACCTCTCCCTCCATCACTCTCTCTCTCTCCATCCCTCTCTATCTCACTTATGCCTCCTTCCCTACCTCTTTCCCTCCCTACTCTCTATCTCTCCTCTCCCTTCCTCTACCTACCTCTCTCTCTATCTCTCCATCCCTCTCTTTCTCTCTCACTCTCTCCTCTCTATCTCACCATTATCTCTATCTCTACCTATCACCCCCTCCTCTCTAAATCACCATTCCCTCTCTCCCAGTTTCCCTCCTTCCCTCTCACTCCCTCCTCTCTAAATCACCATTCTCTCTCTATCCCACTTTCCCTCATTCCCTCTCTATATCTCACTTATCCCTTTCTACCTCTCCCTCCCTCCAATCTCCCTCTCTCTCTTTATCTCTATTTCTCATTCTCTCCTTACCTCTCTACTCTCTATCTCACCACTCTCTCCATCTCACTCTCCCTCCTTCCCTTTGTCCCTCCTATCCATCCCTCTCTCCTTCCCTCTCTACCTACCTCTCACTCCACTACCTACCACTCTCTCCCTCATCCATCTTTCTCTCTTACTCTCTCCTTCCCTCTCTACTCTATATCTCTCCCCCCTTCCCTCTCTAATCTATTTCTCTCTCTCCCCCTTCCTTTTTCCCCTCATTTTCTCTCCTCTAACTCTCTCTCCCTCTCACACACACTCACCTATATCTCCACCTTTCCTCTCCCACCATCCCTCCACTCTCCACTTCTCTCTATCTATCATCTCTCTCTACATCTCCTTCCCTCTATATTTATCTTTATCTCCCCTCTCCCTCTCTTTACCCACTTCTCCCTCCATCACTCTATTTCTCAACCGTGTCTCCTCTCTCTCTTTCTCTCTCTCTCTCTCACACACACACACACACACACACACACACACCTCTATCTCCTCCCTACTTGTCCCTCCCTCCCCTCTCTAATTATCTCTATCTCTCCTCTCTCTACATCTCCTACCTTCTCTACCTATATTTATCTCCCCTATCCATTTTTTTACCTACCTCTCCCTTCATCACTCTGTATCTCACCTATGTTCCCCTACCTACCTAGGGTTGAGGTATTAAGGGTCAAGGGTTGATAATTGAGGGTTGAGGGTTTAATTTATAGGGTAGAGGGTAGAGGTTTTAAGGGTTGAGGGTTGACAGTTGAGGGTTGACGGTTGAGGGTAGAGGGTTTAAGGGTCAAGGGACTAAGGGATTAAGGGTTGAGGATTGAGGGATTAGGGTATAGAGTTTACTTGGGTTTAAGGGTTTAAGGGTTGAGGGTATAGGGTTTATGGTAGAGGGTATTGGGTTTAGGGTAGAGGGTATTGGGGTGAGGGTTGAGTGTTTAAGGGTTTAAGGGTTAAGGGTATAGGGTTGAGGGATTAGGGTAGAGAGGGAGGGAAGGATGGAGGGAGAGATGGAGGGAGAGATGGAGGGAGAAGTGAGATAGAGAGGAGAGAATAGGAGAGAGGGATAGAGATATCTGAGGGTTGAGGATCTAATGTATAGGATATAGAGGGTTGAGAATTAAGGGTATAGGATTGATGGTTTAGGGTATTGGGTTGAGGGTTAAGGGTAGAGGGTAGAGGGTAGAGGGTTGAGGGTTGAGGGTAGAGGGTAGAAGGTTTAAGGGTTTAGGGTAGAGGGTAGAGGGTTTAGGGTATAGGTTTAAGGGTATATGGTTGAAGGATTAGCATTGAGGGTATAAGGGTTCAGGGTTTAGGGTTTAAGGGTTGAGGATTAAGGGATTAAGGGTTGAGGTTTGAGGATCGAGGGTTAAGGGTTTAATGATTTAGGGTTTAAGGGTTGAGGGTCAATATTTTAAGGATGAGGGTAGATGGTTGAGGGTATAGGGTTGGTAGATTAGGGTTCAAGGTCCAACATATAGGGTACAAGGTATAGGGGTTGAGGTTTTAGGTTTAAGGGTTTAGGATTGAAGGTAGAGGGTTGAGGGATGAGGGTTTAAGGGTTAAGGGTTGAAGGATTAGGGTAGAGAGTTTACTTGGGTTTAAGGGTTTAGGGTTGAGGGATTAGGGTCGAGGTTATTGTGTTGAGGGTAGAGGGTAGAGGGTTTAGAGGTTTAGGATTTAAGGGTTGAGGGTTGAGGGTTTAGGGTATAGGTTTGAGTGTTCAAGGTTTTAAGGGTTGAGGGTATAGGGTTGAGGGATAAGGGAAGAGAAGGTGGGATGGAGGGAGGGAGAGATGGAGGGAGAGTCTTGAGAGAGAGAGGGATGAAGTAGGAGAGAGATAGAGGTTAGACGGTTAAGGGTAGAGGGTAGAGGGTTTAAGGGTTTAGGGTTTAAGGGTTAAGGTTTTAGGGTTTAGGGGAGAGGGGAGAGAGATAGAGAGAGAGACCTGAGAGAGGGAGAGTGGGTAGGAGCGAGTGTCTTGAGAGAGAGAGAGGGAGGGAGTGGGAGAGAGATAGAGGGTAGAGGGTTAAGGGTAGATGGTTAAGGGTTGAGGGTAGAGGGTTTAAGGGTTTAAGGGTTAAGGGTAGAGAGGAGAGACATAGAAGGAGTGAGTGAGTGATTGAGAGAGACTTGAGAGAGGGAGAGGGGGTATGAGGGAGAGAATTGAGAGAGAGAGAGAGATGGAGAGGGACTGGGAGAGAGATAGAGGGTAGAGGGTAGAGGGTTTTAAGTGTTTAGGGTTTAGGGTTAAGGGTAGATAGAGAGAGAGGTAGAGAGGGAAAGAAGGTAGAGATATTGAGAGAGAGGAGGCAAGGAGGGAGAGAGAAATAGGTATAGAGGGACAAATAGGTAGACCCTTAAACCCTAATCCATCAACCCCCATACCCTCTTAATCCCTCAACCCTCAACCCTTCAACCCTAATCCCTTGACCCCCATACCCTCTTAATCCCTCAACCCTTCAACCCTAATCCCTCGACCCCTATACCCTCTTAATCCCTCAACCCCCATACCCTCAACCCTTAAACCCTAATCCCTCAACCCCATACCCTCTTAATCCCTCAACCCTCAACCCTTCAACCCTAATCCCTCAACCCCTATACCCTCTTAATCCCTCTAATTTTCAGGTCCCAATGCAGTTACAGGTACATTCAACAACATATGACAGTGAGCATGCCTATGAATGTTTTGTTGAATTTGGGTACACTTTGTATGTTGAAGATGACAAATATTTTTCATATGATAGTAAGAATAACGAAATCCAGACTGGTGAGATGAATATGAATTAGGTTGAATACAATGATTTCCTGAAGGTTTTCAATGATAGTGCATATTGCAGGGTAGGTGGAATGGATAGTTTCAAAAGAAATCTGATGAGCTCTATTTAGAACAAAGTTTATGAGAGAGGAAAGTGCAGGTTTTTCTTTTTGAGGTGGCCTAGGTCCATCCCTAATGGTTTAATTTTTTAAACCAAAGTAGGTATAGAGGATTAAGGATTGCCAGTGCATGGACAATTTCTAGCAATGCCTCTTTAAAAAATTATCTTCCATGCATAGTAGTTTAGGGTTTTCCACTTCTCCATTTGCTCCATTTTCATATTATTCATCCGTTCATTCCCTCCATCTACCATCACCTTCATTTTTCATGGCTTTGCTTGGTCTTCTCTACCAAAGATACTCTGGATTCTTGTAGTGGTTTGCAAAATCACTCATCCCCAACAGGAGCCACTGTTAGAACCCAAAATTTCCATAAAAAGTCCTAGGGTTTTCCTATTATTTTCCATAAATTTCCATCAAAACCCTAAGGTATTTTATTTTTTCATGCCTTATATTTTCACTATCTTTCCCATAAAATTCATTATCCACCCTCACATATTCCCCCCATTTAATTCCATTATATTTCATTACCTTTCAAAAAAAAAAAATCACTGCTTTTTATAAAGCTAAAATACCTTACTCCACTGCTTTAATATTTACTTTTTATGTGTTACCGCTTTACCACAGACTCCCATTAGGGGGCTCACGGTATGGCGGTAGCGGTTCAGGAGAAGGCATAAAGTGCTTACCGCCACACCGCACACAGTCAAAACATTAACCGCGGTATCACAGTGGGTGGTAAGTGACAGTGGAGGTAGCAGTTAGAAGAGCCACCGTGGTACCGTGGCCATTAAAATAGTGACCGTGGTGACTGTGGTAACAGTCAGGGATTGAACGGGTAGTGGTCTACGGACAGCCATCGCACAACCGTGGACGGTCATCGAGGAGTCCGTGGTAGTGCGGTAGGAACAAATGCAACCGGTGATGGAGACTTGAACGGTGGAGACAGAGGTGGTAAGTTAATGGTGAAGCGGTTACCGTGATACCAGAGCTAGCTTGAGGGATGACCGTGGTAGAGTGGTAACAGTCGGGAGAAGACCTTGACGGTTAAGACCGCCATACTGCCAGGTAGAAAGATAACAACTGTGGTAAACATAATAAAGGCCACATGGAAATAAAATATAAGGAGCGGATAAAGTGAAATAAAGGTGGCAAAGGATATAAAATAGAAAAATAAAAAGAATGACTATAGTTAAACTAGCAATCACACCTTGGTGTGCAATGGGTACGTCGAAGAGGTATGGAAAGTTAATTAGGGGGAAAATGTTTTAATTGTTTTTTGCATGCATTTGTGCAATACATAAGATCAAATTGGTTGGTCATTTAAGAAATGATTTTGTTGATATATTATTATTAATATATTTATTACTATTTTTATAATATTATATTATTACTATTAATTTAGTTTTTATTATATATTTTCTTATTATTTTTATACATTTACTATTATATTATTATTATTTTATTAATATATCAAGTTTGCATTATGTTACATTATTATTATATTAATAAATGATTGGATTAGGTATTATATATTGTTAGTATTATATTATTATTGTTATTTATTTTTATAATATAATAATATTTTTATATTATGATTTTTTTGTTATATATTTACTATTATAGTGTTATATTTGTATTAATACATTACTATTACTATTAATAATATATTATTAATATTTAAATTATTATATTATTCATAATATTGTATTATTACTTTGATATTACTATTATATTATTCTACTATTATAATATTCTATTATTCTTATTATTATAATATTATTATTCTTATTATATGATTTTGAAATATTATACTTAGTAAATTATATTTATCCTTAATATTATATTATTAATAAAATATGATTAATTGTAGTATTAAATTATTAAATTATTGTTTTATTATTATACTAATGTTATTATGTTATATTGTATTAATTTCATTATATATTTATTATTATATTATGTATATTATATGTATATTATATTATATTATATTATATTTTTATTATATTATACTATATTATATTATATTATTATTATATTATATTATATTATTATTATATTATAAATACTATTGACTAATTTTTAGGAAAAGTGGAAATTAACTATTATTTTGCCTATTTTCTAGAAAGCTGAACTATTATTTTACCTTTTTTTAAGAAATTAAGCTAAAAATAGAATTTTTCTTTATTTATATACACATCCAAAAATAGTAATATACGGTTGTAAAGGGAAAAAAAATTGGTTAAGGGTAGAGGGGAGAGAGATAGAGGGAGTGAGAGAGAGGGAATGGGAGAGAGAGAGAGAGAGGGTGGAGGGAGAGGGTGTGGGAGGGAGAAACCTAAGAGAGAGAGGCTGGGAGGGAGACACCTAAGAGAAGGAGAGGGAGTCAAAGTGGGAGAGAGGGGGTGGCAAGGAGAGACCTAAGAAAGTAGGGTGGGAGGTAAGTGAGGCCTAATCCATCAACCCCTATACCCTCTTAATCCCTCAACCCTCAACCCTCAACCCTCAACCCTTAAACCCTAATCCATCAACCCCCATACCCTCTTAATCCCTCAACCTTCAACCCTTAAAGGGTAGAGTTTTTAAGGGTTTAGGGTTTAAGGGTTTAGGTTAAGGGTATAGTGGAGAGAGATAGAGGGAGAGAGAGAGGAAGATGGAGTGAGTGAGTGAGTGAGTGAGATACCTAAGATTCCCTCTCTAATTCTCTCTATCTCACTTCTCTCTCCTTCCCTCCCTCCCTCTCTAATTTTCTCTATATCCCCCTCTCTCTCATTCCCTTTATACTTCTCTCTATCTCACCTCTCTTTCTCCCCCTCTCTCTCTCCCTCTCTCTTCCTTTCACCTACATTTTCTCTCCACTTCTCGCTATCTAACCTATCTCTCTATACGTCTCTCTCTCTCCCCCCTCCTTCCCTCTCAATCTCTCCACGTTCCTCCTTATATCTCTACTTTTCAGCTCCATCACACATCTCTCCACCTAGACCTCTCTCTATATTTGTCTCACCTCTCTCTCCATCCCTACCTCTCCCTATATCTCTCCTTTCATATCTACTTCTCTCTACCTAGTTGTCCCTCTATACCTATTTCTCTCTCCCTCCTTGCCTCCTCTCTCAATATCTCCACCTTCTTTCCCTCTCTAATTCTCTCTCTATCACCTCTCTCCATCTCTCTCCTCCCTCTCTACTCTCTCTATCTCTCCCTCCCTCCCCCTCTCTATCTCTCCTCTCTCCCTCCTCTTTCTATCTCTCTTTACCTTCTCTCTACCTATATCTCTCTCCTTCTATCTATCTCAACTATCCATCTTTACCTATCCCTCCCTCCTCTCTCTCTTCCACCAAAATTTACTCGACATCTCTCTGTCTAGCCTACCCCTATATACCTCTTTTTCTCTCCCTCTCTCTTTCCCTCTCTCAATCTATCTACCTTCCTCATTACACCTCTACTTATCTC
>CM021103.1:99824368-99841824 GCA_007115665.2 Sequoiadendron giganteum
GAGAGAGGAGAGATAGAAAGAGTGGGAGGGAGGGAGAGATAGAGAGAGGAGAGAGAGAGGAGAGATATAGAGAGAGGTGATAGAGAGAGAATTAGAGAGGGAAAGAAGGTGGAGATATTGAGAGAGGAGGCAAGGAGGGAGAGAGAAATAGGTATAGAGGGACAACTAGGTAGAGAGAAGTAGATATGAAAGGAGAGATATAGGGAGAGGTAGGGATGGAGAAAGAGGTGAGACAAAAATAGAGAGAGGTCTAGGTAGATAGAGGGAGGAGGAGATAAATAAAAGTATAGAGATGAGGGATGAATATGTAGGGAGAGAGGGGTGAGATAGAGAGAAAGAGAGTAGAGAGGGAAGGGGAAAGAGAGAAGTGAGATAGGTGATAGAGATGTGTGATGGAGCTTAAAATTAGAGAGATAAGGAGGAAGGTGGAAAGATTGAGATGGAAGGAGAGGGGAGAGAGAGAGAGATGTATAGAGGGATAGGTTAGATAGAGAGAAGTAGAGAGAAAAGGTGGGTGAAAGGAAGAGAGAGGGAGAGAGAGGGGGAGAAAGAGAGGTGAGATAAAGAGAAGTAGAAAGGGAAGGAGAGAGAGAGGGAGATAGAGAAAATTAGAGAGGGAGGGAGGGAAGGAGAGAGAAGTGAGATAGAGAGAACTAGAGAGGGAAGGAGAGAGAGAATGACAAGATAGAGAGTAGAGAGGGGAGGAGAGAGTGAGGGAAGCAAAGAGAGAGAGAAAGAGAGGAGAGGGAGGGAGGGAGGGATAGGTAGGTATAGAGAGTAGAGAGAGATATATAGAGATAAAAGGAGAGGGATGAGAGATAGAAAAATTTAGAGAGGGAAGGAGGGAGGGAGGTAGATATTGGAGAGAGAAGGAGAGAGAGATGGACATGTAGAGACATGGTTCTTGAGCTCAAGGAAGATATTGTTAGATAAAGGGATGGAGATAGTCAGAGAGAGAGAGAGGTCTAGAGAATAAGAGATGAAAATGAGTGAGATAGAGAGAGAAAGATGAAATTTGACCTCTTGAGGACTAAAATTCGACCTCCTGATTACTAAAATTTGACATGCTGATTACTAAAATTTGACTAAGTCTGAAATTTTTAAGATCTTCCAAAAACTAGAATTTGCATTATAACTCTTAGAGATCTAAAACCACTCTCAAACATCCTACCTATATATACATGAAATATAACTTAAAGTATAAGAAAGTAAATGTCCATATGTAAATGTCAACTTATACTTAAATGTTTATTTCATGTATATAGTTTCCCTGACAGAGAAAGCAAAAATATAGTTCTGTGCAAAGCAGGCCATTTGGCGCTCGCCAAATGACTCATCACATTTGGTGCACACCAAATGACTCGTCACATTTGGTGCACACCAAATTTGATGAGTCATTTGGCGCTCGCCAAAAGGCCTGCTTTAGACGTGTTAATTAACAGGATTTGCTAAATTTTCTCATATTTTCGTCTGTGCTCCCCATCTCATTTGCATGTCTTTCAATGCACGTTTATTAAAAAAACCGTGATAGCGTTAACCTTTGTCTCAGCTATCTAAATATATAAAAAAAAATTCATTTTGATTTAGTTAAGGTTTTGATCCATGGCTTCTATTGTAAATGCCTTCTTTTTTGTTCAAAAACCAACATGTGCTAAGTTTAGGATATATTTTTACACATTCATCGGAACATAAAACAAATTACGTTTTTTGAAACTAGACTCCATTCTACACATGATGAAAAAAAGAATCAATTTTCTATTTGTTTGCAAAAAATTTGGGGGGGAGCACGCTCAAATTTCAGCTTTTCAGGATGTGTCCACTTTGAAAAATCATAAAATATTTTATATTCATTAAAAAAATTATCCGAAAGAAGGAGGATAAACTACATGGTGTTATCTAATTTCTCACCATTAGGATTTTTGAAATTCTAAAAAAAAGTTAACCAAAAAGCGGGGAGCCCTCAGGCGCTATGCTATTTTTTTTGATAAAAACAGGACCTGTTTTTCCCCCCTCCCCCCTTTTTGAGACCCTTAATATTCATTAATTTCAAAAAACAATAGTAGCTTAGAAACTAGACTCGAAGCACTTCAACTTTTGTTCTTGCCACATCTTGAAATTTTGAGCATAACTATCTTCATTTTCTCATGCAAATCAGATTTTCTTGATTTCAGAAAAAAAAAAAAAAGTGGCATCTTAAGAGCCAAAATTGCCACAGATTGGTGCACTTACCCTTATGTGAGAATCTATTGGTGCTTCTTCTACTTGATAAAACACATGAAGTGGTTATCATACATAATAATATAGGAAGCTCATCAATAGGGCTCCACATAGATGCTAAAAGGAATCCAAGTTGTATGGTCCATTGTTTATGTGAACATGATAATGACATGTCAAAACCTTATAGTGTCAATTGAGGAATTGTGACATACATGGCATCATATGTTGAATGTGTATGGTGTTAATTGTATGATAATATTTTGTGATATAGAAGTTCCAAAGTGACACGTGAATATTAATGTTCTATGTATCACACATGGATGATTTAATTATGAACCAAAATGTATAAGATTTTAATATATATAAATAATATTGTATAATATAAATGAAAACATGTGTGTAAAGATAATATTACACATAAATATTCAAACACTATACTACTTATGTATGAAATGATGATAAATACATTTTACGCAACTATAATATTATTAGCTCCTATGAAGGTAGGAATACTAATGCATTCATCCAATTTATTAGTTGTCAAAAAATGAACCAATGAGATGATAGAATTAAAATAGTTTTACCAAATTTTCCAATGTATATATTTTTTAAATACTTTAAACTAATTTATCTATCATTCTATTGGATAATAATTGTGAATATTAATATTAGTGTGATGTAAGATATGTAATCTTTTAACTATTTAATTTTGACTATCAAAAAGTTCATAATGCAAATGTAGTTTCATGTCACTTTCCAATTCTATTCATTGTCCTATTTGATAAATGCCATTTTTTTTATTTAAAAGATTGTGGGCCAATGAATATAAATAATTTAATCATATTTGAGACAATTTTAATTTATTGAAAAGGTTGAAATAGAGAAAATATGAGAAATTGTGATTAAAATAATTAATAATAATATAAATAAAATTTATATCCATTAATTCAAAATATTTTGAAAATTAACAATAAAAAATAATGAATAATTATATTTTTTTGATCGATTTTATATTTATTTGTTTCATATAGTTTCCTCAAAAAACACTATATATGTAAATTTTAACATCTTTTATCAATTTAAAGTTAAATGCATTCTTGTTCAAATGCAATTATGAATTACATCATATTTAGAGTTTTAATTCTCATTTGACATTTTCTCTCTTTCATTAACATTTGCAACGTAATTCTAAGTTTTGTTGAATTAGGTTCTTTTATTTTAACTTTTAAATATCATTTAGAAGAATTTTTTAAAGTAATTCAACAAATTTAATTTTATTAGTAGTGTTAGCAAATTAATTATAGACATGATAGGTGGCAAAAATATTTTCACCAGATTTAGAATACATTATTTTCTATGGTTAAATTTCAATCATATTAATGTCTTGAATAATATTGAATAATGTTGTATATATCATGATATTAAAAAGACATACAAATTGTCGGCATGAGTAGCACGGTTGGCTTGAGGCTGTGGGATGGCTCCTCATGGTCTTGGATTCGACTCACTCTTGGCCTCAAAAGGTGGTAGTGGTTGTCAGCTCCACATACCCCCTAGGGACTAGTCTCGCCTCCTCGCTCACCTCTAAGTGATGCTGGGCAAGGGATTGTGGGGATAGCCCGAGTTACCAAAAAAAAAGACTTACAAATATAAAAATAGGTGCAAATCTATGGTGAGATATGTCATCCAACAAATTCAATCAATATTAACTTCATTGATAAGGTATATACAATATTATCTTAAACAAAATATAAAAATATTTTGTCATATATTTTCTAGAATAACTCAATAATTGTTTTAAATAATATGAAACAATACTTTGTTTGTAATGTTTGGCGTAAATCAAAATTGTAAGAAACAGATCTAATTTACCTGTGGTGTATCATACCTTTAATCTCAATATATATCCATAAATAGGACAACATACATTATAATAGACACATGATTATTTGAAATCAAATCATACAACAATTACTCTACCTAGCAATTACTATTGACAAGAACCTACCGAGTGCATCTCTTATTAAGAAAAAAATAACAATTGACTTTGTGTAGAAAAAATGTGAGGAGGGAACCAAAAGAATTATTTTTAAAATAATTGTGTTCGAATAATCTTTTTTAACCCCTTATCCTTTAGACCTACCAAATGACCAAATACCCTTGGTAAAATTTGCCCAATCCAAAACCATTTTGTGGTCTATCCTCTAAAGAGAGAGTTTGGGACAAAACCCATTTGAGAGAAAAATGCGAAGTCTTCAACAATGTTTTGTACTGTTAAGAAAACATAATGAAAATGCGTAAAGAAGCACATGCACACGCACGTGGAGGTGACGTTAGTGGGACCCACGGAGCATCTTACATTTGAAAATCTTAAAAAACGATAAAAGTAAGTTTCTTGAAAAGCACTACAAACAATTTTCGTTTGTTTTCTATGAGATCACTTTGTAGTGGTTGCCAATGTATTTAAGATATAATATTTTTCTTCATTAAAAATTGCAACTAGTGTCTTTTTGCAAATTAAGTCTATATTGAGCAAGTTGAAGGAAATGTTAATGGAAGTGTTTGTGTTGAATGCATATTTCTATTGTAGACTTTTAATTGTTTTTTTTGTTTGTACATTTTAAGATGATCAATTGACATAAAGTTTGTGAGTCAATATGTCTTTATAAGTAATTTTTTTTGGAAGTAAAATATGTTTATTATGTATATACACTTGGAATTTATTAATCTACATCGTTGATTTGAAGTTTTGTCTTCATGTCATGAGTATATAATGTTTGTATTATATAAGGATTAATCTCACATGGTGAGAAACTGTCTTTAAATATAAATGCATGAGAAATGTATACTTTGATGATTATAGCGGTGGATGAGAATATGATCCTTGCTTGCATTCCCTCCTTAATTTCTAATGAGTTGAATGCTTCTCTTATTCGCCCGGTGACTTTGTCGGAAGTGGAGGAGGTGGTGTTTGGGATGAATAAGGGGAAAACTTCTGGCCCTGATGGTTTCCCAATTGAGTTTTTCTAGGAGTTTTGGGATATTGTGAAGATGGATTTGTTGGAGGTGGTTCGAGAGTCTCTTCATAGTAAGCAGATGCTTCGTGCCCTAAATGCTACTTTTTCGATTCTCATTCCGAAGAAGGAAGGTGCTAACAGGCTTGATCTCTTTAGACCTATTGCGCTCTGTAATGTGGTGTACAAGATTATTATGAAGTTGATTGTTGAGAGGCTTAAATCTTGTTTGTTTGTGATCATTTCTGAGGAGCAAGGTGGCTTTGTGGCAGGTCGTCAAATTCTGGATGCGGTGGTGGTTGCGTCTGAAGTCATTCATTACATGGCAACCTCTCAAGATAGGTTTATGTTTATCAAGTTGGATATGGCCAAAGCTTATGACAGAGTTAAATGGAGTTTTCTTCAGAATATTCTATTGGCCTTTGGCTTTTCCTCTAATTGGGTGAGTTGGATATTGAGTTGTGTGACCTCTTCCTCTTTTTCGGTGATTGTGAACGGTGAACCTTCAAAGCTATTTGGGGCTACTAGGGGCCTTCAACAAGGAGATCCGCTCTCTCTTTATTTGTTTATTATTATGGCGGAGGGGATAGGTCGACTTCTTAAGTCTCGGGTTTCACAGGGATTGATTCATGGGTGGCAGTAGGGGATGGGCTTGCCTACGCTTTCTCATCTCCAATTTGTGGATGACACCTCTCTTATGGGACTGGCTCGTATTAGGGAGGTTGAATCCTTCAAGACTGCTTTAGACATCTACCTAGCGGCTTCGAGCAAGAAAGTCAATGAGTAGAAGTCCTCTACATTCTTTTTTAATACTCCTCAAGCTATCCAGCGGAGGATTGTTGCTATTTTGCGGTTTCAAATTGGGTCTCTTCCCTTTGTCTACTTGGGTATTCCTCTTGTTGTTGGTTGTTAGCCCAAATCCTTCTGGCAGTTGTTGCTTGATAAGATTCAGCGGAAGGTTATTCATTGGACTCATCATTGGTTCTCTATTGTTTCTAGAGTGACTCTTCTTAAGTCTGTTATCCAGGCCCTTCCCATCTATAGGTGCTTTGTTCAAGCGGCTCCTATGTATTTCCTTAAGGAATTTGATGCTCTTTCTCGTCAATTTCTTTGGAGCAATACTTTTTTGTCTTCAAAGTGGAGCCTTGTTAAGTGGGATTATGTGTGTAGACCAAAGTAGGAGGGTGGTCTTGGTTTATGCTCTTTTATTTTGAATGGGAAAGCTCTTGCTACCAAGCTTTACTGGTGATGGTGTACCAATCAGCATTAGTTATGGGCTCGTATTCTCAACCATAAATATCTTCGGGGTGTTGCTTCTTTTGAGTTTTCTCACTATCCTCTAGAAGGGAGTGGTTCTATGATTTGGCATACTTTGAAAGTGGGGGCACAATTGATTAAGTGTGCGCATTTTTGGATCTGTCATTCAGGGTCATAGGCTCTTTTTTGGTCTGATTCTTGGGATGGTCACCCTCCTATTCTCTCTTCTTTTCCTCACCTCCAGTCCCTTTGTGATGTTTTTATCATGGTTGGTTGGGATACTGTGGAGCATTATAAGGTGGAGCAACATGGTGGATTGGTTGTAAGTTTTCGCTAGAAGCATCCTTCTGAGTGACCACCTAGAGGGTCTCAGGGGGATAGGTGTGAGCTTTCCCTGCTTTTGCCTTCCTGTGCTTGTAATTCTTTGAGGGGACCCACTGTCTTGGCTTGGGATGGTTAGGAGTTATCTAGGAAGTACTCTGTGGTGGCTAGTTATAAGTAGTTAGGTAGGCAGTTGTTTGGGGACATTGAGGTCCCTTGGTGGAAGCAAGTTTGGCACAAGCTATCATGGCCCAAGTGCAACTTCTTTATGTGGTTAGTGGCTCAAAACCGATGTCTTACTTGGGATAATTTATGTAAGCGTGGTTTCCATGGCCCCTCTATGTGTGTTTTGTGTCATGGTTGTGAAGAGAGTGTCTCCCATCTCTTCTTCCAAAGTTCCTATGCTAGAGAGATTTGGCATTTCTGGTGGGGGGTGTGGAATATGGCCCGCTGGCATGCTTCCTCTTTGGTGGAGTTTGGGGAATGGTGGGGCAGGGCCCCTATTTCTACCTCCTTTCTTCAGGCTGCTTGGGCTCATGGGCCATCCTTTATTATCTGGAACCTGTGGTTGGAGAGGAATAGGCAGATTTTTCAGGATTTGTTGTTGATGGCCCCTCACCTATGGTGGAAAATTCTACACTCTTTAGGGGAAACTATTGTGGCTAAGTGTGATATGACTGTGTTGGTGGATCCTCGTGATGTTGGTTGTTGTAATCGTCTTCATCTTCCACCTCCGCAACAGCAACTCATGTGCAACAGATGTAGACATCCTACCCTGAAGGTGAATAGGGAGGGAAGATAGACCCCTCCTCCTCATGGAGTCCTAAAAATCAACTCAGATGGCTCTTCTCATGGAAATCCGGGTCATGCTGGCATTGGGGGTGTTGGTCGGGATAGCTCTGGGGATGTTCAGTTTATCTTCCCTGTGTATAAGGGTCTTCATACTAATAATCTTATGGAGGCTCAGGCCATTTTATTAGTTGTGGATTAGGGCAGTCATTTGGGATGGCGAAGGATCATATGTGAGTCTAACTCCCAGGTTGTGGTGAACTTACTAAAAAGGCGGTATTTAGATGATGTGAGCTGGCAACTGGCTTTGATTGTTGAAAAAATTCTCACTCTTTGTGCTTCTTTGGACTATATTACTTTCACTCATATTCCTCGAGAATGGAATGGTGTTGTTGATTGCTTGGCTAAAAGGTCTTTTGATCATACTCATGATTGGAATTTAATGCCCTTTCTTTGTAACGTTTTCTTGTTTGAATAAAGTTAATACCCCTCCTTGATGTTTATGATTATACAACACTTTTATTCCACATATATATGCATATGTTGATCACTCACCTTCTCTTGTTTTGTTTGATGCTAGTATTGGATTGAAATTTTGAAAGAGGAATTTTTTTATCCTACATGCACTTGGAGGAGATGTTTTACACCCTTCATAAACAAGGGTCTATTAGGTATAAAAAAAATTTTGAAACCTCCCTTCTAGCACACTCACACTTACCTCCTCATTTCACATGTTCTCCCTCTCTTGCCATTTGTTCCTCTCTTCAAGAGTGTTCGCTTATTTACCAAAAAGGAAAAAGCATATGACATTCTCTTCAAGAGTGTTGGTTTTTTTATCAAAGAGGAAAAATGGAAACTTCCATCTAGTGTGCTTAATATGCTCAAAATCTATTGAAATAAAATTTTATTTCACATATGTTCTAAAACAAAGAGAAAAGTTTGTTGATTCTTATACAAGACATAATATTCTGGCTTACACTTTAAAAAAGGAATTTAAAATAATTCGAGAAAAAATAAGAATGCGTTAAGGTCATTCTTGCATCTTTGAGTATGCCTTCTTTATATTTTCTACAAATTATCACAAAGTGGTGATGAAAATTCCATACCAATGCTACTTTTTATAGGTGGTATATAATCTATTAGTATTATTTATTTATTTGTTCAAACATGAATTCTCTCTTCTTTTCAGAACAACAATGAACCAAATCCATGTAATTTTGTAACCATAACTAATCTTCTTTATGTTCAACTCCAAGAATAACCAAATCTCACATGGATCTACAAAATAAAACCATAGCTATGACTATTGTAGCAATGATAAACTATGTATTAATAGTCAAAACAAAGGTTCATAAACATTACAAAGGCTTGAAAGTAGGAGAGATAATGTGCATAAGTAAATAAGAAAATAATATAACTCAAAGATGCGTCTCTCTTAGTATGCATAGCTAAATAAGAGAAAAAACAAATATACTTGAGAAAATACCATAAAATAAGACAAGTAGAAAAATACATATTTACAACTGAATGAAGGGAAGTGTAATTTATGGCACATGAAACCATATGTGGGTTATTAGAAATGGTATCCTTTCATTATCAATCCAAAGGTCAAGCAAGGAAGTAGGTAATAATGGGAACCATGGGAAGGACCATTTGTGATGAGAGGCTTAGTACAACACTTGGGTTTACCATGAGGAATCACAAAGGGAAATAGGATGTCATCTTTCAACTCAATTTATAATCAAATATTCAATCTAAGTGGGACCAATATGTGTACCTATTTTACAAGTAGAATTTTGAACCTAATCAAATAGGAAAGGAAAACCCCACTACTAGGTTAGATTCATTAATGAATTAGTATATTATCCCATGTGTATCTCTGTGCACCATGTGTCATGTGAGAAAAATTAGAAACATGCTACCCAACTCAAAGAATATCATCTAGACTTTGCACAACCTTTTACATCATGCACCACACATACAACATGAATTATTATGCAACAAAATATTATTGAAAAATCTATTTGTAATTCACCCATAATTTTATTTGTATGCACAATCATGACACAATAAAATGATCAACAAAATGCCTCACACATCTTAGAGTGGTATATCTCAATTGGTATGGGAGGAAATTGTCTAAGTGAGCTCATCTAGATGTGTTGTAAAAATGTAGGAGCAATATGAAAATAGAGCATTAGATAGAGAATAATAATAAAACTAGAATATTGTTTTCTTAATCTGTATGTTCTATATATGAAACACTCTACTTAAGATGTGTGGTTATGTATTTATAATATCTAGATGTTTAAAATTTAAATATATATTATGTAATAGTGTTGAGAAACAAGGTGAAATTACTATAGTAAAATCTCTTACAAGTGTATGCAACTCTAAAATTTAATTCTTTGTTGAAAGTTTACTAAAAAATGATTATGTGACTACTTATAATTAGAAATAAGAATAAAATTAGTAAACCATATGTACATAATATTACTACCGAGAAACCATTTTAATAAAAAAAAATCCACACGAAAAAGAGGAAAGTATTTATTATTCTTCAACAAAGAGATACATCCAACATACTAACATTCTATTCACTTTGATAGAACTTTGGAAACACTTGTGTACCTATAAAAATGATATAAATACACTATCTCATACCTTCAATATATAGGTAAGTAGAGAGGAAAAAACTATAAATGAATTTCCAAAATAGGATGAAATTCTAGAGTTGTGTTGAACTTTGGAAAAATAAAATAGTTTCAAGTGAAATGTTTTTTATTGAAATTACTTATCATCTACATGACACAAAGAGTTTCAATTGAAAAAATTTCACTTAAAACTATTGAATCAATAAAATTTAATATCAAAATTCAAACTAGGTTCAATTTATATGGTGAGGTTTTGACCAAAACATTTTTGGATGAAAGACTTTTGACTAAAAATATTTTAATTATCTATATGGTAGTCTAACCCCACTTTTATAGTAAATTCAAAATAAAATCAACTTCAACTTAATATTTTTTACACCAAGAGTATTTTCAAAGAGCATAGAATCTATATTTTTTTGTTTTCATATTTTGATTAGTTTTATTATTAAATTTTTAATTTATTGCAAGTATTCTATTATAATCAAACGTGAGGGTGATTATATATATATAAACTCTGGAGGAGGTAATCCTCTCCAAGATGGTATTTTTTATTATTAAAAAAATAGACAAAATTTGACATCCCATCAAGACTATGACATTTAGAGTAAATTTAAATTTTAAATATCATTTTAAAAAATATTCATCAAATTTATTTATTTTTCTTCATGTACAATGTATTTTAGTTGAATTTAAGTGAGATAAAAAAAATTGCATTTGACAGTTTTTTGTGATATCCCATTGACCTCATTTTAAAAAAAATCAACAATTTAAATTATTCTCTTAAATTGATAAAAACTATATCTTATTTATTTTATAAATTAAAAAATATAAACATGAATTGTATTAAGAGTTCTAAACTTATTAGTTCATATTATTTTAAAATTTGAAACATGCACATCGGTTTTAGATGATCCAAGTTGAAAAAATTATTTGTGTTGGCCATTTCCTTTGTAAAAGTGTGACACAATTCTTAACTTTCACCTAAGAATAGATATTGGAAAGCCATGGAATTATGAAAAAATGTCACATGCATCTTGGATATAACTATCTAAGAATAGTAAAATGATAAATGGAATTACATGGATATCACGTGGGTGCATTCAATGAGTCCCTAAAAAGAAAACGTAACCACAATTCTAGAGCCCGCGGTCTCTTCTCCCACTCATTTGAATTCATAACTCTTGATGGCTCACATTCTCAGGTCTTGTGCTCCATTTTAGAATCCACTAACTTGTATGTTTTCAACTCATCATATAAAGTTATTTTACTTCTGCCTCCAATGCCTAGAAAATAGATTTTTCCTTTAAAGTTCCTAAAGTCAAACATAACCATCACCATATTTCCCAACCTCCTTCATAAATGTATATGAAAAATAATTATAAGATTCCTTAAGAATCTTAATATAAGTTATTTTCCATTAATAACCTAGGCATGCAAGGAAACTTTCTAAGAGTGTTGTATATACATATAATACACATGAGATTGTAAGGAAAATGACATCTTAATCCTAAAATTATCCTACTTGGCATTATATATTGCAAACACATTTGTAGGAAATAAAAATATAATTTATTATAAGAATCATATCCCATAACCTTCTTGCACCAAGATAACTTATATGTGGTCATTAGCTTCATAATTAAAATTATAACATTATCTATAGTTTCAAACTTCTCTAACAAGACCATAGTATTCTCATTAATTTCTTACACAAAGTAATATTAAAATTCAACACACTTAGTTTGAACATGATACATGGTATTCTAGGAAAATAAATAGTACTTTATCTATTACATCCAATTTTCAAAATTCTCCAATTAAGACCAATACGTGTACAAAAAATTCATAACAAAAATGGCTCATAATAAGAAATGTTTAGTAGCCATATATTCTACTTTAGTGATGCATTAGAAAATTGTTAGATTCCTTTTACTCATACAACTCTTTGCATCACCAAAAACACAAAATACATAGCCACTAGTGGACCTTTAACTATTCAAGTCATCTTCCTAATCTACATCAAAAAAACTGTATTTACAATCACATATCATCATCCTCGATACCATGATAACACAAATAGTAGTAAAAATTATATTAATTTATATATAAAATAACCTCTTAATTAAATTATAATGCTCTTTATCATAGCTAGACATAAACTGACTTAAAACTCCCACTATTTGGGTAATATCTAGGCTAGTGGAAACTATTGCACACATCAAAATACCAACAAAATTAGTATTATGAACAATATAAATACCATCAAAATCATCATCAATTTTAGGGAACACGTATAAATTAATCTCAATAACAATAAGAGATGGAATACTTGCTATTTTATAATTATGTATACTAAACCATCAAAAAATGGTATACACATACTTACTCTCACTCAACCAATAATTTTAATATACCCAATCCATGTTGAGCTCCATTTCAATAATATACTTCATAGCCCCTAAGTACTCCATATCAAATGTGTTATAAAGATGAGTTTTGAACTCCTTAATCATCATCTTTCTATTACAATTAAATAACATATCATCCACATAGAAGACAATGATTAGAATCTAATAATTAATAATCTTAAAATATAGACAATGATCTTCCTCACTTTTAAAAACTCAAGCTTGATGCAAAGGTATAAAAGTTCTAGTTCCACATCTTGAGTGCCTATTTTAGACCATACAATAACTATTTTAACTTTCAATCCAAGTGGTCCTTCCCTTTCATAATATAATTATCAAGTTGTCACATATAAACCTCCTACAAGATTCTCATACAATAAATTGTAAGAGTTGGTATAGAATGCTCTATACCATGTAAAATTTGGCTAAAAATCATAGCCACCCAAGATCTAGGAACTTAATGAAAGTACAAGAGAGATCAACTATGAGAGAATAATGCTATTCTATCAAAGGATGCAAATGATAGATTATGATTGCATGAATCTTTATTTACACATGAGAACTCCTTAGTTATATAGCCAAAGTGATACATAAGATTAGACAATATCATGAAAATTTTCTTAATAATATGTCATGAAACAAAACATTAAATGACTTAAGACACAAGAATTAAATTACATAATATAAGGTCTAATACCAACTAAGACTTCTAGAAATATTCCTAGGACATAAGTACACTTAACATGTGAATAGGACCTACTAGGTGAACTAGTTAGGTAAAATAGCTAATTCACACCAAAAAACCCCCTTAAGTGAAACTCGAGGAGGAAAAAAGCAATGAAAATGATGCAAAGATGCAAGGATAGCTCCCAACTATGAGGCCATATTAGGTACCCATGGACAAATACAATCTCTCACAAATGGAGAAAATGACAAAACCCAGTGGGACAAAAATTCTCTCCAAGAGAGATGAAAGAAAAATGCTCTTAATGAAGAATGATAAGAAAAATCCCCCATTTGAGGAAAAAGATCCCCCCATCAGAGAGAATAAGAGAAACCATTCATCCCTGGGCCTAATGTTGAGTCTTGCAATGATGGTAGATTCTCAACATTGAATGTTGGAGATGATCCAATCTCACCAAACAACATTCCTCCCTTAGGAAGAAATAATATCAAGATGGTATATAGGATGTCTTCCCATTCCTCAAAGGAATATGAGTAAATAAGGATTTTGTGTGATTTCTTTGAAGTATACTCAAGTGTCTCCATGTCAATACCGAAAGTTGCCACACTCCAAATAGGCATTCTAGGCCACACTGTAGAAGATGACAATTTAGAATCTCCTAGAAATTATTGTAGAACACAAGCCAAAGACAAAGATATTTCTTTTGAAGATAAAGAAGCCTCCTCCATTTTTTTTCTCAAAAGTATCCACACTCATGCCAAACTGTGAATAATGATCATGTAGAGAATGAAAAGGAGGGTTGGAGTGTTCCCTCACAAAAACTGAAGAAGGTTCATCTCCATCAAGTAAAATATGTATGCAACCAATGGTGTCTCCCAAATTTGAAATGCATGACTCTAAAAATAAATCTCCAATTTTGGTCAAGTACTTATCCCAAGTAGCCATATCTGAAAGATAATAAAAGTCCTGCTACACTAAATCACAAGAAACCAAAACCATGGCAACACAAGTATCATTAGAAGCAATAGTAGATGAAGGATATGGAATATCAACACATGTCTCTAGAACCTCGGTAGATGAAATAATACCAAGATTCAAATGACCATACTAAATCTCCTCAAAAGTGTCCACATTAGATTCTTGAATGTGAACATCAATCAAAGGAACAATTGGAGAAAAATATGAGAAGGTATAGACTCGATATTGATGATCAACCTCACCAACTAATATCTATGCTATGCAACTCTTGGATTATGACAGAATTTGGTGTGAATTTGGCAATGAAGGAAAAAAAAAAAAAAAATCATAAAATTATTTGTCATCCATGTCATATTTGGTATATAATTATCTATACCATGCAAGATTTGGTTGAATATTATAGAAACCTAGGGTCGAGGAACTTCATGTGGAAGAATAAAAGAGATCAACCACGAGATAATAATTATATTCTATCAAAGGATGTAAATGATAGATTATGATTGTATGATTTTTTATTTACAGATGAGAACCTATTGGTATATAGCTAAGGTGAGACATAGGATTAGACAATATCATGACAATTGTCTTAATCCTATCTCATGAGACAACAAATATTAAATGACCTAAGACATGAGAATTAAATGGCATATGATAAGATCTAATGCCAATTAAGACATCTAGAAAGATTCTTAGGACCTATGTAAACTTAACTTGTGAATGAGACCTACTAGGTGAACTAGTTAGTTAAAACACCTAATTCACACCAACATAAATTATTTTTCAATATCTATTTTCTCAAGCTCAAGATCACATGCTAAAATAATAGATATGATAAATGCAATTGAGGATAACCTAGAAAAAGGAGAAAATTACCACCAAAATCAATTCCCTCTCTAGGCCTTTGGCCACTAGTTTGGCCTTGTACTACTCTACCTAATTGTCAAAATACTAAATTTATTTTTGTAGGCCCACTGGCAACCAATGGGATTTATTTTCTTGGGAAATCTAACAAGATCCCAAGTGTCATAATTTTCCAACACAATCATCTCCTAATGCATGTATTACATCCAAGAATCAATATGCTCTAATGATAGATTCTCCCTGAAAGATCTAGGTTCATTGTCAATATTTAATGAAACAAATACACAATGAAAATATAATAGGATACTTTAATAAAAATATATTGCTTTGTCTTATGGTTCTCCTTTATGTAGGATTACTGATTTTCTCTTATTCCTCTTCTTTTTTTCATCTTAAACATATTTATTTGAATCCTCTTCTATCTCTCCATTATCTAATATTTGATCTAACTATTCTTCCATATATATCTTCCTACAATTATATATTTGTCTTAAAGTCAATTATTTTTGTTCTTTGTTTTTATTTTGGTTTTTCTTCACTAAAATAACATCTTTAGAAATTAATTTTTTGGGTTAGAGGATTCCAAAGCTTATAACACTAGCATTCTCACCATAAAAAATGAATATGCATTTTTAAGATTTTGGATTCAATTTAGGTTGATTTTTTGAGGCACATGAGAATAAGTTTCACAACCAAATACATTTAAATTTGAAACTAAAGTGTTATTTCCTATTTATACTTCATAAATATTTTTATCAACAAAAAAATGGACAAGAAGGATTGTTAATAAAATAATAAGTAGTAATTATAGTCTCTTCCCAAAAGCATTAATCTAGTTGCATACAAATTAACATACTTATAACTCTTTCCACTAAGGTTTGATTCATCCTTTTTTCTATCCATTTTTTGGAGGGTGAAAGGATTAGTATTCTACTAGGGTGCTTCTGAGGATACTTGTGTTGCTACATTCATGGCGACTTGTGATACAATGAAACAAGATCTACATCATCTTCCAAATATAGTTGCTTGGGTAACTACTTGATACACATTGCAGGTTTGTTTAAGGAGTCTCATATTTGAGATTTTTGAGACATTGTTGATTGCATTTATATTTTGTTTGATGGAGTTGATTCTTCTTCACATGTTATGGGGGATCCTACAAACCCTTTTTTTCTTTCTCCACATGATCATTCATCACAATTTGACATGTCTATGGAGAATTTTAGGAAACACTTGGAGGAGGAATCTTTATCTTTAGAGGAGATATCTTCATATTTAGATCCTATTCTACATTCATCTCTACTAGATTCTATATTATCATTTTCATCATTGTGGCCTAGAATGCATAATTTGATGGTGGCATGTTTCAACATCAACATGGATACATGAGAAATTTGTAGATACTTCATACATTTTGCACTTTCTTCCTTCATATTCCTTTCAGGAATGGGAAGATGCTCTTCATACATCTCTGGTTAAATTATTTCTTCCTTAGGGAAGGAACGTTGTTTGAAAATAATGGCCCATCTTCTACATCCAATTTTACGCATCAACCATTGGCACAATTGACTACTTAGGAGGAGGCTACTTAGTCTCTCTTCTCCTTTCTATTTTGGAGGGGAGTTCTTCCTTGCATGGGATTATTTCTTGTGTTGGGAAACTTGTTTTCTTTTCTCTTTCGGGGGAGGAGTTTTGTCCCATTAGGTTTTCTCCTTTTCTCTGGTTGTGAGAGATTGCATTTTTACATGGGTACCTAATATGGCCTTGTATTTGAGACCCATAATTATATCCTTGTGTATTTTCACCCACCTAAGCTATGCTTAAGGGGGTGTTAGTGTAGGTTTTTATTTTCCTTATGTTAGGGAATATTTATTTTTCCTACACAAATAATTAAGCTTTCTTAGGTTATTTAGGACATGGTTAATATGAGGACACGTGTCATAATTCATCAATTACATGTGTCACTCACAAGCACCTCTAGGTAGTTGAGTCTCGCACCCTCTTTTAGATTTATTAGCCACATCTGGGTATGTGCAGGATCATGATGGACCAAAAGTGGCGATATGTAAGTGATATGATGGCCCATGTGGCTAATGACTTTTTTTTACCCAAAATTGATGAAATGAAAAGGGTTTTTAAAGGATATTATCAACTTTCTACCAATATAAATTATGCTTTACTTTGAATTTAATAAATTATTATTATTCATTTTCTATTTGAATTACGACTAAAGTCTTGATTGATAGGCTGATTGAAAAACATCTATAGCTTT
>CM021103.1:99841924-99882346 GCA_007115665.2 Sequoiadendron giganteum
GATAAGTCCACCAAAGGTGGAAAAGCTCCAACTACTTCTTGTGTGGTCCCTAAGTAAATTTAACTAAGGTGTAATTATGACCTAGAACAAGGTACAACACATTTAATTACACCAACACCGCACCCCCCCCCCCCTTAAGTGCAAATTAGGGAGAATGTAAACAAAAGAAAACAATTCAAGATGGGTCCCAACAACTAGGCAATGTTAGGTACCCATGTACAAATGCAATGCAAAACGAAGAAAAGGAGAAAACCCAGTGGGATAAAACTCCTCCCCAAAAGAGAGATGAAATACAATAAAGAAATGCTCTGAATGATGCATGAGAAGGTAAAAAACCCATGTGAGGAAAAAGACCCCCCCATAAGAGAGAAGTAGAAGAGAGACAAGGTAGCCCCCCCTCAATGAGATAACCTATTGCAAGAGAAGCACTGGAAGTACACTGTGGAGTAACACTAGAATCTTCAATCTGACAAGCAAGGAAAGGTACTTTTGTTTGCTACTGAAACCATATGTGAGTCACTAATTGACTCAAGGTGGAATCATGATAAAGCAACAGTAGACACAATGCCAAGGAACACTGGAAAAGTCACAAACTGGAACAACCCTGGAATCTATGAAGCAACAATAGATGAATAAATGATGCCTCCCATAAGAGGGAATGATATGATGAAAAAAATTGAAAGCTATGTTTATCTCAATGTTGATGCCAAACTGTGACTAAAACTGATCCATAGGAGAAAGTACCATGAAGATTCTGGAACATTAACCATAAAATGAATGGCCCTCAAACTGAGATGTGACCCCATGTCAATATGATGTGATTCAAGATCATTAACCATAGGCTCTCAATCTGAGATGTAAACCGATGTGAACCAAAATGTGTCAAGCTATGAGCAAGATGTGGCCAAAAGAAACAATAGAATCCAGATACAACTCATGCGAGTTGTCGTCAATACAAAGATGAGATCAAAATACAATTACACTCTAATCAGATTATTATGCAAGAAGCCCCCCCAATGGAACCTTATGTAAGTTCATTTATTACAATACTCCATGATTGTAAAAGGAGAACATGCAAAACATCATAAATTAAAGACAAAATGCAAACCTACTCCATGAAAACAAAAAAAAGTGCATGCACAAACCAATGTTCACATCTACCTCCATGATGAAAAATAATCTCAAATTTGTGTATATGACAAAATCCGAAAAAATGGCCTACACCACTATGAAGTGCTCAAAAATAGCTTTTTGTTGATATCTTGTTTGCCAAAAATGGACACCGTGGCCAAAAGTTATGAATTTTTCAAAAAACTGAATTTAGTTTGCAGGAAACAAATTTTCTAGCAAAAAAAATTAATTCCTGATTTGATTTCTGAAATATCTTCTTAGTGTTTGTAGACAAAAACAGAAACCCATAAATATTTTGAAGTTAAAAACAAAACCCAGAAATCGTTTTTTGATCCAATAAGCAAATTAAAAAAAAAATTAACCTTCAGTCGAGAAAAATGACACGCGATGCCTTTTGGACAATGATTTTCTCCAAATCTGTGCAAGATATGAAAAATCTAAAAGATACCCAATTCATATTGCAACCCTGGCTACAAAATCAAGAAATCATTTTTCTTGCAAATGAGTGAAAGTTATATTTTTGAAGAAAAAATGATGATAGCTCCAATAAAAAATGGCTTGCAACAAACCCTTGTTTGCCAAAAATGCAAATAGTGATCAAATTGAGTGAAACAAAAGTCAAATTTGACTTTCTCAAGCCTCTTAGACATAATGGTGAGCTTAGATTTGCACCAGCAAGCTTCGATATGAACCTGCAATAAAGAATCAAAAATGAAACCTCCCCAAATCTGGTATCTCTCTTCGGAAAAAGACTCTCCAATGACACCCAACCAGTTATGGTACCATGTTAGAATTGGTTATGGCTGCCAAGATTTTGAGACCAAATGAAAAGCACAAGAAGAGAGAATATGATGTGACAAGAATAAACTGTATTCTCATCAATATGATTATGATATGAGATGATTTTACAACAAGAGACCCCTTGGTTATATAGCCAAGGTGAGTACATAGAAGGGCATAAGATTATGACAAGTGTCGTAATCTTATGACATGAGACAACTGTGAAAAGCTTTCACTCCACCTAAAGTGGAAAAGTGATAATGTGATAACCACCACAAATGGTGGATCACCCACAAAAGGTGGAGAGGTAATCACATGATATGTCCACGAAAGGTGGAAGTGATAAAGTAATAACATGATAAGTCCACCAAAGGTGGAAGAGCTCCAACTACCTCATATGTGGTCCCTAAGTAAACTTAACTAAAGTGTAATTATGACCTATAACAAGGTATAACACATTTAATTACACCAACAATAACCATACCTCATTTTTAATGAACAAAATTATGTTTAAAGATACAATTTGTTATTGAATTTTTTTGTTTAATATATATTTCCTATCCTCTTTAAAAAATTGAATGTATTACTCTCATTACAAGCATTCAAGAGGATAAAATATGCAAGAAACAATTAAATGGTTTATCATGCATTATTATCTAGTTTTAACCAATATTCATCTAACAAATAAAACAACTTTTATTTCTAAATAGAAAATTATTGATGTCTAAATCTTCAAGTATATTTTCCATATTTAGATTCCACATTGTAGCTAGTACCACTAAATTTATCTATGATAAGTAGAATTTATGATTTTTTAATCCTTAAAAATAATTTATAAAAGCACACAATGTAGAATTTTTCACTATAGCTGAAAACTCTTCAAAATTTAATAGAAAGGAATCACTCTCTATGCATAACCATTAGCTCTAGTAAAAAATATTGAGAAAAAAGGTGAAACTAAGTTATAGTAAAATTGCTTACATGTGTGTGAAAATCTAAAATTTAATTTTGTATCCAAGGATTACCATATGATGATTATGTAATTGCATAATATTATCAATAAGAATATAACTATAAAACCATATGTATACAATATTTATGTGGAGAAAACATTTCAATAAATGTATCCACATGAGAAAGAGGATAAGTATGTTGTAATATTCAAAAAAGAGATGCATCCATCACACCAACACTCTCTTCACTTTGACATCATACTGAAAATACTTGTGTACCTATAAATAAGGATATGAATCCACCATATTATACCCTTATAATAGATGAAATGAGAGAAGAGAAAACCATAAATAGATTTCCAACTAATAGGCACAAAGAACACAGTATCGTGTTGAAAACATCATGCCCATTTTGGAGAATCTAAGAATAGAAAAATGATAAATTACTTTGCTTATTTGTCACATGGAAAAACTCAATAAGTACCTAAATAGAAAACACAACCACAAATGCATCTTTAACTTCATAAATCTCAACAAATCATATTCACAAGTCTATAAATCCATTTTCAAGTCCACTAAGTTTTGTGGGTCACATCCTTTATGCAAAGTTATCTACTTCTCACTATAATTCGTAGGGAATAGATTTTTCCTTTGGTGTTTTCAAATTCAATTATAACTACCACCATTATGATTAGGATCCTTCATTATTGAATACTAAAAATAATGACAAGATTTTGAAGGAATCTTAATTAAAAATTATTATCTAATTAGACCCTAGTTATCCAAAGATACTTTCCTAAGATTGATGGAGACACATAAAATAAACATTGGATTAGAATATAAATATCACCTTAATCCTCTAAAATATTTATTGATTTATAATTTATATGTTTCTAAGGAATGATTTCATTATAGAAGTTTAATTGGATAGCTTATTGTGTCTAACTCTTCATCTTCTAATGAATAGGGTTTTAGTTATATGCTATATTGAGAAGTGGCATGCCATAAAATTACACTAGAGGATGTGCTTGTATATTTTATGGTTCTTTTTAATGTGTTGTATAATATTCTACTTTGAGTCTTGAACTATGTTTCATGAAAGTGATAACAAACGAGAATGCAAGTGTATTCTATAACATAGATAGAGTTATTATCGATATTGTGTAGCATGATGCTTCACATTGTGTGGATAACACGTAACATAAAGGTTTGTGCATTATCTAGGTGATTTAGGAAAGATGTGAAATGGATCCAAGTACTTCATTTATGGTTCATGAAATAAGGAGCTACATGCAACTACATGTGATGGTCCTTAGAACATGCCACATGGTACAAATAGATACCAATATAATTGCACATTATTGTGTGAATTTTTAATAGAAACACACTTACATGGGAGTAAGAAAATCATTCACCCATTCTTGAAAGATAATAATCCTAATTATGTTAAATTAATTTTATGTAAATACTTCACAACATATTTGACTAATGGAATGACTTTAGGAATTTAGGATGGTGATGATTTGGGGATTGGTTGTGTAAAAAAATTGGTGAAAATGTAGGTAAGGATGCCCAAGGATTATGTCACTATAATTAACTTATTTAACATCACATACTAACTACTCAAAAAAATGAATAATATTTGAGAAATGAAACAAATATGTGACATGTATACCTCCATTTCTACAAGATTTCATCCATATCAAACTATAAGGTTATGGATGAGGCATGATTGGAAAAATTTGGTGCATGTTAGTATCTTAAAAAATTGGACTCTTTATGACATTTATATTGACTAAAAAACTAACAATTTTTCTCATACACACATCTTGAAATGAAATATGTTAGGAATTCAATCCCATTTATAATTAATTGATAGATTGGGATATTAAAAAATATTAAATCCATTTTTTAATTGTATCATATATCCTTTTAATGTTATATAAAGAATCCAGGTCATTCTTAAATAGTAAAATTAGAGCACTAACATAAATACACTTTTGTTGGGATAGGGGAGTCATGAGCTCTTTGATGAACAATTTCATTTGCTTCAATTGTTCCTTCACTTATTATTTGGTTTATTTATCCTTCCCCATCCTTATCACTTATGTTTTTACTATATAATATAAAGAAGAAGGTTCTTCCTCTCTAATTTCATTACGTATACTTTTCATATTTGATAATTCCCTGGAGTTTTCTTTTTGTCATATTTTCCATTATGGGAGTCATTATCTCTAGAAATATAGACCTAAAATCATCTAGCCTTATAGTAGAGAGTGTTCTTCATTTCCATAGATGTCTAGCTCTCTCTACTTAGAATATAGTGGATAGTATGTCTAATGGATTCACTACTACCTTTTCCCATTTCTCTAAATTAAAATTTATCCATGTTGGGATGATAGGATGATCATGGAAACTCTAATTTACATATTTAGGTTATGCTTATTGTTATTGATTCTCTTTCTCAATAATTTCTTATTTTTATTCTTGTATCATATCCTTCTCTTATCTATATTTTTCACTCAGTTTCCTTAGGTTTCTCTATTTAAATCTCTCTTTCTCCTATATAGGTACTTTTATAATTTATTATTTTATTAATCGATGCTCTTCTTTCTCTAGATATTCTTCTCTTGATGTCACTCTAGAATCGTCTTTTAAAATTTCTTTCTCAACTTCATTTGTCTCATGAGTATATGTAGCTCCTAAATATTTAGGAAAGTCTCCTTTTAGGAGGAGATAAATGAGTCTATAAAATTTACTCACCTTTAAGAATTTATTTTACTTCTTCTTTAGCTCTCATGTTTATTTCATCTTGTTCTTATTTTCTCACTTTCCTCTAAACCTAGGGTGAAGATACCTAATGAAATGATGAAAATGTGGTTAGGAGTGCTAGCATATGGTTTTAGGACATAGAGTACACCCACTTTCCAATTTTATTCAAGGATTAACCTTAGAGATCTCAATGCAAAGGAGAAAGAAATCTTTCAATAGGGTTGTCCTAGGGGATTATTGGGATCTAATGATGGGTTCACCACCAAGTTAAGACATGGAAAAGACAATGAAATTTTCAAGATAAAATGCAAAACCCTAATATGAGGGTAAGTGCACCAATCTATGACATAATTTTGGTGCCAAATTGGAAAAATTCACAAAAAAGGCTGAAATTGGCCATTTGGCGAGTGCCAAATGTAAAAGTCAAATAAAACCAAAAAATGCATTTCAAACCCTCATTTCACTTCAACCCGCAGCTTGGCTTGGAGGATTTGATCTTTGCAACTCGTGCTCACGAAATCTCATCCATTATTTGCATCCTTAGCTTTTGATTTTTCACAAGGATTCTGCCAACATGTCAGAGAGGTTGAAGATTATGAAGAGGTATGTATTTCTATTATATTTATTTCGAATTTGATTTAGAATGCAAATTGAAATAGGTTTTTATAATAAAACTTTTTTCTAATTCTCAAGGAATGAATCTCCACCTCAAAACATTGAGAATTCACAATCACCCCCTCACGAAGAGCCTCCTATACAAGAACAACCTGAAACCCCTCCATCAATTCATAGGCATCCTCAAGGAACACAAGAAAATATTCTAAATCAAATTGAAAACAATAAAAGATAAATTGAACAATTAATTGG
Source organism: Sequoiadendron giganteum (assembly GCA_007115665.2). NCBI lineage: Eukaryota > Viridiplantae > Streptophyta > Pinopsida > Cupressales > Cupressaceae > Sequoiadendron > Sequoiadendron giganteum. Next base: position 99,848,428 of record CM021103.1, read on the forward strand.
AAGATTAATAGGGCATGATGAAACCCACCCTTATAGGAGAGAGATTGTTGAATCATTGAAGTCAATTGTATCTCATGTAGGAGAAATGAGCGAGAAAATAAATTTTTGGTCAAATAAGAGGCATGAGATGAGACAATTTTATGCTAGTGGTTTGTCATATGCAGATGTCAAAAAATAAAAAAATAGCAAAGCCAACCTGTGTGCCCTATTTAAAGATCTGAGAACCAATGCACCTTTGTCTCATGCATGCAGGAGGTTCCCCATCCTTTGATGTCACCATCAGTTAATTAAAAATAAATTTTGGGAGTGGTGGTGGATGGTATTTGACCAACCTCCATGCAATAACCATGAGGTACTACAATTATTTTTGAGGAAACTCTATTGTGAGTTTGTCCTCAATAAAATTCCAAACTATTTTGACATCTTAGACTTTCAGGGTAGAGGTGGGGGCTCCACACATGATAGACCTGATGCACGACATAATCCACAGTTGGCACCAAGACCCTTGTCTAGACCCATGGTGGAGCATTTCATCGTTCCTTCCATTGTTAAGGATAGTGTAGAGGTGGACACGCTAGAGTCAATTGGGTCACTCACCCAGACCATTTTACAGTGTGTGAGGCCTCTAGTAGAGCATGATATGGAGGAGACGTGTAGGCCCCGAGTTCCACCCCACAATTGTGGTGCTTGTGGTGTTGTTTGCACGTATGATTATCAGAGTGTTCATGATGTAGCTACACAACCTACATCAATTGCAGAGGCGATGGCTTTCACAGATGATTTTTTGAATGATACATTCGACATTGACACTCAAGTAAAATTAAACAAGTTCATTTAATGTTGTTTATTAAATTATATTTTGAAATTTAAGAAAAACTAAATTAGTAGAATTTCGATATGATGAAATTTTAGGGTCAGACTATTCATGAGACGTGCTCCATTCCTACAGACCTTTATTCATTCTCGACGATGATTCCACAGGTATGAAACTAGTATTAAAGATATTATTATCGCATTTGAATAGTTGAAAGTTATATTAGAATGTTTGTCTCATAGAATTCTTTGGATTTCAAATAGTTTCCTGGTGGACCTTCGACCTCCAAACCTCACAATTCATTTCCTTAAACAACTTACACTTAGGTAGCCTTTATTCATTAATGGTGTTGTAAAACAATGTTAGCTAGTCTTCATAATTTTGCGTATACAAATCTAAAAAATTGATGAGAAACAAAAACATTGCATTTGTATTCCTTGATCATGTCACATTATTTTCTCCTAATTCACTTTTTGTTCCTTTATTCATTCCTAATCCCATCCCACTAACATTTAATAGTTCACCTTATTTTCCATGATCCCCTCCTAGCCCATCCCACTAATATCTTCTAGTCCATGCTATGTGTTATTATGCCCTTCTACTCCCATCTTATTGTACCCATTATTATTTCACCCTAGATGTTATATGATCCCCTATGTTCCACCCTATGTTCCTTTATCCATTCTATGTTATACCATCTTTATCCACGTTTCATCCTAGATAACTCTTCTCTATTATTTCTACACACAGGTCAAGTTCACACTTCATGTACTATAGTCAAACCCTAGACACCTCCTAATTCACCCTATGTTGCATTATTCCCTACTAATCACATCCCATTAACCTCTAATTGTCCACCCTATGTTTTGTTATCCCATCCTAGCCCATCCCATTAATCTATTCTAGTCCATCCCATATTTCATTATCGCATTCGAATCCCATCCCATTGTACCCTCTATTGTTTCACCATATGTTCCATTATCCCTTGTTGGTATTATCTCTTTATCCCATCTATGATATAGCACCTCCATCCAAATTTTATTCTATGCACTGTTAGAAGAAATAAATTTTCTTCCACTCAGTATTGACCAAATTTGTCTTCTCCATTATTGTTGCACAACTCAACAACCAACTTCATGTGCTATAGTAAAATTGTAGACATGTCTTAATTCATCTTATGTTCCATTATCCCTTTAAAAGCTACTAGTAACATAGTAATCCTCAATTCATTCATGTGAACTTCATTGTGGCATTACCACTATGTTGACAACATGCCCTCATTAACATTAGTTCATCATCATATGCAATATGAATCTCAATGAGCACTAAACTTTGGAATTTTCAAGAGTTTGGACTATCCCAATGGACTTAGTACTTTCACCATTCTGTGATCTATAAGCACTATATTATAGTCTCAATTGAGGCCAACCATTTACTCTTTCATTTATGACAGCTATAAAGGGACTACCTAAACTTCTTTATATTGATACCTAAGATATTGTTTCATTTGTAGTTGTTGACATCAGACAGCCTTGGTGATGTTGGTAGCACGATGGACCATGGAGTTGTTGCAGCATAGCCAGTTTTGATCCATTGAGAGAGGTATGCAACAGATTAGTCAATTTGACATTATATTTACTCTTTTATGGTCTATTATAGAAAACTTTTACGATACTTTTATGTAGTTTAATTCCTATCTTGATGGTTGTCACTCTAGATCATGGATGTGGTAATGTTGTAAATGTGCATGATGACTATATGTATGTGGTACAATTGATTGTATTTTGTTATATGTCATTCCACAATTCAATTTCTATGTATGAACATCTTTAATTTTTATTGTATCAGTTTAAGGTCTAGAGTGAAGAGAGAAGGACTAGTGAGCGTGTTCAAAAGATAAGAGAACCAACAATCACTCCATCCAACCGAATTTTGAAGGCAACACGGGATCTATTTCCTTCCCCTACAGGGAAATGACTGTGTATTAGGGTCATTTGTTGTATGCCTATGTGGCATTTTGGAACATATGTTTTATACTATAGATATATATGTGACATTTTATGTCCATATGGCTCCTTTGTACTAAGCCTGTATGGATTTTTTGGATATATTGTATATAATTTTATCAATATATATCATTGTATAGCCTTACGACTTTTTGATTAAAGAAAATCTTATTTTTCTACTGCCATTCTTGAATGATGTTATCATGTGTATCATGTAAATTATATGCTTGAATTTTGTAGGCATGGATTTTGTTTACATATAATGCTTAATAATTACTGTCGATTGCTCAATAAGCCCCATCTAAAGCTTATTGTGTAAATAAGCTTCATTCCTAGTGGTTTGTATCCTTTGGAATGCTTCAATTACTTGTGCCTCACTTATTCACATCTATGATTCACTTATTCACATGTATACTTCATGTATATTGTTTTTATTCATGTGTATGCTTCATGCTTCCAATGCATAGTAGCAAAAATATTTTGGGGAAAAATCGACAAACCAAAAGTATAAGAGTTTTTGAAAAAATCAGGAAAAAATCATATTTAAAAAAATGTAAAAAATTGTAGAACAAGAGATAAAAACTTTTTTTTTTTAAATTGAAAGATATTTCCATAGCATATAGAGATATAGAGAGCAAATAAAATAAAGGTTTTAACTAATGAATTGTAAAAAATAGCTTTTTGTAGTTTATATTCATATCGTTGAGTACATTGCATTGCACATGTTTCAAAGTCAAAGCATTACTTCACATTGCATAACTAATAACTAGATGTTGATAGATGACAAAATTTCAATTACAATATAGTTTCTACAAATTCAACCTAAGCAGATATGCAATTACTTCACATTGCATAACTAATAACTAGGAGTAGCTACCAGTTGCATTTTCTTATCATGGAATTCTATGAGACCAAATTTCTTTGAGGTATTTTTTCAAATAGTTCACTGCCTTGTCTATGTTACCACATTTTTCATACATGTCTACCAAAGAATCTTGTCAAACTGTTCAATGCCTTGTTGCAATGGCTAAAAGCCTAAAACAAGTGCTTTTGAACAAGCTAGTGATGCTTGGAAAAAATATATCAAAAGAATAATAGTAAGCAATAGCATAGACAAGGCAGTGAACTGTTTGAAAAAATGCATCAAATAAATGTGGTGATGGAATGCCATGACAAGCCATAAACAAGGTAGTGAACTATTTGAAAAGATGTCTCAAAGAAATTTGGTCTCATCGTGATGGAATTCCATGACAATCAAATTGATTTTTATTTTCATGGAATTCCATCACCATGAGACCTCATTTTTTTGAGGCATTTTTTCAAAGAGTTCATTGCATTTTCTATGCTACCACATTTTTTGGTGCAAGAGCACCATTGAATAGAAATTGTCAATTCAAGGTTTTAAGGAGTAGGTTATAGGTTTTGAGGTCTTTTGTCTAAAATAAGGTCAATGAGACCATTTTATATTGTAATTATTCATTTTAGTTGATAGCTAGGTGTTTAGAAGGTCAAGTTTGCAAAAAGTGCAAAATATTGAAAAAAGATGTAAAGTTGCTAAAAAGTTGCAAAATTGCATTTTTAGGGAAGGAAAATGGTCATAGCATTTCAAAAGGTAGTTGTAGGAATTAGGAAAATTATTTTTGAGGTAAAAATCATAAATAAGGTGGAAACCATTGATGTAAGTTGGATTTTTGAAGATTTGGAAGATTGGAACATTAATAATACTCTATTTTTCTCCACTTTTTCTGTATTTTTTGAGTTTCCAATGATTGTACGGCCTATACAACTACATAATTTTCTAAATATGTTTTGAATTCATTTTAAGGTGTGATTTGGCCACTTATTGCATTTTATTTGAGCATCCAATAGTGGATTTGGTGTAATTTTGAGCAAATTCTTTGTGACTGTTTTTATACCTTGTTTTAAGGGTTTATAGCCTTTAAAATGTAAACTCGACCCATTCCACTTTATGTGGCTCTTGTAACTTATTTAATTGGACTAAAACATCAATAAAATAGTGATGTAATGTTGAGAGAGTGTAGAGGAGGCCTGAAAATGTGTTGGGCATGAAGCCCTAGAGTTGAAAATTGTGTTTTCTAAGTGGAAAAGAGAGGTTTTGATATGGTAATGAATGAAATAGCTTGGGGAAGCATTGTTTCTTGTTGAATTGAGTATGTGCAGAGGTTTTTATACTAGTTTTAGGTGGTGTAAAGTCTTATTGAGGTCTAGAAATGTGATTTCCATTAAAACCCTTAATTTTTGGCTATAAAAAAGGGTTTTGAGTTTAGGTATCTTGGAGGGTGGATGTCTGAGAAAAAATTGTGGAATCTTTGGTTTGGTATCTTATAGAGATATTCCCAATTGAATTTTGAGTGAAAGGGAAAGTTTAAGGTGGATTCCCTTTGTAAAAGTGACCTAATTTGAGGCCTAGTTGGTGTTAAAAGCCTGATTTGAGAGAGTTGTACCAAAGTAACCTATTGAGTGGTTGTGGTATGTTGTTGAGTACCTTGATGGGTGTTTGAAATCCTGATGGTCCTGATTTGAAAGGACAACACCAAGGAGATATACCCGATTGAGTGAGTTGCCATGCTACAAGGCATGAAGAAGGATTTTTGAGATAAAGAGTAATTGAGAACTTATCACTTGACACTTGTTTTGTGTGGAATTGTGTTGTGTGGTTTTAGTACCACCCCTAGTTGCTATCATTTTTTTTACATTTCTATCAAAGAATTATATCAAATAGTTAATTTCCTTGCTACTATGGATAAAACCCTAAAACATGTGCTTTTGAACAAGCTATGGATGCTTGGAAAAAATCTAGCAAAGCATAATAGCAAGCTATAGCATAGACAAGGCAATGAACTACTTGAAAAAAATGCTTCAAAGAAATGTGGTCTCATGGTGATGGAATGTTGTGACAAGAAAAATGCTATGGATTTTCATGGCATTCCATCACCATGAGACCATATTTCTTTGAGGCATTTTTTCAAATAATTCATTGCCTTGTCTATGCTACCACATTTTTCGTGCATGTCTACCAAAGCATTTTATCAATCAATTCACTACCTCGCTGTAATGGCTAAAATTATAAAACAAGTGCTTTCAAACAAGTTATGGATGCTTGGAAAAAATCTATCAAAGTGTAATAGTAAGCAATAGCATGATGCAGATCAGGGAGGCCTTCAATCAACTAAACACAAATCCAACTGATACATCAAGCCTTTGTTCCTCCAAACCCTATCAAGGGTGATTCTCCTCAAACTTCACTATTTGTCTTGTATGTCTACAGACCCAATTTTTTCACCTTTTCTTGCAAATATTACTGCAAACTCTCAAGCCACTCACCTTTTTAGACACCCTTTTAACCCTTCAAAAACATATCACAAAAACACACCAAGTCACTTTGGACCAACACCAACAAAATAGGGCTACTAGGCTGTCCTAATTGGCCAACTAGGCCAAATTTTCAAAGAAACTATACTCCAAACTATCTTCCCATCCCAAATAATTATAGATAGTTATTTACCAGACCACAAAACCTCCAAATCCATAATCTTTAACTTGAGAACTACTCCTTTAAGCCCACTTTTACAAAATCCTCATTTTTAGCAAGTTTAGGGTGGGCTTATTGAAAATCCTATTCCAACAACTCATAAAACCTTGCCAAAGCATCAAAAATTATTAAAATAACCTTCACATGCTTAAAATTCCCTTGAAAACTACTTCCCCAAAGGATTTCAACCATTTCCACTCTTAAACCACTCAATTTCACCAAAACTCATCAAATTGCCAACTAGGGCATCACACCAAACCACTCAACTCACCTCCCTTGCTCCATAAACCATGAAAATATGTTCCTTACCCCTAATTATGCTATTCCACCAAGTTAAAATAGGATACAATGGGTGGAATGGCTAAAAGGACATTTTTACACACTTAACTACTTGAATTTGACAACTTTTTCCCCAAGCGAGAATTCGCCACCATGGGAAAAGGCCTCTGAGATAGAAAAAAATGAGAGAGGTTATTGTAGAGGGTCGCAACACGATCCCATAGGCTAAGATGGGAAGTCTCTAATCATTGTGGTGTCTAAATACGAGCATGCTGAAGTTTGCAGCCATTTTGCACTTTAGACTCTTAAGGGATTCTATTAGTTGAATGTAGCTCGAAGCGATTCCACATGTTTCGGTGAAAAAGAGGACCATGAATAATGTAAACGTACCCACGTGGATGCATTGGAATAGTTTTTTTTGGTCACACGAGTTGTAAAATGAAAGTTGCACCACTTTGCAACTTTCAACTACTTGCATTTGACAACTTTTTCCCCAAGCGAGAATTCGCCACCATGGGAAAAGGCCTCTGAGATAGCAGAAATAGAGAGAGGTTATTGTAGAGGGGCCCAACATAATCCCATAGGCTTAGATTAGAATTTTCTAAGCGTCATGGTGTCTAAATACGAGCATGTTGAATTTTGTATCTATTTTGCACTTTGGACTCTTAAGAGACTCTCCTAGTTGAATGTAGCTCGGAATGATTCTGCGTGTTTTAGTATGAAAGAGGACCATACCTAGCGTAAACTTACCCACATGGACATGTCAAAACAATCCGTTTGGTCACACAAGTTGCAGAATGAAAGTTGCAGCACTTTACAACTTTCAACTACTTGCATTTCATAATTTTTTCCCCAAGTGAGAATTCACCACCAGGGGAAGAGGTCTCCGAGATAGCGAGAACCGAGAGAGGTTATTATAGATGGGCCCAACGCAATCCCATAGGCTTAGACAATAATTTTCTAAGAATCACGGTGTCCGAATACGAGCATGCTAAAGTTTGTAGCCATTTTGCATTTTGGACTCTTAATGGATTCTATCGGTTGAATGTAGCTCGGAGCGATTCCGTGTGTTTCGGTGTGAAAGAGGACCATGCCTAGTGTAAACATACCCACTCAGACACGTTAGAACAGTCTATTTGGTCACACAAGTTGCAGAACAAAAATTGCACCACTTTGCAACTTTCAACTACTTGCATTTGACAACTTTTTCCCCAAGCGAGAATTCGCCACCATAGGAAAAGGCCTTCGAGATAGCATAATTAGAGAGAGGTTATTTTAGAGGGGAAAAATGCAATCCCATAGGCTTAGATGATAATTTTATAAGCATCACGATGTCTGAATACGAGCATGTTGAAGTTTGCAGCCATTTTGCACTTTGGACTCTTAAGGGATTTTGTCGGTTGAATGTAGCTCGGAGCGATTTCGCATGTTTCGATGTGAAAGATGACCATGCCTAGCGTAAACATACCCACTCATATGTGTTAGAATAGTCCGTTTGGTCACACGAGTTGCAAAACAAAAGCTGCACCACTTTGCAACTTTCAACTACTTGCATTTGACAACTTTTTCCCCAAGCGAGAATTCGCCACCACACAAAAAGGCCTCTAAGATAGTAGAAACTGAGAGAGGCTATTTTAGAGGGGCCCAATGCAATCCCATAGGATTAGAAAAGAAGTTTCTAAGTGTCACGGTGTCGAACATGTTGAAGTTTCTTTGGAAAAGTAGTGTAATTGGCTCAAGGGGCAATGTACCAATCAATTTTAAGAGGTGATGGTATGAAACAAGCATATGCACAATTGAGATATGTTAAATAATGATATAATTGGTATCTAGAATGATTTTTATTTTGTAGGTCTTCATTTTATTTTGATAGATATGGATAAAAACCTTTGTTTGCAATGCTACAAGGAGTTTGTGAAGGAATTGTGAAAAGTTGTTGAGTTGGGGTTTTGAGGGTAGAAATATTGATGCAGGGGATGGAGTCAGGACCCTTTTTTTGCAAGCCCTATCCTAATATTTCAATGTATTAGGATAGTTTTGATAGGTACAGGTAGGGTTTTATTGTTAGATGAGTTGGTGGGTGTTTCAAGTGAGAAAATTTGTTGTTTCAGACCCCATGTGATCTATCCAAGGTCTTTGATGTAGAGTAGGGTCCAAAAAAATAAATCAATCACAATTTAAGTCTTTAGAGACAACTTTCAACCTTTAAAAACTTATCTCAACAATTCTTCACAAATTCACCCAATTTCACTTGTAGGTGTGTTGACCTAGTTTCTTGACAAAATCTACCCAAATACTCACTAAACCCACTAACCAAATAGCTTTTAAGATATCCTTTAAGGCATACACAAACATATCTCAATAGTTCATATAATTGTTTTGGAAGAAATCTCTTAAACTCATCCATCTATGTTGTCCCAACTAGGCCAAATAGGCCAATTTAATAAATAATCACCTCTCTAAACAACTTACCAACCCAAAATTCCTATGTACATCCATTAAATAGCCTCTAAAACCACAAAATCTATAACCTTTAGCCAAGGAACCACTCATAGAGTGCACTTTTCACAAAACCTTCATTTTTAGCAAATTTAGGGAGGGTTTATTGAAAATCCTATTCCCACACCTATCTCAGCTTTCCAAAGCATCAAAAATGCTCCAAATGACCTACACAAGCTTAAACAACCTTAAAAAAATTCTGCCCCAAGCGTTTACTACACTTTCCTTCTCATAACCACCAATTTTCACTCAAATGCATAATATTGTCAACTAAGGCATCATGCCCAAACACCCATCTTCACCTCCCCTTCTCTTCCAAAGCTTCAAAAACCTCGTAAAAGGTTTTCACACACTTTTTGAACTGATCTCCAGCCTTCTTGAGTGCATTTAAAATGAATTTGAACTTGGAGCCATTACTTTCATAGCAAAAACTCAAACAATTCACTGGGGGTAGTAATCAAAACTTATTCCCTGCTCACAAGAACAAATTCAAATCAAATCCATAACAGTCCTCTATCAAATTCTATTCAACATGGATCAAAAATATTTTTTATGGGCAAGTACAATGCCTTGAATTTGCAAATTATAAAGCAAAACACAAAATTTTTTGAGAAAACAATGATTTTTGTATTCAAGATTCAAATTCTCAAGAGTTAATCTCTCTTCAAACATCCACAAGGCCTTTTAAAGTAATTAAAACATGAATAAAAAAATTCCAACTTCTTTCCCCACGAAATACAACAAGATGACTCTTGAACTTCCACCATTTGACAATAAGTTACAATTTTGACAACTTTTACACAATTTTGCAATTTTTGCAATATTTTGTAACTTAGACCTTCCAACCACCTAAAGACCTATAAAAGGGATCATTACATCATAAAATAGTCTAAATTACCTTATTGTTTGAACAAAAACACTCAAATACCCCTAAACAACCAAAAGACCTCAATTGTCAACATTTTCATAAAATCCTCTTGGTGCCCCTGCACTAGTTAGTGCTTAGGGTGTCTTAATGTTTTTGGTCATGAATAAGGTCCTTTGTGATGCAATGATAGGAAGGTCCACAAATATCCAAACTAAAATTCACTTTAATAAATCAAACTTACAACCTTCAAACCCTAACAAGGGTGACTCTTCTCAACTTCACTATTCAATCTTATAGGTGTGCAACCTAGGTTTTCCTCTCACAACTTTCAACAAACCACTCAAAGCCACAAAAAAACTACAATTTTAGGAACCCATTAGGGCACTATTAAACATATCACAAAATCACATGTACTTACTTTGGAACCATACTATCAAACTGGCCTTGAACGTTGGAAAAGGCGCTCCAATTAGCCCACTTTAATAAAGGAACTCTCCTTCAATCTTGTTGCCCACTAAAAATACCATTGGACAATCCTCAAACTACCTCCAAAACCACAAATGTTTCAACCACTAAGTCAAAACTTGCTTGTTAAGACCCTCTTTCATGAAACCCTCATTTTTCACCAAATAAGCAAGGGTTTATTGAAAAAACCATTTCCAAAAGACCTAATGACCCCACAATGACTCAAAAGACCACATCAACATTACAAAATGGCCTAAAATGGCCTTATTTGACAATATCATGACTAAAAAAACCTAACTTGACTCATTCCACAAAATGGAGCAACAAACTGCTCTACACCACTTTGAGACCATTTTGATGTAATTGGTGAGTTTTGGGGTCTTTTTGTTCAATATGGTAAAAGTTGCAAAATGTTGTAAAATTGTCATATGCAAAAATGTAAAATTGCAAAATAGGGAATACCAATGGTCAAAGAAGTTCAAATGGTATTTGTAGTCATTTGGTCAGGTGGAATTGAAGGTTACAAGTTTAAAAAGACCTCAAGAGGCTCGAACAATGTTGAACAAGTTTGTATTGAAGATTATAAGACGTGGTTACTCTGCAAATTTCTTATATTTTTTGTTGTTGTACGCTTGGTACGACCTGTACAGACCTTATTTTTCTATGATGTGAATTGGAATTAGTAATAGGCTGAATCTAATTTAAGTACAGTTGGTTTGGTGCAATATCATTGAGTCTAGTGGTTTCTACAACCCATTTTCAAGAATATGTCAGTGTGAGTTCCTCTTTGAGGGTTTGAAGTAACAAAAAGATGTTCTAGGCCATTCCACCCATTGTATTCTACTGTAACTCAGTGGAATGGCATAATTAGGTGTAGGGGGCATGTGTGCATGATTTCAGGAGCAGGGGTGGCCATTTGGGGGTTTGGGAATGATGCCTACTTGTCAAAAATGTGTGTTGTGAGTGAAATTTCGAGGTTAAGAGTAGGTAGTGATAGAAAACACTCGGAGCAACACTTTGTAAGAGTTAATTAAGAAAGGGCAGACATATTTGAAGGTGTTGGAGGCATTGAAACAATGAGGAAAGGTCTGCAGGTGAGGTTTTCAATAAACCCCCCTTGAAACTTGTCAAAAGTGAGGGTTTTGAGTTTTGAAGTGTTGGGTGAGTGTTTCTTTGGAAGATGATTGTTGATTTAGTGCTTATGTACCCTAGTTATGACTATCTAATGGTTTTTTGTGTCTGGAAGGAAGATTAAAGGGTAGTTAGTTTGTTGAGAGTTTGCCACCCTGCTCTGCATCACTTTGGTATGTTTATCAACATAAAACTATGATATTTTTTGAATTTCAATGTGTAATGATAATCCAATATGAAATATGTAGTGTGAGACAATGAAATTTGTGTATTTAAACTTTACCATTGTTCTTGTCTTCAAAGTTTAAACTATATAATATAACCATAATATAACTATGCAATATATGATATAATTTAACCATTATTCATTATTTTTTATTGTGAACTATATAATATAACCATTATTTTTTATGTTATTGTACATTGATATTTAACCATTGCTCAAGATTAAATTTTTGAATAGTTTAAACATGCACATGACGAACAAATTATTTTGATTCTCAACTTCTATATATCAAATTATCCAATAATCAAGTGTATGCCCATATACAAAAATGGCCTCAACGCCAACTCAAACAAAGTTTTACAAAATGTGGCATATTCCATCTCGATATCTATTCAAAATATACATGCCAATATGTCTATCTCATCCTAAACTACTGGTGGATCATCAAAATGGAGCCTCTTTGAAGCACTCTTTGGCTCTGAAGCTAACTGCACAAGAAAAATTCAAACCACAATTGAGATTAGTTATATTATATAATTTAAAATCAAATAATTAACATCAAAATCAATATACATTGAATTATAATTGAACTCTAAAATTGAAATCTTGATTACCTCATATATACATCTCTTCAAACTGTCAGAAGTCCTAGAATATGCCCCTCTCAAAGAACCAATAATACCAACTTTTGCAATGTCAATCTATATATGTGAACAAAAATATCAAATTGATACAAGTTAGCATACAATTGTCGATAATAGGAACATATTTACCAAACACAAAATAAAATGAACACATACCTCTTTAGGCATCTCTTTTTCTTTATCTCCTTCAAGTGTTTTGACACCTCCTCCTTGAGGTGTTTCAACACCTACTCCTTCAAGTGTTCCAACACCTACTCCTTCAGGCATTGTGACACTTGTCAACAAGGATGTGTAGCTCATAACTACCTATACATAAAAATTACAAGTATATGAAACTACCAATCTATGTCGACATATGTATAATCACTATAAGATTGTAAAAATCTTAATTCAATCGAATTTGAGTTCAATTATCTTGCCCGTATCTACCATTGTGCCTCCAAAGTCTGGATAGTGCTACACCTCACTCACTTGAGGTGTTTCCTACAAGAGAAAAATAAGATAAACATATAAGTTAATATATAATTTCATTAATGACAAGCAAGTATATAATGCATGAATTCAGGCCTAAAAGGCATGGGTTGAAGTAGCAGATTGAAGAATTTGTTTTGAAGAAGGATAGAACCAGTTGGTTTTAGTGAGATTTGGTGGGGTTTGATGTGTTTGAATTTTTTCAAGGACTGGGGAGGTCATGTGTATGTTTGGGCATGAATCCCTAGTTGAGAGAAGTGCATTTTTTAATGGAAATATGAGGTTTTAGAGAGTAAAAGTGGGTGAAGTTTGGGGGCAGCATAATATTAAGGATTATTCAGCATGTGCAAGCTTAAACAAGGGTTTTTGAAGTGGTGATAAGGTCACAGGAGGCCTGGAGATGGGTTTTCCAATAAATGCTTGTCTATTGTGTGAAAAATGAGAGTTTCATGGAATGTGACTCTAGAAGGCGAGTTTTGATCAGAGATTGAAGAATTTGTGGTTTTGGAGGCAATTTAAGGTTTGTCTAGTGGAATTTTGGATTGGTAGCGAGTTAGAAAGAGTGTCCCTTTGTAAAAGTGGGCTAATTAGAGTCCTTCGTAGCATTGAAACTCAGTTTAAGTGGAGTTGTTCCAAAGTGACCTATTGAGGTTTTGAGTTATGTTTTGTGAGGGACTAATGGGGGTCTAAAAAGGTGAAGGTATTGTGAAGAGACTATTGGAGTAACTGCTAGCATCTCCCTTCAGGTTCACAACATGGTTTAACCGCCTCCTCTGGATCTTAACCGACACTTGTTTCGGGCATTGACAGGTCGATCTTTTGGTGCAACGGCAAGGCCAACAATTGGTATCAGAACCGATCATGAGTTTGAATCCCTCGGGTGACACTAAGGGGGAGATTGTTGAAATAACCACCAACATCTCCCTTTGGGTTCACGACATGGTTTAACCACCTCCTGTGGATCTTAACCGACGCTTGTATTGGGCATTGACAGGTCGATCTTTTGGTGCAACGGCAAGGCCAACAGAGACAACCTTCTCTAAAAGATATTTGTGAAGACATCAAGTTGGAGACCTACAAGGAAACTAGGTTGAAATAGTGGAGAGTTGATGAAAAAGAGTTTTAAGGGAAAAATGTTGGTTTGAGTTGGATGAAATTGTGTTTGTAGTTGGTTAACCTCCCTATCATTGCATTATAATGCCAACTTACAGGTGGTCAATAGAGAGCGGCTTATAACCATCATTTTGCATATATACATTAATGCAAATTTGAAAACCCTTATACAATCAAAATTAAACACTTGAAAGAAAGCAATAATCAATAGCATGACTTTACAAATTCAATGTGCATATTTAAAAATCAATCCAAGGAACCATCTGGGTCTTCTTTACTCTTTATTGTGTCAAGTATTGCCTCGTGGTTAGACTCACACACTTTCCACAATTTCTTTACTGTAGGTTTCCCCTTATATTTTATCAAATGAATGTCGGTGGCGATGACAAGGTTCGAGTAGTGAAGAATCTTTCGATGCGTGTCAAAGTCCTCAAACAACCAAATTGCAACATTCTTAACTAGGCACCTTCTAAGCCATGTTCCAATAACAACCACCGAACCTGTAGGATATTCTATGTTTTCTCCATCTATAACTAGGGCCTCCAATTTCTTTTTGGCCTCGATACAATGACACAGGTAATAATTTGTACCCTCTTCATTGTCTTCATATTCAATCACCGCATAAACGTTCCCTACATTGATATGTTCATATTGTCAGATGTATTTATTGAACATCATAATAAAACCTATAAGTAAGATATATTACCTAGTTCTAGTAGGTCTGCTACATGATCAAAGTCAACGGATGATTGCATCTCCATGATTTATAGAGCCATCGGGAGCTGATAAGTGTCAAGTGGGGTTATACTTCTTACAGACCATTCGTCAACACACTTTGTTAACTCACAGTCATTCCATGCTTGAAGTGTACATGCAGAACAAAATCATGCCATCTTCCACGTATGGATAGTCCATGTACTTGCATTGGAGCTTCTAAAAGGGTGTAGATCGCTCAATCCTATTAGTGTACAACAATCCTCATATTTTACAATGTTAGTATCATCTACTAAATGAAAAATTCTATGAACTAAAGAATTACCTTCACTACCTGGACCCATTGCATGATTGCACCATTGGACAATTGATCTTGCGTCTATCAACTTTACACTGTCTGTGTAATTTAACTCTTCTTGTGTTAGGGAGCCCTCTTTTGATACATGCACCTGCTCCATAATGATCCTCTTTTCCGTGCCCAGCCTTTAAGAAGTTCCACATATGTTGAACACCACTGATCCTATGCATCCTTCTCAACCATAAAACATTCTGGAATTCTTGAATTGTGATATATAGTTATCTGGCCATATGATATGTTGATTGAATGATATTCCCCTACTAGCCAAATCAGCATAGAACATCTGAAAGCAACCTTGCACAAACTCTGTAGAATGTGTGCGATCATCACTAATGTAAAAGTGATACTCCCTCCATACTTTCCTATTTTCCTCGGTACTATCATTTGCATGAATGAATGGTCTATGCACAAATATAACAACCTACGTGGAGTTGTAGTACTATGATTGCACCTTGTTTTGTGGTTGTAGTGTGTATTTCTCCATGAAGTCGACAACTGAAATGATGCTATGAAGTGGAAACATGTCCTTGCATAACTTGAACTGTGAGTCCAACCATTGTGCTTTGTGTGTATGCCTTTCATACTCATAGACCACCTGATCATGGAAAATGACCATAAATCGATACACTGGAATATTATCACTGACCAATTCACACTTCTTTTCTTCTTTCCCATATTTTAGATTGTATGTCGCTCTCTTGTATTTGCCAAATTCCACAATTTTGTCTTCAATTGTGTGTGTACTACCCATGTGTTGGAAAATTGGAAAATGTTGCATGCCACCACAATGATCACATGTGTCATACAAACATGACTTGTAAAAAATTTGACCATCCTCTCTTTCACATAAAATGGAAGATAAGAATTCCCTTGAGGATTTAGGTGGAGGCCTTATGTTACATTCCTGCAAAACATTATCAGTATGCATATATACACATACGCGTCGATAAACATCATAATGGTTAGAAAACTCAATATGAACTCTACAACAACAAGTAGTGCGTGTGTGATTTATTTTGACATAAAAAGGCTATATCATTTCAAAATACCTTTGACATATTTTAATTTCAAGAAACTTTTGTACAAAATGAGCAAAAAATTGGGTTTAAGTGGTATCCAAATAATGCTTTGGATGTGGCTCATGGATTTTACTACCAATTATCCTTATTACAACATCTCTTTGATTAGGAGAGGTCCTTGTGTTATCCTTCCAATAATTCAGCATGAAAGATCTCAAGTCTTGTGCAATTCTTTTATCTTTTTGTGGCACTCTACCCGAGAATGCCCATAACTCATTACTATTTGGATCCTCCACTCTTTCACGCCTTCCTTTGGCTCTCATTAGAGATGATCTACTTATTTTCAAAGACTTACTTTCCTTTTTAAGGTTCACCTGGTTTCTTGTTTTACTGATTAAGAGTGTTGTTGTCATCACACATCATGTGTCACAACTATCCTTTGTGTGTGAGGTAGAACCCACGCTCTCGTATGCACTCATCAAGTTCTTTACAATGGAAATTTCACTTGAGTCATTTGAAACTCTTAGCCCAAGAGCCTTCATGGTGGGCCTAAATTTGAGTTGCCACATCATTTCAACAAATAGTTGGCATCTTCCACCCTCACTTAGCTTCGCAAAAAATAAACTCCATATCCTCTGTGCATATCTTTGACATGTACATTTTGGAATCTTATTAGGCATCCATTTCAAAACGTTGGAATCAATATCAATAAAAAATGTAGGTTTTCTATGCAAAAATCTAGGAGGAGTTCTCAAATGTAAATTTGTGTCAACATTAGGAAGGTCAACAACATCAAGGATAGATCATGTACCTTCAATCAGAGGTTCAATTGATGACATACTTTGAGATTGAAATGTAAATGACTTGTACCTCCAACTTGAGATGTTGTTTGTGGAGTGCCTTCAAATAGAGATGTGTTTGTTGATGTACTTTCAAAATGCAATGTTGTTGATGGTGTGTCTTCAATTGGAGATGTGATTTTTGATGTACTTGGAAAACCACATGTTGTTGTCGATGTGTCTTCAACTAGAGATGTGTATTGAACTTCACCTATGGTTGATGATGTGACCCCAACTAATTCGGTATCCATTCTTGTCCTTCCACGAAATTTCCTCATTCGTGCCCTTTGTTTTTCCAATTTGACATCTCTCTTAGATTGCACGGGAATTTCTGGTTGTATGGGCTGCAATTCCTTTCCATCATGAGCTACATTTTTTAATTCTCTTCTCCTTGAATTTTTAACTACACATTATTCTGGTGTTAGAGGCTTCAATCATTTCCTCGGTATGATGTTGAATGCTACATGTTCACATACACACATAGAACCACAAACACACATAGAAAAAAAGTAAGTAATGCATTTTATGAAACATATTGATATCGTTGATTACATTGTATTAAATATGAAACACACCAAAGAATTTTATGAAAGAAGGCAGCGAGTTGTTTGGAATTATCAAAAATGTCTATACTACAACATTTTCCATACATACATCTACCTCCATACCACAAGAAAAGTGAGTAATGCATAAATTTTCAAACATATATGTACCGCCAATTACATATCCATAGGGTTAGATGTTAGAGTAGGTATTTTGAGCAAGAAGTAGGATATGATGGACTTTTGATGTTGCCCCAAGGGTATTTGTGTGAATTTTGGCTTGAAAATGGTGGTTTAGAATGGGAGTTTGGTGAAATAGCAATGGTAGTGGAAGGCATTTGATTTTTTTAGCATGGATAGACATATTTGAGTGTGTTTGAAGAGTTGGAAAAGCGGCTAGAGGCCTGGAATGTTGATTTTCAATAAACTCTCCTTATTTCGAGCATAGAAAGGCCTCAAGAAAGGGTTTAGTGTTTAGATGCATTAGAGAGGGTTCTAGTGACTAACATTTGTTGAATCTAAAGTTTTGTAGACTGGTGAAGGTCTGTCAAAAGAGAATTGGGATTGGAAAGGTGTTTGAAGGTATGATGCTTTGCAAAAGTGGCCTAATTGGCCTATTGGGGCAGTGTAGCAGCACTATTTTGGTGATGTTGGTCCAAAGTGACCTAGCATGTTTTTGACATATATTTTTGAAGGCCTTAATGGGTGTCTGAAAAGGTCAAGGGTTTGTGGGTTTGAGTTGTCTTTGAGAAGATATGAACAATTTTCTTTGTTGTGAATGCCACAAGGTAGTGAATGTGAATTAGTCAGTTGAGCATTGAATTCAGGTTTTTGAGATTTGAGTTGTTTGAAATTGATCTAATTGTGATTTTTGAAGGTTTTGTCTCCCTTCTCTACATCACAAACCTAGGGTATAAGTTGTTGCCACCTAAATGAAAACTAGAGAATCTTGTATTTATTATTCTCAAAACCACATTGTGATTGTCAACGAAGCCATGAAGAAGATGAATTCAAAGAAGGGTTTGTGATGTTATATCTTATAATTATTCACTAATTCTTTAGCAATGAGGTAACTTAGAAAGACAATAATCATTCTCAATTGTACAAAATTTTCCCTTTTTTGTTTATTAGAAAGGTAAATGGTATGAATGAATGGAAACTTGCATTAACAACTATGTCAACTCACTTGAATTTATCTAAGCACATGTGATGAAGGTGATTTTTTATGGAACAAAAAAATTAATGGAAACTTGCATTAACATTGATGAAATCTATTAGGTTTTCCAAATTAGTTGAAAATAAAATTTTTCCCACAACCATCACTAATAATGAATTTGAATCTATTATGTCATGTTTTCCTTTTTATATCTTCAAGCTCCTAAAATTTAAAATTTTACATGCATAAATCCATCTAATTTAATGTTGAATTCTATCTGTAACAATGAAGATTAATAAAATCATCAAATTAATGATCTAAAAATTGTGAAAAAAAAAATCAATATAATCATCTACCAAAAATGAAATAGAGTGAATTCCACTAGCCATGCTGGAAATGGACTACTATAAGCAATGCAAATATAATTCATAAGTAAATTTGTGTTAAGTAAATGTCATGTTTTTCATTTTTTTGTTCTTCAAACTCATAAAATTAAACTTTTTTATGCAACTCCCATCTAATTCAATGTTGAATTCTATGTCCAATTGTTATGATTAATAAAATCATTAAAGGAATTTAGTTTATATTGTCAAAAACAAACAAATATACTAAATATAAACATTTCAATATTACCAAAATGAATATATTACCTGAGATAATGTAAAATGATGTAGAAACTTCAAAATGTCTTCTTCTACGTTGTCTGGCATGTAGATTGGTGGTAAAAAGGTGATGGATCAAGCATAGATTGGTACAACATGAAGTCAACTACATAAAAAAAGGCAATTTTGAATCGGATAAAGCATTGAACCAAACAAATACAGAAGCATGTGGGCTTGAATCATAGGGTCAACCCCTATTTTACCATTTCAAGGTAAAACACATTTGGCACTCGCCAAATTTGGAGAGTGTCAAATTTGGCGCACGCCAAATTTTGTGAGCGCATGTGTTGATTTGAAATATTAACATTCCATATAGATAAAGGGAGTGAGACTTGAGATAGAGAGAGAGGTGATAGGATTGAGAGAGACTAGTCAAGGTAGTGTGGTAGTGACTGGGACCTGAGAGCAATAGAGACTTGAGAGGGATAAAGAGTTATCTAGTTACATTGGGGGGAAATATCTGACAACGAGAGAGGGGTTGGGAGGGATGAGACCTGAGAGATACAAAAAGGCCAAAGGGGGAGAGAGAGAGAGAGAGAGAGAGAGAGAAGTGTGGGAGAGGGGGTTGGAGTGAAATATATTTGTCTAGGTAGGGTGGGAGGTAAGTGAGACCTGATAGAGAGGGAGTGTGAGAGAGGGCATTGGAGTGACAAATTATTCTAGGTAGCATGGGAGGGAGTGAGACCCAAGAGAGAGAGAGACTTGAGAGGGAGAGATTTATTTAGTTATAGTGGGGTAAGACCTAAGAGAGGGAGTGGGAGATAGAGGGATGGGATACCTAAACCATCAACCCTAAACCCTTAAACCATCTACCCTCTACCCTCAACACAATACCATCTACCCTTAAACCCAATACTCTGTACCCTCAACCCTTAAACCCTTTTAAACCCAAATAAAATCTCTACCCTAATCCCTCAACCCTCAACCCTTAATCCCTCAACCCTTAAACCCTAAACCCCTAAACCCTCTACCCTCTACCCTTAAATCATAAACCCTGAACCCTAAACCCTTAAACCCTAAACCTTAAATACCTAAACCCTCTACCCTCTACCCTTAACCCTCTACCCTCAACCCTCAACCCTCAAACCATCAAACCCTAAACCCCTCAACCCTCTACACCCTCTACCCTCAGCCTAATACCCTCTACCCTCAAACCTAATCCCTCAATCATTAAACCTAATCCATCAACCCTATAACCTCAACCCTCAAATTGAATCCCTCAACCCTATACCATCAACCCTTAAAAACTCAACCCTAAACCCTCTACCTCTCCCTTCTCTACCTCTCCTCAAACTCTCTCAACCCTACACCTCTACCCTTAAACCATAAATCGTAATCCCTAAACCCTAAACCCTCTACCCTTAACCCTTAATCCCTAAACCCTCTACCCTCTATCCTCAACCCTCAACCCTAAAACCCTCAACCCTCAACCCTTAACTAGGTTAAACCCTTAACCCTTAAACTATAAACCCTAAACCCCATACCCTAAACCTAAACCATTAAACTATCTACCCTCTACCTTTAAACCCTAAACCCTAAACCCTCTACCCTCTACCCTCTACCCTTAACCCTCTACCCTCAAACCCCCCATCTCTCTCTCAACCCTACACCCTTTACCCTTAAATCATAAACCGTAATCCCTAAACCCTCTACCCTTAACCCGTAATCCCTAAGCCCTAAACCCTCTACCCTCTACACTCAACCCTAAAACCCTCAACCCTTAACCAAGTTAAACCCTAAACCCTTAAACTGTATACGCTTTACCCTTAAACCCAATACCCTCTACCCTCAACCCTTTTAAACCCAACTAAACTCTTTACCCTAATCCCTCAACCCTCAACCCTTAATCCCTCAACCCTTAAACCCTAAACCCTCTACCCTCTACCCTCTACCCTCTACCCTCTACCCTCTAAACCCTAAATCCTAAACCATGTACCCTATACCCTTAACCCTAAACCCATAAACCCTCTACCCTTAAACCGTAAACCCTAAACCCTAAACCATCTACCCTCTACCCTCTACCCTCTACCCTCAACCCCCCTCTCTCTCAACCCTACACCATCTACCCTTAAACCATAAATCATAATCCCTAAACCCTAAACCCTTAATCCCTAAACCCTAAACCCTCTACCCTCTACCCTCTACCCTCTACCCTCAACCCTCAACACTTAAACCCTAAAAACCTCAACCCTCAATCCTCTATCCTTAACCAGGTTAAACCCTAAACCCTAAATGCTAAACCCTAAACCCTAAACCCTCAACCCTCAACCCTCAACCCTTAAACCCTAAACCCTAAACCCTCTACCCTCAACCCTCAACCCTCAACCCTTAAACTATAAACCTGAAACCCTAAACCATGTACCCTATACCCTTAACCCTTAAACCCTCTACCATCTACAATAAACCCTTAAACCCTCTACCCTTAAATTGTAAACCCTATACCCTTAACCCTTAAACCCTAAACCCCTAGACCCTCTACCCTCTACCCTTAACCCTCTACCCTCAACCCCCCCTCTCTCTCAACCCTATGCCATCTACCCTTAAACCATAAATTGTAATCCATAAACCCTATACCCTACACCCTTAACCCTTAATCCCTAAACCCTAAACCCTCTACCCTCTACCCTTAACCCTTAAACCCTCTACCCTTAAACTGTAAACCCTATACCCTAAACCCTAAACCCTTAAACTATCTACCCTATACCCTAAATTATCAACCCTCTAACCTAAACATTGGATCGTCAACCCTCATCTATTTGTGTCCCTCCATCCTCTTCTCTCCTTCTCTCTATCCCACTTCTCCCTCCATCTCTCCCTCCATCCATTCCTCCCTCTCTACCTTAATCCCTCAACCCTATACCCTCAACCCTTAAACACTCAACCCTAAACCCTCAACCCGCAAACCCTAAACCCTTGAACCCTAAACCCTCGAACCCTCTACCCTCTACCCTCAAACCTAATCCCTCAACCCTTAAACACTCAACACTAAACACTTGAAATCCCTCAACCCTCTTTCTCTTTGTCACTCCCTCTCACTCTCACTCTCTCTCAAGCCTCTCCCTCCTACCTGAGAGAGGGAGAGAGAGAGGGGGAGAGAGAGAGAGAGGGAGTGGGAGATAGAGAGATGAGAGAGAGATAGAGGGAGTGAGAGAGAGAGAGAGAGGAGTGGGAGAGAGATAAAGGGAGTCAGTGAGATCTCGAGAGCGAGAGAGAGACCTGAAAGAGGGAGAGGGGGTAGGAGAGAGAGATGGAGGCAGAGGGGGTGGGAGGGAGAGACCTGAGAGAGAGGGTGGAATGGAGATGCCTAAGAGAGAGCGTATGAAAGGTAAAACCTCAACTATCCATCTATGATCATAAACTGTGCACTCTAAGCATTATCAAAGTTATCGATCAAAGAGAGGGGAAATTAAGGTTTTGTTCAAAGCAGGTCATTTAGCGAGCACCAAATTTGGCGCTTGCCAAATGACACATCACATTTGGTGCACACCAAATTTTATGCTCGCCAAATGTGATGTGCCATTTGGCAAGTGCCAAATTTGGTGCTCACCAAATGACCTGCTTTGGACGTGTTAATTGATAGGATTTTCCAAATTTCTTCATATTTTCATCTATACTCACTATATCGGTTGCATGTCTTTCAATGCAAGTTTATTAAAAAACCATGATGGCGTTAACCTCTCTCTTAGCTATATAAATATATAATTATTATTATTTTTTATTCAGTTAAGGTTTTGATCCATAACTTCTATTGTAAATGCCTCTATTTTTGGTCAAAAACCAACATGTGCTACTTTTAGGATAGATTTTTACTTGTTCATAAAAATGTGAAACAAATTACATTTTTTAAAACTAGACTCCATTCTACACATGATGAAAAAAAATCAATTTTCAATTAGTTTTCAAAAAATTTAGGGGGGAGCACGCTCAAATTTCAGCTTTTCAAGATGTGTCCACTTTCAAAATTCATAAAATATTATATATTCATTAAAAAAATTATCCGAAAGAATGAGGATAAACTACATGATGTTAGATAATTTCTCACTGTTGGGATTTTTGAAATTCTAAAAATAAGTTAATCAAAAAGGGGGGAACCCTCAGGCGCTGTGCTATTTTAAAAAACAAAATAGGACCTGTTTTGGTCCCCCCCTTTTTTAGACCCTTAATCTTCATTAATTTCAAAAAGAATTAGTAGCTTGTAAGGAAACTCAGGTGCGGAAACAGCTTCCTACACTAATCTCTTAAGGAAAGTATGGTGCAAATTCGTTTTAAACCCTTACAATTTCAGATTCGTTAATCTACTTAACAATGATATTGCAGCAATATACCATACATACAGAAAATAAAGAATGACACAATGATTTACCCTGGGGAAAACCTTTCGGTAAAAAACCCCAGCACTCCAAAACCTGCACAATGTATTATCTTCAACACAACGGTTACAACACACTTGCAATGCAAGTTCTTTCAGGAGATTTCCAACACTTGAAGACAAAAATGCGGCAGCATCAAAATGTTCCAACAATACACTCACATCACACATCTTCGCAACCCTAAAAAACGCTTATATCATGTGCTTCCCTTTTTAGGGCAACTTTCGAAGATAACTGTATTAGGGCTTTACCATTCTCCGAGAAAATAGGAACCCCACTATCGTGGAAGAGTGTACAGTACTCAACTTTATCAGTTGCCACATGTCTTCACCTGTCATTGAATCTTCCAGACATAGCTCTTACATGTCATAGGAATCCGTCATAACCGTTTCAGCCATGATCTCCTTACACACAATTCAAGATGCCGACACATTAAGTGGAGTGACACATCAACATGCCAACTAGACATGTACACTCACACTTAATTACATTATTTGCAAGAAATACATTTTACAAAACAAATAATAAGAATAGGAATTATCCAAGGTTGAGACACCTTATTCCTAACATAGCTTAGAAACTAGACTCTGAGAACTTCAACTTTTTTTCTTGCTGCATCTTGAAATTTTCAGCATAACTATCTTCATTTTCTCGTGCAAATCAGATTTTGCTGATTTCAGAAAAAATAAATAAATTTGCTGATTTCAAAAAGAAAGAAAAAAAAAAGTGTTATCTTAAGAGCCAAAATTGTGTCATTGATCCATGCACTTACCCATGATGCAAACTTGAATTAAATGGCTTAGAAATGCATATAAAATAGAATAACTAGTTGTAAGATGAAATGTGTGCACCTGGAAACTTAAAGATGACTGGAAGGAGTCCTAGAATGCTAGAAATTTTGACTTTTTGATCTAGTGGGACTCATTCGCCATTTTGGGTGAATTAGTCCCGGTTTTGGATTTTTCCATAGGAGCAAGTTTTGGACAAAAGGGTATCTGAATCTACAAAAAAAATTGTAAAAAGCCTAAAGTGGGACTCATTCGCCACTTGTGGCAAATGAGTCCAGTTTGGATTTTCTGGAACTTCAAGGTCTGAATTTGTTCTTCTCAATCTGTTCAATCTACTTATTCAGGTTTCCGGATTTGAAACTCTTATTTTGGGGCTATAGGTGACCTTTTAGTGAAGATTACAACCTTGAAAATGAGGAGACAATTTTAACAACTTTCTCCAAGATTGTAATCTAGTCTTTAATGATCTTCCAAGCTCGAAGACACCTAGATCTATAATCACACA
Source organism: Sequoiadendron giganteum (assembly GCA_007115665.2). NCBI lineage: Eukaryota > Viridiplantae > Streptophyta > Pinopsida > Cupressales > Cupressaceae > Sequoiadendron > Sequoiadendron giganteum. Next base: position 99,873,450 of record CM021103.1, read on the forward strand.
TGTAAAGAGGAGAAAACTTGTTGATTGTTAGTGGATAGGGGTTTTCCTTGGTCAAACGTCTTTTAGGTAATTAAACCAAATGATGAAATAATGAACATAAAACATGAATTATAGGACATGAAACATGAAAAATGGTACTTTGAAGGATGTCTTGTAAATCTCCAATCTAGCATGAAGTGGTCATGAAGGATGTAGATCTTGATCTTGAAATGGACGAAGAAAAATGCTTCACCTTGGATCTTGGATGCAACATGAAAAAACTAGATCAATAACATTCTTGATGCTTGATATCCTTGACATGATAATGGATCTTCAATTGTTGCAAAAATTGATGAAGAATTTTGCCCTTGAATGCCTTAGAAATGATCTTGAATGCTCTGTTGATGATGTTGTAAAGTCTTTGAATGCTTAAATCTTGCTTGCTTGGTTTGAAATAATTTAGGCTTGATGAAATAATGATTTGAAACCTTTTTTATATAGGAAATCCATCTAATATCTCGTTAATTAGATCCCACAAGCCGACATTGATGAAATTTGAACTTAAAACTCAATTTTTCTCACTCAAACTTTGAAAATAGGCCAAATGCGACTCATTCGCCAAGTTGGGAAAATGCATCTGACCTAGATGGGACTCATTCACTCAAAGTAGAGAATGGGTCCCACCAGACCTATTTTACTTACTAAAGTGTCGAGGAATGTGTAAATTAAGCTTATTTGTTTATTTTGTTAGGTTTTTTATTGAAATATGTCTTGGGATGCACAATATAGGGTCATAGTGGCATATTAGTGATGATATAAAGGTCATAAATACAAGCGGGCCTAAAATCCAATGTGAAAGTGTAAATAAATACACTTTACAATGCTAAATTAAGGAAAATTTGGGTCTCTTTAGCTTAAAAGGGTCTAAAATCTCATGTGAATGTGTAAGACACATTACAACACTAGATTAGGTCCATTTAATTTACAAGCCTCCTAAATTTAATGTGAAGGTGTCAATAAATACACTTTGCAACAATAAATTAGGGAAAACTGAAGTTTATTTAGCTTAGAAGGGCCCAAAACCTAATGTGGATGCGTAAAACTCATCACAACACTAGATTAAGGCGATATCAAGTCCAATTTATCATTAATTATTCCCAAATCAAGAAATTAAAAGGGGGAATCTTTTTCATCATTACATCTAGCCCCCACTTTAGTGAGAGGATGAACTTGCTTCAAACTCACACTAAAGTAGATATTCAAGAGGGGTCCCAATATACCAATGCAGATGACAAAGGATGATAAAGATCGAAGGAGGTGGCCAAGCCCCCAGGATATAAGATCCTACGTCAAACCAAAATAAGCACAAAGGGATGCATGCAAGGTGTACGATTCACAACAAAACAAGATACAAAAACATACAATGCCAAAGACATAAAGAAGAAAGAAAAGAATAAGATGGGTGGATCTAGGTTCGACAAAAATGTGTTCACTCTAGGGCCACAAAACTTTAGGTCATCCATGGGGTGAGTATCCTCAATATGCTCACTTTGGGGCCAAGAACCTTCAGGTTGTCCATGGGGTGAGTGATCCAAAGAGGTGAGACACATTACTGGTATGTGCCTACATACATGAGCATTAAGGGAAGTCATGCCTTCGGTCATCTCCCATACAACCAGACCAAATCTATACCTCCTGATAACTTTGATAAGGTGCCACACAATAATTATCTTCGAGCTTCATGAGACAAGCAAAACTTCGTATGCTTAGAACTCATGAACAAACAAGATGGATCCATAGGCAAGAAAAGTGTGTTATGCAAGGTGGCCATATAATCGATGTTGCAAATGAAAAATAGTGTAAGGAATGTTCAAAGGGATTTTTCTTAGTTCATGCAAGGTCTCTTCTTAGGTAAAATTGTGCCTAATGTCTCCAAGAGAGGAAAAGTCAAAGAAATATCACACTCTCAAAGGAAATCAAGCCCAATGACACCACCAAGAAAAGGACACATCGCAAGAAGAAAGAAAATTGCGCCATGAAATATGAGTGTCAATGTATGCTCCAACTTTAAAGTAGTTGCTAATACCATTGCTGTGAGAAATTGCTTTAAAGTAGAAGACATGAGAGATTACTCAGAAATCCCTATGCCCAGTCATATGTTTCTGAATCGAACTACATCATGAATAAGTATGTCACATGTGATTCAGCTTAAGGCATGTCATCCACATCCCAAGCTTTCTCTTATATATACATGAAAGGTGATCAACTAGCCAAAAGAGACAACGACAAGTGACATACGAGGACAAGGATAACTAACCCCTTGCCCCCACTTAGTGCAGGACAAGGATGAGCCAAATAGGATGAAAGTAAGTATCAGTTAGAGGAATTAGGTGCTTCAACATGAGGAAGAGCATCACACTCCATGAGATGTTTAATTTGATTACTCAAATCCTTACATTCATTAGTAGAATTACCATGAACTTTATGATATGCACAAAATGAACTCTTGTAGTAAAATGTCTTTCGTTTTCTTGGAGGAAGAGATATCAAATGATCTTGGAGGAGTCTTGACAAGATACTCTCTTGATCAATGGTAGAGGATGGTCCTTGATTTTGTGACAAAGATATCTCTTTCTTAGTACAAGATGTCATACCTACACAAGACTCTTTAGATTGTGAGATTTTGTTATCTCCTTTACATGAGGGTGTAAAATATATCAAATTCGAATCATTAGTGTTTTGCATGATGAAATTGATATTAAGCAAAGATTTCTTTGTTTTTTTAAAAGGATAACAATCAAGACCACTAGTGTATCAATTTGGGATGCATTATTGTAAGAGTGTTGATATTAAGTGAAGGCTTGTTTGTTTCTTTCAAGGGACAATAACCAAGAGCACTAGTATTTTCTTGAATGAGAGGATCTATAGGGAAACAGATACCTTGTTCTATAGCACCACATCCTTTTCCACTATATCCAAGTTGTTTCATAACTTCATAACCTCTTCCTTAAATCTTTTTTATTTCTTTAGGATTCAGTGGTTGTTGATAGTCAATGTTATCAAAGTTTGTTGTGTATTTTTTTTCATTTTCTAAAGTGGTTGAGGTGGATTCTTTCGAAGGGTCTTCTAAATTTTGTGTTGACATTACCACTTTTTCTTTTCCCTTTTCAGACTCTTTGTTTATGATCTTGTATTCTCCCATGAATGCAAGTGTAAAATCCAACGATCCCTGTAGACATCCAGATTTGAACACTTAAATTTGTCCAAATTTATCCCTTTTTGTCTAAACATCCTCTTATTCATGTTAATTAGGTAATATTTCTATTATCTAATTAATACCCTTAATCCCTATTTAATCCCTAAGGTATTTAGTTAATTATTAAATACCTTACCCTTTTACTCTCCTTTTCATCAAATGAATTAAATAAATATGACATTTATTTAATTCCTCACATGTCACATCATTTTCCTTAATCCTAATCCATCTCCTAATCCCATCATTAGGGATGTGCACATGGCTAATCCCTGATTAGGATGTGTCACATACTCCAACTTTTGCAAGTTGGCTCTTAATCTTCGTTATCCACTAACTATCTTCTAATTAGTGATTAGTCAATCTAATCAATCCCCCTTTGGTCAACACTCATTCCCCAAGGAATTCTTAATTCCTTTTTTGTCTTCCCCATGTGAATTTAAATTTCACTTTTATTCCTCCAAGGAATCTCCTCTTCCCCATGTGATCATTGAGAGGTCACATTAGATCACATGAAGCCAAGAACCTCTATTCTGAATCATGTGAACTTAAAATTCACTTTTATTCCTCCAAGGAATCTCCTCTTCCCCGTGTGATCGTTGAGATGTCACATCAGTCACATGGGTTAGGAACCTTCTATTATAAGCATCTTATCTTATCTAAGGTACTTCTTAGCTTACCCTTTTGGGAACCTTGTCTTATCCTTAGGATACTCCCAATCATTGTGAATCTAAAATTCACTTTTATTCCTCCAAGGAATATCCTCTTCCCCATGTGATCATTGAGAGGTCACATCAGTCACATGCCAAGGTACTTGCAAGTACCTCCATCACATGTCATCTTCCACCTCATGTGTCCTTGTGACACTTCATCTACCAAATGGCAAGATGTGAGGGCTTGTGAGTCCTCAACTCACTATAGCCCTCCATCTTGGCCATGGTGGCTCAATCCTAGCCGTTGAATTCTCTAGAGAATCAATTTCCTCTATAAATACCCCCCTCTTACATGCTTTAAGGGACCTCATGCATATTGTAAGAAACTTATGATCTTAAGCCATGTGAGCCTCCACACTTGCATTCCATAAGCTTGTATCACATCCTTTTGCATTCACTCCCCATCCATCTTAGCCATTTGTATTTTCCATTGCATTTTAACCACTTCGCATCAAATTTTTCATCCAAGGAGCATGTATTTCCATCTACATCAAGGGCTAACCAAAGCATCGATTCAAGACAAGGTATAATCAAATTTTTTGTTCATATTTCTTTGTTTTGAATCCAACTAGGCTAATCATTGAGGTGTTAGGTGTCATTTACTTCTCTTGCATTCTGTTCTTTTTGCATTTTTAGACTAGTAGATTTTGCTTGATCACATTTCTAGCACACTTGGTGGGACCCACAAATGGGTCTATTTCTTTTAAAGTTTGTTGTTGTTTGCATTTTTGCAGGTTCAGGTGACTTAGAAGGGCGACCACACCCTAGCAGGGGCGGCCATGCCCTAGCACACACGCCCCTCTACTATAAAATCAACATTTTTGGCTCTCTATTTGAAATTTTGTAGGTTCAAGTGAATCAGAAGGGTGACCACACCCTAGAAAAGGCAACCACTCCCTAGCAGGGGCAGCCACGCCTAGGCACACGCGCCCCTCTACAGTAAAATCAACATTTTTGGCTCTTTGTTTACATTTTTTGCAGGTTCAAGTGACCCCAAGGGGCGTCCATGCCCTAGCAGGGGCGGCCACACCTAGGAAAACATGCCCCTCAATAGAAATATCATCATTTTTTCCCTTTGTTTGACTCGAGGGGCGACTAGGTCCTGCAAGGACGTCTGTCTGTAGAAAACCAGCACAAAAAGTTATTTGTTTTCACTAGAGTGGCGACCTTTCCCTAGCAGAGGTGACCATGCCCTAGCAGGGGCAGCCACGCCCGGGCACACACACCTCTCTGCAGCAGAGCCAGTGTTTCAGCTCTTTGTTTTCCCCTATAGAGGCGACCATATCTAGACAGAAGGTAAAAATGGTGTTTTAGTGCATATTTCAAACTTTGTTTTCTATAATTTTGTTAATACTGACCCCCTAACATTTTTTGTTAGTGATTGTGAAGGGATTTATACTAAAATTTGTGCAGGAATTTTACATTTGACGAAGAACGGTGGAGACCCTTAATTAGTTGTTTGATTTCATTTTTTTAACACTAATTAGGCACATAGACTAAGTAGGGGGTCAAAGAATTTGTTTTCCTTGTCTAAAAAGTAAGCTAATGACATATCCAATCCACTTGTGCCATTTGGCGATCCTGGGTGAAGAGAAATCGTAGCTTACTTAGTCCTTTGTGTTACCCAAGGGGGTGGGAATCATTCAAGCTTTCCCCTTACACTTCGTGTGAGCCTAGGGAGTAGCTGAAAATGATTAACATATTCCTTTTAGTGGGACTTGCTTGGGGATTTCATCACCCCAAGGGACGATCTCGACCATGTGTACCGGCAGGGTATATAAAGGAATGAGGCTAAAGTTGTACCCTAATCCAGTCAAGTCGTAATTGGTGGAGCGTCAAAGCTAGGGTGATACCTAGATAGACGTGAAGAGTTGGTCTGAGCCTTTCAATATCTCGTTGGGGTTCTCAACTCACGCTTGTGATGGATTGGTGTTCATGGTTTGGGCCTCACGTATCGATCGTATATCAAGGACTCCCTAGATCACCTTGTTTAGCCTAGCTAGAGGACTGTGTTGGCCATACCCCTCTTACTAATCTTAGGATTGTGTTGCTTGAACTATCTTTTCTATGTAAAACCAGTGCATATCTTACAAATCAAGTCAGTATTGCAATTTTTCTTACTATTTGAAGTGTTTTCAATCCTTTGTCATAACCATTTTTACCTAAGTCAAGTTCAGGTTTGTCAACAAGGGCGACCAAGCCCTAGTAGGGGTAGCCACGACCGGGCACCCGCGCCCCTCTACACCAGAATCAACCATTTTTTATCCTTTTTTTTACCAGAGGGGGGAACTTTCCCTAGCAGGGGTGGCCATTCCCTCAAACAGGGGTGAAACGACTTATTTTTGCTTCATCTAGGACCCTGTTCAAGTCTGTTTTAGTGTTTGTTCGACTATTTTTTGTCTCGTTCTTCGCCCACACCCTCATTTTGACCACTTTAGGCATATAAATTTGTCCATTGGTGGTCTTATCCTCCCTCCAATTCTCTTTTTGGACCCACTTAGTCAAAACCCTTCATCCATTTTGTCATCTCCTTCCCCGTTTGGGACCCCGTTCAAGTCCGTTTTGGTGTTCGTTCGGCTATTCTTTGGAATCGTTCTTCATCTTCTTTAATTTGGGTGACCTTTCCCTTGCTTTGGGAATCCTTTACCTAGAAGGGGTAGCCTTTCCCTCAAAGGGGCGGCCCTGACCTGAAAAAATGGGCAAAAACAACCTTTTCTTCTCCATTCGGGACCCCGTTCAAGTTCGTTTTTGTGTTTGTCAGCCTCGTTCTTCATCATCTTTGATTTGGGTGACCTTTCCCTAGTAGGGGAAAAAAAATTCATAGTAGGGGTGACCTTTCCCTAGCAGGGTCATCCTTTCCCTCCAAGGGGTGGCCCTAACCTAAAAATATGGGCGAAAACAACCTTTTCTCCTCCATCTAGGACCCGTTTGGTCCGTTTTGGTGTCTGTTCGGCCTCATTCTTCATCTTCTTTAATTTGGGAAACATTTCCCTAGTAGGGGTGACCTTTCCCTAATAGGGGTGGTATTTCCCTCCAATGAACGACATTGACCTAAAAAAAACAGGCACAAATAGCCTTTTCTCCTTCATCTGGGACCCCGTTCACGTCCGTTTTGGTGTATGTTTAGCCTTGTCCTTCATCCTCTTTTATATGGGTGATCTTTCCCTTGGCTTAGGTGACCTTTCCCTATTAGGGGTGGCCTTGCTCTCCAAGGGGTGGCCCTCACCTAAAAAATGGGTGAAAACAACCATTTTCAACCTTCGTTCGCTAGTCGTTACCCTGTTCTGGAAACTTGTTTTCCAGTTCCAAGTGTTGTTTCCTCATCTGGAGTATCTTTTTACCATTCCAACCATCCTTTTTTCCATTTTGGATATTCATTTTCCCGTTTCAAACATCGTTCCTCCTTTCCAACCATCCGTTCACCCGTTTTATCGTTCAGGAAACTTGTTTTTCCGTTTAGAGCATGCGTTCATCATTTAAGGAAACTGTTTTGTTTTTCAGGGAACCCGTTTCATCATTTAGCAAGTATTTTTCACCATCCATCAGGCTTGTTTGGTCTCATTCTCTATTTGGACAAGTTCAAAAACTAGTCGGGTGACCTTACCGTACTAGAGGGGCGACCTTGCCCTAGCAGGGGCAACCAGGCCCTAGCAGGGGCGGCCACGCCCGGGCACATGCACCCCTCTATAGTGACATCATCATTTTTATCCCTCTGTCTGACTAGAGGGGTGACCTTGCCCTAGCAGGGATGACCTTTCCCTAGTAGGGGTGACCTTGCCATAGCAGGGGTGACCACGCCCTAGCAGGGGTGGCCACACCCGAGTGGACACGCCCCTTTGTAGAAATGTCATCATTTTTAGCACTCTATCTAACCAGAGGGGCGACCTTGCCCTAGCAGGGGTGTCCATGCCAAGGCGTACATGCCCCTCTACAACGACGTCATCATATTTAGCCCTTTGTCTGACCAGAGGGGTGACCTTGCCCTAGCAAGGGTGACCACGCTTGGGCGCACGCACCCCTCTGCAAAAACCTCATCATTTTTAGCCCTTTGTCTGACCAAAGGGGCGACCCTACCCCAAATAGGCAACCCTGCCCTCAAACAAGGGTGAAACAACCTTTTTCTTCATCTGAGGCCTCATTCGGGTCCATTTCGGTGTTAATTCAACTGCTTTCTACCTTGTTTGTTGCATCCAAAGCGTCAATCCTTCATACCACAATTGGCCTACATATTCCTCAGTCCAAAATCATCATCCAGTCATTCCTCCTCGTCCTATCCATCCCCAAACTATCCAATTTTAAAAAAAAACTAGGAATTTATTTACCCCAATTTGTTTGGGTCATATGCTCAGAATTCAGAACCGTTTACATCGTCAAAAAGGTCTCCTAGAGTACTAATTCAATCCCTACAATAGAGAAACTTTAGAAATCTATTTTTAGAGAGTGACGCATGTTTCAACCCCAAATTTCACTCTGAAGACCTCTAAAAACGTGATTTACTACAACATAGAAAAAACCAAAAAAAAAATTATAAATTTTAATTTTTGGTTTTTCCCAATCCTGTCACCCATGAACTATTCTGGATGATAATCTGAGCTTTAATTTAGTCCTAATCTAAGCTCCAATCCAGTTCTAATATGATCTTTAATCCCATCATCCTATTATGAGCTTTAATCCAATCCCCATCTGAGCTTCACCTGAATCCCAACTTGAGCTTTAGTCCACCTATATCCAATCCATCCTATTATTTCCTTCTAATCCATCATGAACCCTTATCTCCTTCCCATGTGACTAGTAATAGTAGTCAAGGGGAATCCTACAATGATGACGATAATCAAAGTCTTGTTGATCACGAAGAGTGTAATATGGATCCCCTTGATGCTATCATCGCTAGAAAGCTTTCTCCAATCACCTCCCAAAATCCAACTACACTTTTAAAATATCCCCCCATGCCT
>CM021103.1:99882446-99915696 GCA_007115665.2 Sequoiadendron giganteum
TTATATCCCTCCATCCACAATTACTCATCCTTCATCTCCAGCAACATCCATTTTGGGCCCTTATATCCCAAAATCACCTCCTCCATCTCATCCTATTCATCCTTTCATCCATCCACCACCTATCCCTAGTGCACAACATAAAAATCCTAACTTCATAACTCATAATCAGGATCAACAAAGGCACCCCTCCATGCATGCTATCTTGCATCCTCCATCCACACATCATCGCCATAAGCCTACGTCTATCACTCCATCCACGTCTTCTTTGCATCATCCTACCCATCCCATTGCTACTACAAGCACTTTGGATGCCAAAATAAAAATGCATAAATCCAAATATCCACATGGATTTAAAGCTCCTCATGTCCCCTTCAAAAGACATGTGGAAGAAAAGAAAAATCAAACCCAAAAGCTAAATCAATCCCAAAGGCCACAAAGGCCCACCAACGTAAAAATAAAAACCATGTGGATTCCCAATAAAAAAGAGGCCCTACCTTCAAATGAGAAATCCCTAAAGACATCCAAATTTGCTAATCCCCAAGCTCATCATTTACATCCTCCATCTCCTAAATTTGTTTTGGGTCCTTATGTTCCAAAATTCATTATCCCAATGCCTCCATTATCGCCCTATTCTCCATCCATCAACCCTCCTATCATTTCACATCCACCACATGTGCCAATGTTGGTCCTGAACACCTTCCCCCATCACACATCCACTCCGTCATTCCATCCATACACTTTCCAACACTCCATCCACTATCCCCCATATCTCCCTCATCAAATCCCTTTGATCCATTCCCTTACATAATCCATCCATTCTAATAAGGTTGTATCAACATCCAATGGTCGCTTTACACATGGGATCTTATTACCTCATATGGAACTTGATGCTTGAGTCCTTTGTCCATCCACTTTATCATATGTCTTCTGAATCCATTTATCCATACATCCCTATCCTTATCCATCTCCATCCGTCTTTCCCAAAAGTCAAAAAAATCAAAAACAAAAAACAAAAAACAAAGAAAAAGAAAACAGAAAATAGTAAAGAGAAACTAATTCGTCCAATGGTGAAAACTTGGCAAACAAGCACCTTGGATAAGTACCATGATGAAAACTTGGAAAACATGCATCATGTGTAAATCCCTCATCCAATCTACTTCCACAATTAGGGGCAACATCCACTTACACATTCCTTTCCTACGTATCCTATATTTGCCTATCTTCCACATCCTATCCATCATATCCCATTTACCCCAGTCCCTCCATCTTCCTTCTGATCTTGACCTAGATAGGGGCAAACATATATACATTCTTTGGACACCCCTTGGAATATATTCCCCTCATCCATACATTCCTTATCCTCCCCATCTATTTTTCTAATCCATACATCTTATCTCCATCCATCCACCTTCATCATCCATCCAATCATGCCACCATCCATCTCCCTTCCTTATCTATATCTCCTCTCCATGTTTGTCTCTCCCTTATTCACATCTACCATCCCTCTTTCCTCGTCACACTTGACATATTTATAGTGGGGGCATCTCCTTATTTGTGATAGAATCCTTGGAGACATCATCCATCCATCCCTCCAGGTAATCCTTTGCATTTCCCCATCCTTCCCATCCTTACCTCCCCATCCATTTATCCATCCAGTAATCCCTTCCATCTCCCCATCATTCCCATCCTTACCTCCCCATCCATTTATCCATCCAGTAATACCTTCCATCTCCCCATCCTTCCCATCCTTACCTCCCCATCCATTTATCCATCCAATAATCCCTTCCATCTCCCCATCCTTATCTTCCTATACTCTCTTCCACTAGTCCTTTTCTATATTTTCATCCATATCTCCCCCATCCATTTTTCCATCCAGTAATCCATTCCATCCTTCCAAATCCTTATCCCTCTATTCACATATCCTAGCATCTTTTTATCTCCCCATCTTTATCCATCCATCTATTTACCTCTATTTTCCTTCCATCTCATAATCCCTTGTCATTGGTATCTAGCTATAGGCTACTCCCATGCAATCAAATGCCATACATTACACTATTATCACTCATATCTATTTCCTACATCTTCCTAATATCTTATCATTTTTTTGTCTCTCATCTATCCATTGTCTCATCCTCCCAATTCATATCCTGATGATCTAAATAACTATCCAATCCCTAAGCTTCCCACATCCAACATATCAACCATCCTATCCACACGGCCTATCCTGGCTCATCATATTAGCTCCATCAATGTCTCTCTTTATCATGGTCATCTCATCATTCCTTATCCATTCTCTGTCATTGGTCATTTGTCAAACTATGTTGCCCATGTGCTTTCATGTAGGCAAGGTCAATTGTTTGATCCACCCCCAAGGTTCTATCTTTTATCTGTCTTGTCATCTTCCATCATCTATCTTTGGCCTTGTATCGAACTACATTGCCCCTGTCCTTTCACGTAGGCAAGGTCGGTTGTTTGATTCACCCATAAGGCATTTGTCTGTCCAATCTGCACCATCCATCAAGGTCTCCATTATCCTCTTTCCGATTGTATCCATGGTCTTTTATCAAACTATGAGGGCTCTATGCTTTCACATGGGCAAGGTTGATCTTTGATCAACCCCCGATCCCCTAGGTCTTTAGGGTGTTTTGGTCTTGTGTCCTTAGGGTATGTTTGTTTTTCCACGTTGTCATTTTATCATCTTGTCACCTTGTTTTTCCACGTTGTCATTTTATCATCTTGTCACCTTATGTCTCATCATCTTGTCACGTCATCAAGTACATCCCTATCCTAGCTGGTGCTTCCAAACCAAATGTCATTAATCTCATGAGATCCAATCGGTTCGAGATATCCCATGTCATATCAATCAACCAATCTATCCTCCATCTTTGGTCTCAACAGGATGTATCCTTCCTAACATACCGCATCAACCCCATCCCTCCTCTCGATCCTATGGCAAAGGATGTTTGAAATTTCATTGTGATCTTTTGATACTTTTAGCTTCTATTTATCATTTGAGCTCCCTATCATCACTCGTCAAGGCCGCCATAATCTTTCATATTATGGTGTGTTTTGACTGGTTAACATAGGGGCATATCTTGATCTTTTTTTGTTGTTGTCTTCTTGATTGTCCCACGTAGTACCCACCAAGACCCCTGTGGTCTTGTGTTATGTTGGGACATCCTTTTGTGCTTATGGTTATCCCAATACTTGGCTCGACCAAATTCATCGTGACTTTGGGGTGTTGGGATAGCCTTCTTGTTTGTTGTGTTTGCGTATGCATTAGACATTAATCCACCTTGGTTATACATACCATGGTACCTGGTGTGTTATGCTATAGCAAAAATCAGTGCTCCAAAAATGGTAAATTGCATTGCATTGCACTCTTTACCTCCATCATCTTCATTCATTTTAACTATCTCACATCTCCATCCAATCCTCATCCATTCAATCTAGCACAAATCATCTAATCATATCTTTGGTCTTTTTCCCAGCCTTGCTACAAGCCTTGATCCAATCACCATCATCATCAGTCATCATCAATGGGATGTATCCTTCCCTATCCTTGTGTTATTTTGGGATGTTTCCTTCCCTCATCAAAAACACTCTCATTGGGAGGTATCCTTCCCTATCCTTGTGTTGTTTTGGGATGTAACCTTCCCTCATCAACAACACTATCATCCTCCTCCTCTGCAGGATGTATCTTTCCCTATCCTTGTGTTGTTTTGGGATGTATCCTTCCCTTATCAACAACACTCCATCGACCATCAGTCCATCCTGGCTTGTAGCCTGACTGGGGCAACATCATATTTGTCCTGGACTCTCTTTATGCTTTCCTTTATCTCTTCATCTCATTTTTCTCTCTCATCCATCACTTTGCATCATCTTCCCTATCTACCCTTGCATCTTCTCATCCATTTTGAGAGCACACCCATGTTCTCTTAAACCCGCATGTCCTCTCGAGGGAGCATCCTCAATCCTTAATCTTCATCTTCACTCCCATCATATTTCCTCCTAGTCACTCCTCGAATAACTAGGGCATCTTCATTAATCTAACCATCTTCTTTTGGGTTCTATGTTTTAACATTCTTTGAAATGATGCTACTTCATAACACCATCTCAAAGAGGGGGAAAATGTAGACATCCAAATTTGGACACTTACATTTGTCCAAATTTATCCCTTTTCATCTAAACATCCTCTTATTCGCATTAATTAGGTAATATTGTTATTATCTAATTAATACCCTTAATCCCTCTTTAATTCCTAAGGTATTTAGTTAATGATTAAATAACTTACCCCCTTTACTCTCTTTTTCATCAAATGAATTAAATAAATATGACATTTATTTAATTCCTCACATGTCACATCCTTTTCATTAATCCTAATCCATCTCCTAATCCCATCATTTAGGGATGTGCACATGGCTAATCCCTGATTAGGATGTGTCACATCCTCCAACTTTTTCAAGTTGGCTCTTAATCTTTGTTAGCCACTAACTGTCTTCTAATCATTGATTAGTCAATATAATCAATCCCCCTTTGGTCAACTCTCTCATTCCCCAACGAATTCTTAATTATTTTTTTGTCTTCCCCATGTGAATTTAAAATTCACTTTATTCCTCCAAGGAATCTCCTCTTCCCCATGTGATCATTGAGAGGTCACATCAGGTCACATGAAGCCAAGAACCTTCTATTCCCAATCATGTGAATTCAAAATTCACTTTTATTCCTTCAAGGAATCTCCTCTTCCACATGTGATCATTGAGAGGTCGCATCAGTCACATGGGTTAGGAACCTTCTATTATAAGCACATTGTCTTATCCAAGGTACTTCTCAGCTTACCCTTTTGGGAACCTTGTCTTATCCTTAGGATACTCCCAATCATTGTGAATTTAAAATTCACTTTTATTCCTCCAAGGAATCTCCTCTTCCCCATGTGATCATTGAGAGGTCACATCAGTCACATGCCAAGGTACTTGCAAGTACCTCCATCACATGTCATCTTCCACCTCATATGTCCTTGTGACACTTCATCTACCACATGGCAAGATGTGAGGGCTTGTGAGTCCTCAACTCATCATAGCCCTCCATCTTGGCCATGGTGGCTCAATCCTAACCATTGAATTCTCTAGAGAATTCAATTTCCTCTATAAATACCCCCCTCTTACATGCTTTAAGAGACCTCATTCATATTGTAAGAAACTTATGATCTTAAGCCATTTGAGCCTCCATACTTGCATTCCATAAGCTTGTATCACATCCTTTTTCATTCACTCCCCATCCATCTTAGCCATTTGTATTTTCCATTGCATTTCAACCACTTTGCATCAGATTTGTCATCCAAGGAGCACATATTTCCATCTACATCAAGGGCCAACCAAAGGATCGATTCAAGACAAGGTATAATCAATTATTTTTTTCATCTTTATTTGTTTTGAATTCAACTAGGCTAATCATTGAGGTGTTAGGTGTCATTTACTTCTCTTGCATTATGTTCGTTTTGCATCTTTAGACTAGTGGATTTCGCTTGATCACAATTCCAAATCATCTAGGGATATCATTTTGAAAGGTTTATGACATGTAGCTTTTTTTTCTTCTTGCACGGCTTCCACTTGTGTAGTTGGTGTCAATATTTTCAAAGGATTTTCTTTGCTTTTCTCAATGTTTAAACAATTGTCTGGGTTAGGGTCAACTTCAAGTGTGTACATTTTTTTCCTGTAGACATACTTCATTATACGATGAAGAGTAGAAATCACCCCATTCATTGCATGAATCCATGGTATGCCTAAAAGAAAGTTATATGAAAGATCATTAGGCATAACATAGATCGGTGTTTCTAATGTGGCATTTCCAACTGTAATAGGCAAAGTGATCACACCAAGTGATTGTTTTCCCACATTTTCAAATCCCTTGATAGATAAAGATTCAGGTTGAATTTTTTATTTGTCCACACCAAGTCTATCCAAAAGGTTTATTCTACACACATTAAGAGCGGAGCCATTGTCAACAAGGGTTTTCTTTACCCCTATTCTTTTATATTAAGCTATTATTATGAAAGATTCATTTTGTTTTGACACTTCCAAAGGGGGGAGTTCACTTTGGTGGAAAACAATATCAGCATTTATTCCTTGAATCATGGTTGCTATATCATTTGGGTGTGCATTAGAAGGGATAGGAACTTGTTCCATGGAGCTTTACATAATGATGTGATAATGAGGGGAGGATTGAATAAGATCCCATAATGATATCTTAGCGAGAGTATTCTTAAGTTGTTCAACAAGATCATACTCCTTTCCAATTTGTGTAGGAAAACGAGGGGTCCAGGAAAGATAGGGTTAGGAAATGGAAGGGATGTTGAATGTGTTTGTCTTGGTTGTGGATTATTTCCATTGTTACATGTATGAGCAACAATATTATTCTTAGGTGGGTAAAGGATAAGTTCGGGTTTGTTTTGAGTTTGGGGTTTTTGTGAAGGTGGATAAAGAATTAGAGGATTCTTAGGATGTCCCACAGGGTATGTAGGAGGTCCATTAATCAAGGGGGATCTAAGAGACACTTCCGCATTCATAACCTCAACAGTCTTGGTTTGATGTATTTCTAATTAAGGGAAATCTAGTTTCATCTTTTCACCATCATCTAAGGAAGGCAAAATGTTGTCATTTTCTTGCACAATAATATTCTCCCTAGGAGGAGAGTTATTAGGAGAACTACAAACCAAATTTTATTGACATTCAAGGATTGGTTCTTCCAAAATGACTTCATCACAAGTAGGGGAATGATCAATGGTTGAATTTTCTAGCTTATTAATGATGGTGTTTCCTTGTTCAATAATGTTTTCTCTAGGGGAAAAGGGGAAACTAAGAATCTCATGACTTTCATCGATTGTGTTTTCTAACATCAATTTATCTTCTTCACAACTGAGAGAGATACTAGGAGAAGAACAAATGTGATTATCAGGGTTGTCCAAATTTTCACTCCTTTGTCCCATAATGTCATCCAAAATATGAGAGGAAACATAAAGAAGGTTGTCATAGATCTTAAATTTTTTATCATCTTGTTGATATTTTGGTTGATACTTGATTGGTTCAGCTATGGCAGATTGGTCTATTATGGCATTCAGTACTTTGATTATGGACAACTTTATGGATTTGGTTTACATTCAAATTTATTGCATCCTGTGGTACTAATCAGGTTGAGCTTCCTATGCAGATAAAGCATATCTTGCTTATACAGGTGCTTGGCATGGTTACTCAAGTATATCATTATCAGTTGTTTTTCAATTCCATTGATGCTTCTCAGTTTGGTTCACTGGTATCATTGGTTGAGCTTGTCACATATCTCTCTAATGTTATCGGTTATGATACATTACTCAACAAGACATATTGGGTTGGCATTTTACTAATGTTCACTTTGGCACCCGAGTTTGATAATCCATTTGATATCTTTACATTGGTATATAATATGGTTCATGGCTTATAATTTGATATCAATTGGCTTGTATTTTGAAAAAGGTTATTTCATGGAAATTTTGTAATATTTATTTGTGGCATTACTTTGGCTTACTTGCATTTGAAAATGACTCAGAAAGAAGTCACAGTTGAATTGGGTCATATAATTGTTGATTCATTAGGCCTTAAGGCCGACAGCAGGTATGTTGAAATAATTATAAATTTTCTTTGAAAGTGACATGGCATCGATCCTTGGTAATAATGCCTTGTTTGATTAAGGTAGTCGGCATGTTGGAAAGTCAAGAAAATTGCATAATGACTAAGGCATCGACAAATTTGAAATGTGTTAAATTTGCATGGTATTAAGATGTTTTGATTAAAATATTTGATTTCGCAGACTTCAAAATATATTATGACTTGTCAAGTCATCGAATGAAAAGGCATTGAAAGCCAAGTAAAAGGAATTAGGGCAAGCATTGTGTTTGGTTTTTCATTTCGCTAAGGGTGGAAACCCTAGCCTCTGCCGCTGCCATGGAAAATGAGAAACAACCGTTTCTATGTCATTTTTGTATTGTTGTTTTCAATTTCACTGTGTATGGAAGGTTGTTGACAGGTGGACATTTTCAAGGAAGGAATAAGGCAGATAATGACCAGGGAATATATCAAATCTCACTGGTATTTACATGTCTCTTTATTGTTGCTCGAACAGGTATCATCATTCTTTCTTTGAAGAAAGCTTTCAGTTTTTTTCTTTTTAAATGTAAGGTAGTTACTTTGTTTTGATTTGAAATTGAAAATGAAAGAGTGGTTTTCAGCAAGGCATGACATGATTTTAGTTACATTTATTTCTCTCATAATGGGCTATCTAAAAACAGTGTTTATTCTCGATCATGAAGTTCATCTTGAGTTGGGTTCGATTTCATACCTATTTTCAGGTTCTTGCAGTGAGTTATTTGTTGTCTTTAGCAGCATTGAATTTTTTCTTGAAGGATATTGTGGTTCTATGATCTCCACCTATCATTAAATTCTTGAGGGTATCTGAAATCTGATTCATAAGGGTTATGGTATTCTTGTATTTTAGTGTTGCAGATCTATTATTGGTTCTCCAGGGTTCTGAGATAAAATGCAAAAATGACACATTGGCTTTGTAGAAAGAAAACCCCTGGCTAAAGATTCAAAATCAAAATTATTACATCCACCTTTCATAGGATCTGAGGGTTTCAGTGTTATTTTCTTAATATACTCATTCTTTCTCATTTTGTCAGTAGAAATCTATTTTTTTGTGGTCACTTCTTTGAATCTGAAAATATACATGGCTAAATTAGACAGAAGTTTTGTAACATTGAATATACCTCTATTGTTGAAAAATATAGAGATGTTTTTGATTGTATAGAAAAAGAGAGAGAGAAATAGTCTAAAAAATATATATGTGAGATTGAATACAAGATAATGTATGGTCTATTCTGATAGACATGATACACTCTGATATTGTAAATTTGAAATACAATAAAAACACAAGTTGTCTTAAGATTAGATAATGACTAGAATTTTGAAGGTTCAACTTAGAACTTTGAGGATTGTAGGTATTGTCTGTTGAGAGGCACTTGTGAGAATAGAGAGAAACAGAGAGACCTTTTGTATCATTATATTTCTGCAATCTGAAAAGGGGTTTGTACTCCTTGAAATTAGTGTTTCAAAAAAGGGGTTGGTGCTCATAAATCAGCCTATAAGGCATTGTTAAAAGTGGTTTTTCAAATATAAGCCTAAAAGGCAGTAGTTTAGGAGTGGTTTTTCTACCCTAGGAGGGTTTTCCACTTGGCATATCTTGTGTCACTTTTCTCATCTGTGGTTCTTCTGATTTCTTGTGAGAATGATTTATTATGGAATGTTTTACTGTTATAATTCACATTTCAGTTAAATGTGATTGCATTCAATATATGGATGAATTAATCATTGAAAAATGAGAGCATAAATCTGTCTTGTTTTAGTTTCTGTAAAAATTTTCAAATCAATTCATGACACTATTTCACCCCCCCCCCCCTCTCAGTGTATTTTTCACTCCAACACATCCAACACCAACATATCTTCCTCACTTACACTTCCATCCTCTAAAACATTATCACAAGAGGGGAAGATTTTGGGAGATGAATGTAGACTAGTTGAAGTGTTATGTAGGTCGGTTTCAATGGTCTCTTATTGTGTCATGTTATCATCATGATTACCTATGGTTGTTTCTTCTTGTTCATCAATGTCTTGCCCAAAAGGAGAGGTAAGGGGAGAGAAACAACTAGGGTTCTCAAAACTCTCATCGATTGCTTCTTTTAACACCAAAATATGTTTTCACCACTAGGGGAGACATTAGGGGAAGAATGAACGCGATTGTTATGATTACCCAAGGTTGTAGTCTCTTTCACTAGGACATTCTCAGAAGCAAGGGGTGAATGGAGACTAGGTAAGGTTATGTTGAGAATTGTATCTATGGTCCCATTTTCTTGTGTTGTAATATCTTCCCAAGCGGAATAAGGAGAACGGAAAACAAGACCTTCATGATTTTCAACAATTGTATCTTTTTTCTCCAATATACCTTCATCACTAAAAGGAGAGGTATTGGGAGAAGAACAACTATGATCTCCATGATTGCCTATGCTTACAATCTCTTCTATCATATCATTCCCATGAATATGAGAGATAGGAGGGGGTATGAACTTTTTCTTAGCATACCTAGATATGTAAGATACTAACATTGTTTGACCTAGAATGAAAAGAACTTCTAACCATCTCATGCAATGCTTCAATAATATAAACAATGTATATCCCAAGATGCAAAACACTTTTATCCAATGTGTGCAAAAATTTAAGAATGCAAACAATGTGTAGTTAAAAATGAAAAGCACTTTTATCAAACTTATGCAAAGCTTTATGAGTAGAAACATTATATATGAAAAAGTGAAAAGTACTTTTATCCATATTATGCAAAGTTTTAGAAATGTGAGCATTTTCAGATCTAATGATGCTTGTAATTGAAATGATTTCAAAAATGACTACCCTAAATTGATGTTTTTGACCTACATCCATAAAACAAATGTTCCTGAAACTTTCTAGACTTGTAGTATATGTTACCAGCAGGCTTAGGAAGGATAGAAATGAGGTTTTTAACGCTATAAAAGGCAGTTTAAAATCTGGGCTAGGACTTATTCGCCCAAGGTGGCGAATGAGTCCTAGTAGGGATTTTTTTTTTTTTTAAATAGAAATTTTCAATTGATTTTTTATGTTGTATGATCTGTAACCTAAGTGAAAATGCAAATTTTGTATGATTTTCAATGCTTTGAAATGCAAAAATGCAACCTATATGCACTTTCACTAACACAAGATTTTGAAACACTAGATGCAAATTAACTAATGCAAGCTATATATAGGATGAAAATGCACTCCAAATCAGAATTATGATGTTCAAAATGTAGGTTCACCAAAATGAAATGATGAAAATATGGTTAGGAGTGCTAACATATGGTTTTAGGACATAAAGCACACCCACTTTCCAATTTCATTAAAGGATAACCCTAAAGATCTCAATGCAAAGGAGAAATAAATCTTGTAATAAGGTTGTCCTAGTGGTTGATTGGGATCTAATGAGGGGTCAACCACCAAGTTAAGACTTGGAAAAGATATTGAAATGCAAAACCCTAATATGATGCAAACTTGAATTAAATTACCTAGAAATGCATATAAAACAAATAACCAATTGTAAGATGAAATGTGTGCACCTGGAAACTTGAAGATGACTGGAAGGAGTCTTGTAATGTTGGAAATTCTAAATTTTGACCTAGTGGAACTCATTCACCATTCTGGATGAATCAGTCCCAGTTCTGGATTTTTACACAAGAGTAAGTTTCAAACAAAAGGTTATTTGAATCTACAAAATTTTCCAAAAACACCTACAGTGGGAGTCATTCACCACTTGTGGAAAATGAGTCTAGTTTGGATTTTCTAGAACTTCAAGGTCTAAATCTATTCTTCTCAATCTACTCAATCTACTTCTCTAGGTTTTTGGATTTGAAACTCTGATTTCGGGGTTGTAGGTGACCGTTTAGTGAGGATTACAACTTGCAAATGAGGAGACAATTCCAACAACTTTCTCCAAGCTTGTAACCTAGTATTCAATGATATTTCAAGCTCCAAGACACCTAGATCTGCAATCACACATGTAAAGAGGAAAAAACTCGTTGGTTGTTAATGGATAGGGATTTGCCTTGGTCAAACCTCTTTGAGGTAATTAAATCAAATGATGAAATAATGAACATAAAACATGAATTAGGACATGAAACATGAACAATGGTACCTTGAAGGATGTCTTTTAAATATGTAATCTAGCATGAAGTGGTCATGAAGGATGTAGATCTTGACCTTGAAATGGATGAAGAAAAATGCTTCACCTTGGATCTTGGATGCAACATCACAACAATACCTCACAAACATGCTCGATGCTTGATATCATTGATATGATAATGGATATTTAATTGTTACAACAATTGATGAAGAATTTTTCCCTTGAATGCCTTAGAAATGATCTTGAATGCTCTCTTGATGATGTTGTAAAGTCTTTGAATGCTTAACTCTTGCTTGCTTGGCTTGACATCATGTAGGCTTGATGAAATAATGATTTGAAAGCTCATTCATATAGGAAATCCATCTAATATCCCATTAATTGGATCCCACGGGTTGACATTCATGAAATTTAAACTTAAAACCCATTTTTTCTCGCTCAAACTTTGATAACAGGCCAAATGGGACTCATTCGCCAAGCTGGGAGAATGGGTTCCACTTGGATGGGACTCATTCGCCCAAAGTTGTGAATGGGTCCCATAGGGCCTGTAGACACATAAAAATGACCTAGGCCCGCAAGCACTATTTTACCACTTTTCATCCTAGCATAATTATGACATTTTAATTATGTTTCTAACTCATTTTCGACTATTAATTAAATAATTCATAATTATTTAATTAATTCATATATTTTTATTCTTCATGATTATTAAATAAATAAATTTTATTTATTTAATTAATTTGTCACTAATTGTCTAATGTCTTCCTATAATTAAATAAATTTCTTAATTTGTTTAATTATTTTTGTCCATTATGTCTTCCTGATTATTAAATAAATAATTTTATTTATTTATTTAATATGTCACTAATTCTTAAGAGGTCCTCTTCTTTCTAAAATTAAATAATTTCTTATTTATTTAATCTTTGTCCACTTTCCACTATAATTAAATAATTATTTAATTATTCATTAGCCTCTTCTCTCCTAAACTAAATAAATTTGATTTATTTAATTTGGTCCACTCTCCTGAATTTTGAATTAAATCATTATAAATTTAAAAAGTTCCCTTTATCACATTCTTTTATGATTAAATAATATCTTTATTATTTAATTTCCACCTAAATTAAATAATTTTATTATTTAATTTCTCCTATCATCTCTTTTATTGTGCTCATTTTAAATAAAATTTATTTATTTAAAATAAGTCCCACTTTCTAAATTCCCTCTTTTTAGTAAATAATTTAAATTAAATTATTTACTGTCACATGACCCCGCCACTTTTTGAATTAAATTAATTTTTAATTCAAAAAGTCAACATCACTTCTTGAATCAAATAATTTTAAATTATTATTTGATTCTCCAGCAACTTTGTTTTGTGTGCCTTGTCACATGCATTGTCAGCCATTGATTTGATTTTTCTAAAAATCAATCTTGTCCATTCATTTCGAATTTAACCTAATGTTGCCCTAACCCTAATTGTGGGTTGTTATATTGAATCTTGTCCACAGATTCTAGGGCACTTATCAATCTTTAATCTCATCCGTCCATACAAAATTGCATTTTCTATAAAATGCCAATTTTTTCTTCATCTTGACATATCTCTTGAATCTTTGAATAATATAGCTCTCTTTAGTCTCTGAATTTTGTCTACTTCTTCTTCATCTTGCATTCTTGCAATTTTATATCTAAATCCTTCAACATTTGCTTAGGGCTTGTCATTGTCATTAGCTTGCTCATCATAAATCTGAGGGCAACAACATCTTTCAGCAAGTTGAGAAGGTATAATGGAGGTCAGTCATGGAGGATGAATATATCTGGTGAGATTGTTTCATTTATTCCTTTGCACTTCATTATCACTTTTGGTTTTATGTTTTGCATGTGATATTGCTAACCCTAGAAAAATACCCATTGTTACATTGGTGAACCCAACATTCTCTTTTAACACGTTTTTGCAAGTTATGGTACGGATTTTTTGTCATTTTTTGCAGGTTATTGTACGGATTTTTACGTCATTTTTTTCCAGATGCGAGTATACAAAATGCCGCATATGCCATTTTTTGTGACACAAGTGATCTATTGAGCCGCATCTACCTTCGCAAGCGACACATTTGCTCTGTCAAACCGTGTCTGATTCTCCAAACGATGCATCTGCATTGTCGAGCCGCATCTGACAACCAGAAAGCCGCATTTGATCTCATAATTCACATTCAATTGTCCAAACGATGCATCTGCCTTCCTGAGCTGCATTCGCTCTACAACAATGCATCTGTAGGGTAAAATTGTTTTCCTTTTTTCGAATTTTCTACTTTTTTTTTATTTGATAGTGTAGAGATTTTGGGTTACTGATTTTCTATTTGCAGCTTGTGGCAAGGAGTCTAACATTTATTTACCTTGATTTATTTCACAAATCTTGGACAAACTACAAATTTGCATTTTTACATTCTTGGATTAAAATAAACATGCATGCATACTCATTGGTTTAAAAAGAACACAATCTTGCATTATAACTCATTGGATTAAAATAAATTTTCATCTCTTCATAGCATTGGGTTAAAAAAAACTTTTAGGTAGCTCACACTACAAATGGTTAAAATGAACCCCATGTCTTTTTTTATTTCATGTTTGTCAACACATTTCGATTGGGGCTTAAAATGAACACCATGCAAGTGTGAGTTAAGATATTCATGTGCTCTCTCTTTGTTGTTAAACAAATTTTGATTGAACTATGAATATTTTGGCTTGCTTTTGTTAGCCTTAGAAATTGGGCCTACTTTGGTGGGAAAAAGTACTTACCCTAAAGCAACTCAAACCGGCAACGAAGCTCTTTAGTCGAGCTACTGCCGACCAGTATACAAATGTGAATCCTAAGGGAAAGCCTAGGATTACGAGTGCAAATATGTCATACAGACCAAGTAGTACTCCCCAAAACTCTAATGAGCTAACCTCTTCAGGTTGGAGTGCCTCCTTAATACAGCTTAATCTTGTGCCCTATGTATGACCACTCAAACGGGTGCCTGAATTAAATCCTTTGTTTTAGAAAACCAAAAACCTTCTATTCTTTGGTGCAACAACGGTCATTTCCAAGGCACCTGCACCTACTTAGTTCTTAGTAGAAATGATCAATCTACCATGGGAGTTTCATGGAGGTTGGAAGCTTGGTTTCCCTGAGAAGTGAGTGCACTGTAAGAAGGAGCCTATAGGACCAAGCTTCTGAATTCATTTGCTAAGGATATATGGTTAGTGGGATCCAAAAGAATACTGTCCTTGCAACCATAAGATTTTTGTAAAATGACTTCTATGTGGTTGATTTTTATTTTTACAACACCATGTGTTTGCCAAAAAATTTCAGACAAATAAACATCAAACTTGCCAAAATTTGAAACAACTTTTCCAGCTAAAACAAATCTTTACAATCGGCCTAACATTTTGTCAAAATCATTTTCTGCAATGCATAAACTGTAATTGCTTGCTCCTAAGCCACATTCGCTTTGTTAAGCCGCATTTGCTTTAAATCCAGTTGCATTCGCCATCTTGAACCACAACTGCTTGTTCCTGAGCTGCATTTGCTCTATTAAGCTGCATTTGCTTTAACTCCAGCCGCATTTGCCATTTTCAACTTTAACTGCCTATTCCTGAGCCGCATCTACTCGATCGAGCCGCAATTTCCATCTATCAGGCCACGACTGACTATCATGCAATGCATTCGCTTGACCAAAGGCCACATCTGCCAAAGTGAACTGCAACTTTTTATGCATGAGCCGCAAATGCTCTGTCGAACCGCATTTTCCATCTAATACGCCGCATTTTCTATGCTTAAAAAACCTGCTAAAATCTTGCAACACATATGTTAGCTTGCAACGTATTTGCAAGAACCTACAATGCATTTGTTGTCTTGTAACGCATTTGAAACTTGAAGTGACGCATTTTCCAGCCATCTTTAAAAAAAAATTACTATCAGAAACCCGAGGCCAATCATTTTTGCAAGCAAATTTTCCTGACATCTTTTTCCAACAGTCTTTGTCTGAAACCAAGAAAACAATTGTCCAAGTCATCCATCTTTGCATTCTTTAGTTTGCAATCCATCATCATCTTCAACATAGGAAAAGTCTTAAGTCCTCAATTTTGCACACTTTGGGATAGGAAAACTTTCCTTGCTTGGTCAAACCATTTGTCTCAAAAAATTAAATTGTTATTGGACCAAGTCAAACAAATCAATCCTTAGTCATTGTCCTTTCGTGAGCTGCTTCCAACTCATAAATCTAGTGTGGAAATATCACCTTGTCGTTTTTTCATCTTGTCCTTCAAACCAATCCTTTGACAATCCAAATCGAGACATTGGCCAAACTTTGAATGCTTAAGTGAAACTTTCCTAAAGATTATTTGGCATAAGGCATCCCCTTTTATCACTTTGCATAGTCTTAGTCTCATTCTATCTACCATCATGTCTTCAAATCACTATGACATGCTTGCTAGTCGACTTGAATTTCAATTCATTAGTAATGGTCAAGCACAACTTGATAGGGAATTCAAAACAGTATACCTCCAATCCAAGTCCAAATCCACAACCCATAATCAACCACCCAAATATCCATCTTACCAACAATCCATGTGAATCCTAGTCCTCTATCCATCTACTATCAGGAGTCCCCTAACACCATCCATGGCACTAAGTCACAACAAACTTCCATTGGTCATACCCACCCTAACTTTGACAAGGGAAATCAGCCATCCATCAATCCAAACCAACTATCCATGTCATATCCTAGTCCTCCACTCATGTCATATCCTAGCCCTCCACACCTATCATATCCTAATCCTCCATTCACATCATATCCTAGTCCTCCATCCACATCATATCCTTGTCATGCATTCATGTCCTATCCTAGCTCATCATCCCTCAACCAAGTCCAAACCTCCATGTCATATCCTAGTCCATCATACACCAATCCATTCCAAGACACTCCATGTTTTCATCAAAACACATCTAGTCATGGTCTCCAAAGTCCCATCTTCTTACCTACACTTGAGGATACATGTCAAGAGGCAAGTCCAAAGCATGACATAATAACATCACCGTCTTGTCCAAATCAAAGTAGTCTATTGGACCCCATCTTTACATCCATTCAATAAGGCCTCCTAGACAATCATGGCATACCAAAGACACCTATCCTTGGTCAAGATTCCATCCAAAACCATGTCATTCAAGACGAACCTATCCTTGGTCAAGACCCTATTTTCGATCATGTCATTCCAACTGAGCCCATCTTTGATCAAGACACTACTTTTGAAGAAGTCCAAAATGATCCACTCCTTGACCTTTATGCCCTTCATGGTGAAACACTTGAAGATGACCCTCTCCAAGCTTCCAACATTGACACTACCAACAATAGACACTTGCCACCATGGGACACATAGATGATCTACCACTAGAACAAGAGTCTCCTAGCATGGACATATTTGCAAATGATCAAGCTATAACTGAATTCAGTGGGCTCTATGACCATGACCATGAAGACGGTTTCAACATCAACTTCGAAGCACCAGCAGAATCATCAAAATATGATATGTCGGAAAATCAAACCAAAAATGTCAGTCAAAAATCTGTCCAACATGTCAGTGAAACTACAACATCCTATAAATTAGGATCATCTATCTTTTTCAAAGTAGGCTTTCTCACATATGAGAAGATTTCAAGCATTAATTTCCACAATAAGGATGGGTTGGCATCTTGCTTCCAAAATAACAAGTACCCCATCGCAAACAAAATTTTTCAGAACATGCATTATCAAGGAAAAGGTTAGGCCTACATGAGCAAGGAATTTTGGAACCCATACAAGTTCAAGAACATTACGGACATCAAGGTCTTGGCCATTCATCAGTCAGAAAATGTAATGATGTTAATGATACCTCCTCGATATTGGGGGCAACTTTATCTGATACAAACATTAAAATGGCCATCATGAGTAGTCCTTGTCATAAGGTTGTTGCCAACACTCCTTCCATCCACACCATACACTTTCATTCCAACATGAATAAGCCTTCCATTTGGAACCAACAAAACCAAAAGTATTACAAATCCAAAGTTCAAAATCACATGTCAAAGGCCATGGAATCAATCAACAATACAAGTGGACAAATGAAGCTAAAATGGATCCCACAACAAAATGGGTCAAGTCAAGAAAAGTGAATTAGGCAAAGAAAATATGCCAAAAGTCAATCAAAATGTGGAGCCACCGCACAAGAGGACTCCCACATATAATACATGTCCACCTCTATCAAAATGGCCATCAAAAAAGACATATAAAAATTTTGGTTCCAAACAACATCTTAACCCGACACCTAAAGTTTGGAGAATAAAAATCAATACATCCAAACATCCAACCAAGTCGTCCACATCCACCATCATCCGTCATAATCCTACATCCTCCTTAAATTCCAAACATCCCATGTCACAAATCCATTGCATTTTGGCAGCAACTCTTTACCACAAGGACTCTCATGGCATTCTATCACGATGTGCGTATTCTGATAAGGCCAACTCTAGTATCAACAAGGATCACAATGACATCATTCAGTTGTATGGAAGCGCTATCATCTTGACAAGGCAACTACTTTAGAAAGGTCATTATTGGCATGTCATGGCACCAGTCTCTACATCGGCATCGTCAAAGGCTTCGGCACAGTCAGCGGTCATCTAAAGCATCAAGGCTATCCGGCAAAATGAAAAAATACAAAAAAAATCAAAAATCAAAAAAATCATCACCTTGATGAAAACCTGGCAAACAAGTGTCTTGGTGACACCAAAAAAAAATCAAAAATAGTAAAGAGAAAACTTTCGTCCAATGGTGAAAACCTGGCAAATAGGCGCTTTGGATAAGTACCATGATGAAAACTTGTCAAACAGGCATCATGTGTAGAATAAATCATCTATGTGGACCATTATACTTGGGGGCAATTCGTCTCATCTCCCATTCCCTTCACATGACATTTATTATGACATTTCCATCTGCCCATCTAAGC
The DNA here is from genome assembly GCA_007115665.2 of Sequoiadendron giganteum. NCBI lineage: Eukaryota > Viridiplantae > Streptophyta > Pinopsida > Cupressales > Cupressaceae > Sequoiadendron > Sequoiadendron giganteum. The sequence goes on from CM021103.1 coordinate 99,901,233, forward strand.
CCTGTCATTTCTGTCTATTTTCCCACCTAGTTTTGATAAGGACTAAAATACAAACATAGGTCATGCTTTGGGAAAAAATTTGACATGTCTCTCCTTGGACCATACCCTATTCCATATCATGTCATTACCATCATAGCCTCGTGTGACATTGTCCTTGACAACTATATGATAATAGTCCTCATGTCTCCTATCTTTTACATAATCCATCCATTGTCCTTTTATACCTATCACCCATCTTGGTTTCCCTTGTCAATGGTCTAAAGATCCTTCGTCATCCCATCTAATCCTCACGAAGTCATTCCAAATGCAACAATATGGAAAACCTGGACCATCATCCAAAACATTCCTTGGCTTTGTCCTTGGCCCTGCTGTAGAATTTTATCCTCTTGTCATATCATTGTCATCCTCACGTTGTTTTGGGATGTGTCCTTCCCATGTCAAACAACGTTGTCATTCTCATCATCACCTATCGATTGGTATTTAGCTTGACCAGTAGCAAAATCATGGTTGTCCTTGGATTCATGTGCATCAGCATCATTCACATGCATTTTGTCATGATCCCCCTAAAACATCAAAAAAGTCATAAAAATATGAAAAAGTCCTGAAAAAAGTTCTAAAAATCGTATAAAGTCCTAAAAAAGACCTAAAAATTGAAAAATGTCTTTAAAAAAGCACAAAAACATTTGAAAAGTGTCAAAAAAATCTCAAAACAAAGTCAATGCTTGTCCCATCAGTCCAGTCAGTCACGTCAGTCAATCTTTATCCCAGTCTGAACTACGTTGTCTTTGCGCATTTGCTACGTAGGCAAGATTCATCTTTGAATCCTCGAGACATTAGGCCAGTCCTTTCAGGTTTGTCAAAATTAAAAATCATAAGTCAAACGTGGTTGCATCAGTCAAATAAAGTGGACATAGTCGCACTTGACACAAGACAGTCATTCAAAGCGCCAATGTCAAAATTGGTCAAAATCAGACAGCATAAGCCAATCAATCATACAGTCAAGATTAGTCAGCTTGCCAAAATATTAGTCAAAATGTCAATCTCGTCACTTTTTGGTCCTCTTCAAGATGTGTCCTTCTTGGATTTGAACCTCATCAAAATGTCATTTTCCTTTTCAGGATGTGTCCTTCCTGACCTTAGGCACTGTCAAACCGTCAAAACTGTCAAACTATCAAACAATTAATCTTCGACAAACAAACATTGGCAATACAAGTAAATGGCTGTTAATTTTTGGCTATTTTTGTCTTATCTTTTTATTGACTTGTCTTTTGGTCATGTTACTAGCTACCTCAAGGATGTCCCATTAAGGATTTAGAGGTGCGATGACGTCTCATGATCTATTATGTTTTTCTTTGACTGTTGTATGTGGATTGTCTTGACAAAAAGACTGGGGCAAATGGGCCTCTAGTATGAGTTAGGAAATTCCTTATCTATGACTATCTATTTTGCAAGTGGATGACCTTGCACACCTTGGTCTATGTCATACCATGGTTTTTTTTGTCCATTTGTGTCATTTTTTTATCGCCCAATGATGATTAAGAGCAATAAATATTAAAGTCTTATGGTAATATGTTGAAGGATTTGGTCTAGGAACTAACATGCATCTCCTTTTGTCTTTTCATCTTCTCTCACTCATCTCATATAGGCATTGCATCCATATCATCATCCATATCTTTTACACTAACATTTCCTTTGTCTTTCATCTTCTAGTCTTCTCATCCATTTCGAGAGCACAGCCGTGTTCTTGGAACTCGTCTATCCTCCCAAGGGGGCATACCGCAACCCTCCTCGTCATTCTTCCTCATCCTATTTTGCACTGGGGCATATTTTTGACTTATTTTCTTTGCCACAATGTAACAGGCTGCATTATGACAAAGAGGGGAAAATGTAGACACATAAAAATGATCTAGGCTCGCAAGCACTATTTTACCACTTTTCCTCCTAGCATAATTATGACATTTTAATTATGTTTCTAACTCACTTTCGACTATTAATTAAATAGTTCATATCTTTTTATTCTTCATGATTATTAAATAAATAATTTTTATTTATTTATTTAATGCATCACTAATTGTCTAATGTCTTCGTATAATTAAATAAATTTCTTAATTTGTTTAATTATTTTTGTCCATTATGTCTTCCCGATTATTAAATAAATAATTTTATTTATTTATTTAATATGTCACTAATTCTTAAGAGGTCCTCTTCTTTCTAAAATTAAATAAATTCTTATTTATTTAATCTTTGTCCACTTCCCACTATAATTAAATAATTATTTAATTATTCATTAGCCTCTTCTCTCCTAAATTAAATAAATTTGATTTATTTAATTTGGTCCACTCTCCTGAATTTTGAATTAAATCATTATATTTAATTTCAAAGGTTCCATTTGTCACATTCTTCTATGATTAAATAATATTTTTATTATTTAATTTCCACCTAAATTAAATAATTTTATTATTTAATTTCTCCTATCACCTCTTTAACTGTGCTCATTTTAAATAAAATTTATTTATTTAAAATAAGTCCCACTTTCTAATTTCCCTCTTTTTAGTAAATAATTTAAATTAAATTATTTACTGTCACATGACCCCACCACTTTTTGAATTAAATTAATTTTTAATTCAAAAATTCAACATCACTTCTTGAATCAAATAATTTTAAATTATTATTTGATTCTCCAGCAACTTTGTTTTGTGTGCCTTGTCACATGCATTGTCATCCATTGATTTGATTTTTCTAAAAATCAATCTTGTCCATTCATTTTGAATTTAACCTAATGTTGCCCTAACCCTAATTGTGGGTTGTTATATTGAATCTTGTCCACAGATTCTAGGGCACTTATCAATCTTTAATCTCATATGTCCATACAAAATTGCATTTTCTATAAAATGCCAATTTTTTCTTCATCTTGACATATCTCTTGAATCTTTGAATAATATAGCTCTCTTTAGTCTCTGAATTTTGTCTACTTCTTCTTCATCTTGCATTCTTGCAATTTTATATCTAAATCCTTCAACATTTTCTTAGGGCTTGTCATTGTCATTAGCTTGCTCATCATAAATCTGAGGGCAACAACATATTTTAGCAAGTTGAGAAGGTATAATGGAGGCCAATCATGGAGGATGAAGATATCTGGTGAGATTGTTTCATTTATTCCTTTGCACTTCATTATCACTATGGGTTTTATGTTTTTCATGTGATATTGCTAACCCTAGAAAAATACCCTTTGTTACAGGGCCTATTTTAATTGTTAAAGTGTCGGGGAATGTGTAAATTAAGCTTATTTATTGATTTTGTCGGGCTTTTAATCGAAATATATCTTGGGATGCACAATCTAGGGTCATAGGGGCCTATTAATGATGATATAAAGATCATAAATACAAGAGGGCCTAAAATCCAATGTGAAAGTGTAAATAAATATACTTTACAACACTAAATTAAGGAAAAATTGGGTCTATTTAGCTTTAAAGGGTCCAAAATCCCATGTGAATGTGTAAGAAACATTACAATACTAGATTAGGTCCACTTAATTTACAAGCCTCCTAAATTTAATGTGAAGGTTTCAATAAATACACTTTACATCATTAAATTATGGAAAAGTTAAGTTTATTTAGCTTAAAAGGGCCCAAAACCTAATGTAGATGTGTAAAACTCATCACGACACTAGATTAAGGCGATATCAAGTCCAAATTATCATTAATTATTCCCAAATCAAGAAATTAAAAGGGGGACTCTTTTCCATCATTACACCTTAGTAGAAGGTGAATGTACTAGAGAAGAATTTATTTCTGAGGATGAGCTAGATTCAAGTTCCTCTTATTTTTTCACTTATTGTTGCATCAACCCTTATGAAATTATTGTTGAAGGTTTTTCTTGAGTAGACACTCCATAAGAAATAGGGGGATAAATATTGTATAATGGAGTATACAAAAAACCTGCTACTACTTTTATAAATTAGCTACATCGTATATAACACTCTAGATTTATTTGGAGCTTCAATAAACTTCTCTAGAGTTGCATGGTCTAGACTAGTCTTGGTCTTCTTCCCTTTTGAGTTCTTCTTTATTTTATTATGCTCTTTGGTTTCTGAGGAAGACTCGACTTTTATTTTTCATTTATTTTCTTTCTTTGATCTTCTCTTCTCAAATTCTTCAAACTTTATCTTCAATCAACATATTCTAGACTCTTGAATAACTTTTATTTTCATTTATAGAGAGAATTTATTTAATATATCATGTTGGAATTATTTTCATTGATGTCAAAGGATCATAGATATCCATGAACATATTAGATATTTGATGCTCATGCACTTGGTGAGCATACATGAGTTTATACTTTGAAGATGCATTATAGTTGTAGGTTCATAATGATGATAACATTCCAACGATATGGAAGTAATGTCCTTTCATGATAGAAAATAATAAGAAAAATCAAAGTGGTAGAGATTTCCATGCAAGTTGACTATTTTTACATGGCTTGGTTCATTCAATAATATAGTTAATAAATAATAATGTCATCATGAGTGAAGGATATGGGATGACAAAATGTTTCTAAATTCATTATGTTAGTGTCCATGTTCATAAAAAAATCATCCAAGACAAAGTTAAGTGGCAGTGATCAAAGAAAGTTTATTAAAATTTATTTTAACTATAAAGTGTCAATGATCAAGAATAACATAAAGTTTATTAAATTTAATTTAACTATAAAGTTAATGATGTCCATGGCAGTGATCAAGAATAAAAGAAAGTCTATTAACAAAAGCATTAGTTCTCAAGTATAAGAAAGATTATTAACAAAAGGATGTTATTATTTGTAAAATATATCTCCCTTAGCCAAGATCACCTCCCTTGGAACAAGTCGTCCCTGTTTGGAAAAGGTGTGAAGAGTTATAAAACAATGATGGTATGGGAGTTAGAAACGTAAGAAATCAAATGTAATATTATTTAGTAGAGTAGATTTATTAACTGATATAATAAATGTAGCAGATTTTGTGGAGAAATGAAGATATAAAAATCATGGAGTGAAAATTTTATATCAAATATACACCAGCAAATTTGTGAAGAAAATATGTGTTATATAAATATCCATTATTCAAACACAAGGAAATTAATGAGAGAAGAATAATTGTTCAAGGTAGATTTTGTGAAGAATTTTATATGAATATCATTTATGGAGGACATGTATATAAGATTGAGATTCTTATAAAGGATATTGAATTGTCCATCATTTGTTGTAGAAGAAACATTCATAAGGTGGAACTTTGTTTGGAGGTTGTCGGTTGGTGCCTCATATCAAAGAAATTGGTTTCTCTTTCTAAGTTGATGCTTAGTTGTGGAGATTGGTGTCTCTAATAGGTTGGTGCCTACAAATTTAAGATATTGGTGTGTCTTATTGATTTGGTGCTCAAGCGTTAAAGATTGGTTTCTCTAGTAGGTCGGTGCCTACAAAATTTGTAAGATAATTTTTATATAAGAAATATTTTGTTGTGGTTTCTCCTGAAATGGTTTCATCATAAATTTTGATGCTCTTTTTATGTTCTTAATTGTTAGATCTTATATGTTTAAGATTGTTGTGATTGATTAAGTTTTAAAAAATTAAAAGATTAGCTTATGCTGATTCACCCCCTCTTTGTATAAGTGTGTGCTCATCATATCAATCCATAATTAGATTTGGTTGATCATCTCTATAGTAAATATCATAAATTATATTTTAAAAAATGTCATTTCACAATTCAAAAATAATTTCACCTCCAATTTTGAATGCTCTCATTTGGCATGCAATAATTATGTAGTAACTCCTTTTTCTTGGATCATGGTCATTTTGGTAATTTTCCTAGAAATTTTTAATGTTATGCCCACGACTATTTTTTGACCCAAAAAATATTTCAATCTTGTCTTGTGGATCATAATTAGTTATAGTTTGAAAAAAATGAAATTCATGGTAGATAAATATTTATCAAATGATTTATCAAAAATGATAGTAGTACATGTATAGAATCTAAGGATGAGTGGGAATCAGACTCCCATTTTGTGCTTTTTCATGAATTTCTTATAAATGAATACTATTTATCTTTGAAGATGTTGGAAAATATCGAAGGAAAACAAAGAAAGATAAAAGCAATACAAAAGCACAATAACTTCACCTAGAATCCTTTCTTCTCTCGGGTAAAAGCACAAAGATGAGTCCACAAAACATGGAAGATTTTGCCTTAGGCAAAAAAACAAAATCTGCTTGCAAAAAATGGGATCTCGTTTAGCTTTGAGATCTCGAGCCTAAATTCTAAACGAGATCCCATTTTTCAAAACGAGATCGTGTTTTGAAAAATTTATGTTTAAAACATGATCCTGTTTTTTAAAATATGAATTTTTGGTTGGGTTTTTGGCTTGTTTTTTAGTTCGAAAAATGGTCTGGTGACCCGAACCTACGCTTTTGACCTAGTTTGACCTGCAACTTGAAGGTCATGTTAATGTCACAAGAAAATAGTGACTTTGGACATATATCTAAAGACCCATTTTGCTGAATTTTTTGACGAAATTAAAACCCATTATAGATGAGATAATGCAGATTCCAAATATGTAATTTATTTTACAATTTGATTATTTTTTCTATTTTTCAATTAATTTCATCATGAATGAAAGCTAAGGGATGACAAAATGTGTCTAAATTCATTATGTTAGTGTCCATGTTCATAAAAAAATCATCCAAGACAAACTTAAGTGGCAGTGATCAAAGAAAGTTTATTAAAATTTATTTTAACTATAAAGTGTCAATGATCAAGAATAACATAAAGTTTATTAAATTTAATTTAACTATAAATTTAATGATGTCCATGTAGATGATCAAGAATAAAAGAAAGTGTATTAACAAAAGGATTAGTTCTCAAGTATAAGAATGGTTATTAACAAAAGGATGTTATTATTTGTAAAATATATCTCCCTTAGCCAAGATCACCTCCCTTGTAACAAGTCGTCCCTCTTTGGAAAAGGTGTGAAGAGGTATAAAACAATGATGGTATGGAAGTTAGAAACGTAAGAAATCAAATGTAATATTATTTAGTAGAGTAGATTTATTAGCAGATCTAATAAATGTAGCAGATTTTGTGGAGTAATGAAGATATAAAAATCATGGAGTGAAAATTTTATATCAAATATACAATAGCAGATTTGTGAAGAAAATATGTGTTATATAAATATCCATTATTCAAACACAAGGAAATTAATGAGAGAAGAATGATTGTTCAAGGTACATTTTGTGAAGAAGTTTATATGAATATCATTCATGGAGGACATGCATATAAGATTGAGATTCTTATAAAGGATATTGAATTGTCCATCATTTGTTGTAGAAGAAACATTCATAAGGTGAAACTTTGTTTGGAGGTTGTCGGTTGGTGCCTCATATCAAAGAGATTGGTGTCTCTTGCTAAGTTGATGCTTAGTTGTGGAGATTGGTGTCTCTAATAGGTTGGTGCCTACAAATTTAAGATATTGGTGTGTCTTATTGATTTGGTGCTCAAGCGTTAAAGATTGGTTTCTCTAGTAGGTCGGTGCCTACAAAATTTGTAAGATAATTTTTATATAAGAAATATTTTGTTGTGGTTTCTCCTGAAATGGTTTCATCATAAATTTTGATGCTCTTTTTATGTTCTTAATTGTTAGATCTTATATGTTTAAGATTGTTGTGATTGATTAAGTTTTAAAAAATTAAAAGATTAGCTTATGCTGATTCACCCCCTCTTTGTATAAGTGTGTGCTCATCATATCAATCCATAATTAGATTTGGTTGATCATCTCTATAGTAAATATCATAAATTATATTTTAAAAAATGTCATTTCACAATTCAAAAATAATTTCACCTCCAATTTTGAATGCTCTCATTTGGCATGCAATAATTATGTAGTAACTCCTTTTTCTTGGATCATGGTCATTTTGGTAATTTTCCTAGAAATTTTTAATGTTATGCCCACGACTATTTTTTGACCCAAAAAATATTTCAATCTTGTCTTGTGGATCATAATTAGTTATAGTTTGAAAAAAATGAAATTCATGGTAGATAAATATTTATCAAATGTGTCGGGGATAAGGATTCGGTCTGTCATCAAGATAGGCATCTAAGACAGTAGTGCCTTAGTGATTTCAATTCAAAATCACAACAAAGACACAACCAACTATGCTATAAAGCGGAAACAAGCACAGTTGATCCCCCATTGATCCTCTGAGAGAAGTGAATGCAACAAGAAACAGATTCAACATAAACAGATACCATGAAAGATAAAAAGAATACACAAAGATATACATGGGGAAAACCCTTTCAGGTAATAAACCCCACACTCCAAAATTTTGAGCCATTGTATTATTCAGCAACACAAAACCAGTTACAATACAATATCAGGCTCAAAGCCAATACAGGAGTTACATCTTGTTCTACTGGAGAAGTACCAGGTACTCACAAGATTCCTCTCGGCTCCTCAGATGACTGTCACAGCCAGCCTCATGGCCAGCCCAGTCATTCGGTCTCCAATGATACCCATGCCCAGATCCGAGAGATAGAGTGTTCACAGTTACATTGCCTAAGCAAACTACTCGAACACCCTCTCCATCTCTCTACAAATCTCTTCATAGTTTCGGCTCTCCAACCTGCAAGTCCAACTGCTGCAATCTTGCATCATGCATCATGCATTATGCTTGCAGCCCCATGCTCACGCATTCATATGCCCGCGCATCCTGCTCGCAGTCTCATGGTCGCACATTCAACTCGCACATCTCGCACTTGCTCTGCAACCCACGACTCTTGCAGACTCGTCGAACTTACTTGCTTGAGAAATAATACATCTCTCATCCATTATGTAATCGACTCAACAAGAGCAAAGAAGACCATCCACAAATCACGCATCTGGTCAGATCTGACATATCTCCCTGCAACGAGCCGCCCAGGCATTCAATGCCATTCCAAAAACGGGTTCAGCTCTGCCAACCTTCGTTGACAAAACATGCAGCACAACAAGTTAGGTAACCATCCAATCACTATTCAACCACGTGCCACGCGTCCAAGACCCATCAGCAATCGTAGCTAACAGAGCAACCAAAATAGTCAAATAGACATCGGGCATGTCCAAGGCTTCAAGCCAAACCTAACACTGCCGAAGCCGGAGTCAGAACAGGAGTCGAAACAGGACTCCACAGAAAAAGCACATTGTCGGAGTCGGAGTCGGAGTCAGAGACAGAACTGGAGTCGAAACATGACTCCACCGAAATTATAGGTTCAGGAACCAATTCGGTTCCGCGTCCACCCGCGGCAAAGAGTAACACATCGAAAACAAGACTGACCGGGTAAAGTCAACCCAAGGTCAAACCAAGACAGGAGCACAAAAGACCGAAATCGGAGTCGGGGACGGAACAGGAACAGAAACAGGACTTTACCAAAAGTCCAAGATCAGGAACCAATCCGGTTCCGGTTCCGCCTCCGCCAACTGCAGGAAACAACAATCCAAAACATGGACAAAGCGAAGGAAAACTCCCCGAGGAGAATCCAAACATCCAGAGGAACTAGATCACAAAAGCAGGAGTCGGACCCGGAGTCGAAATGGGAACAGAAACAGAAACATGGAAAAAAGACATTGCCAACTTCCAAAACTAGTTCTGCCTCCGCCAGAACCAAGCGGAGAGCAACAAATTGTCGAAGCCGAAGCCGGAGCCGGATCCAGAGCCAAACCTGAAACATGACAAAAGGAACAATGTCAGGTTCCAATCCGGTTCCGCCTCCGCCAGAACAAAACTCAAAGATCCAAGAAAGCGGGGAGCAGAGTTGGAGACGGAACGGGAACAAGACCCGGAACAAGGCAAACGGAACAATGCCAAGTTCCATCCCAGTTCCGCCTCTGCTAGAACAAAAGACTTTGCCAAGGAAACAAGAGAATTCGCCTAAGTCTTCAAAGGGGGTCACCAGAAAGTTGAGGCATAATTCCCAACAAAATGATCTATCAAAAATGATAGTAGTACATGTATAGAATCTAAGGATGAGTGGGAATCAGACTCCCACTTTGTGCTTCTTAATGAATTTCTTATAAATGAATACTATTTATCTTTGAAGAGGTTGGAAAATATTGAAGGAAAACAAAGAAAGATAAAAGCAATACAAAAGCACAATAACTTCACCTAGAATCCTTTCTTCTCTCGGGTAAAAGCACAAAGATGAGTCCACAAAACATGGAAGTTTTTGCCTTAGGCAAAAAAAAAAAATCTGCTTGCAAAAAATGGGATCTCGTTTAGCTTCGAGATCTCGAGCCTAAATTCTAAACGGGATCGCATTTTGAAAATTTTATGTTTTTTGTAATTTTCAAAACGGGATCTCGTTTCGTAGAACCATAAAAAAATTGTATTTTTATGAAACGGGATCTTGTTTTAAATCATGATCTTGTTTTTTAAAATATGAATTTTTGGTCGGGTTTTTGGCTTGTTTTTCAGTTCGAAAAATGGCCTGGTGACCCGAATCTACGCTTTTGACCTGGTTTGACCTGCAACTTGAAGGTCATGTTAATGTCACAAGAAAATAGTGACTTTGGACATATATCTAAAGACCCATTTTTCTGAATTTTTTGACAAAATTAAAACCCATTATAGATGAGATAATGCAGATTCCAAATATGTAATTTTTTTTACAATTTGATTATTTTTTCTATTTTTCAATTAATTTCTAATGAAACTAGTCCATAAACTTGAATTATCAAGGTTTTTTAGTATTTTAATAACTTTTTTATTAAAATATTTTTTTGTAAAACGAATTGCACCAAAACATACTTCAGATAATTCTTTTCAATTTTTTAAAAAAAATCAAAAAATGATAATTTTAGGTCATCTATGCGTGACGTACACAGTGATTTTTCAAAACAACAACTATGGCCAAAAAAAAATTAACAAAAAAAAATATTCAATAAAAAATTACAAAAAAATATTGAAAATGTGCTTCAATGAGTTACGAATCTTTTCCCAAAAGGATTTAGAAAAATATGATTGTTTCTAGGTCAAAATATGGATGGTGTACACGTGCATGGTATGGTAAAAAAAAGTGACTTTTAAACAGTGGCTTTTAGAAACGTCTATTGAAAATCAATATTTATCATATGGGTATTGAAATAAATTACATATTTAGAAAGTAGACTCTGAGTACTACATTTTATGATTAGTGACTTTTTTAAAGATTCCATCTCTAAGTGCCTCAAATTTTAAGGTCAAATGTGACAAATTCTGAAAATTAGGGAAAACACTTCCACTTTTTGGCCAAAAAGTGGACTCAACTTCTTGCACACACCCTCTCCTTGATGAGAAGAAATGGAATGCACCCTTACTCCATTTGATTCTATCTTGATATTGATATGTGGATTGCTCAATTATGTAGCATAACCTTTATATGATTTGATAGATGATTTCAAAAAGCTCAATATGATAACATGTAAATATGATAGCTCAAGAGATGTAAGAGATGAAAGTGAAGGATGAGAGACTCTAGATATAGAGGACCTTGAAGAGGCAAAATCAATCATTAGAAATGATTAATGATGGATGACTAAGATTGAATGAGGAATAGGGTTTGGATCAAGGATGTAATTTTTGTCACAGATGTGTGTACCATTTGTTGAGATGATGAAATTAGTTAGCCACCTCGTGAAAAATGGGATGATCTCCCTGAGTGTGGGCTCAGATTGTGGAGATCAACCTCTAGAGAGGGTTAGTTCCCCTAGAACTTCACCTAAACTAAGCTATCTACTACTACTTGTTGAGAAAAGAGATAAGGATCACATAATGAAACCTAAACTCTTTAATACGATGATACACCAAATGGTTTTTGAGACTTGCACAACTATCTTTGCATACACAATTGATCAACAACAAATTTGGTTCATACACAACTCAGAGGTTTAATATGCCCATCCATCAATATTTCATAGGAAGGTTATGATGTTCACAATCGTAGAAGGAAAATCTACTATCTCTTCGCAGCTTTGAGCTATTTATATCATTTACACAATGGGTAAGTGCAAGAAGTTGGGTCCACATTCAAGGGAAGTGTCATTTTTCAGCTTTGAAATAGGTACTTGTTCATTTTTTAGAGTAGGTACCCATTTTAAAGTGGGTACTCATTCCAAAAGGTTTGAAACTCACAATACATGCTTTTTATTTGGATTTATTCTTAGAAAATGCATGGTAACCCAATACTTAGCCTTGGACTTGCATTTACAAGGTCATTGCAATTTCAAGAGAAAAAAACTAACTTTGGCAATATAGCTGATGAAGTTTTTTTCAAAACTATTTAATGAAATTAAAACCCATTATAGATGACAATGTCTAGTTTTTAAATATATAAAAAAAATTATGATTGGATTATTTTATATTTTTTTAATTAATTTATGAGGAAATCGGTCCATAAACCTAAAATTTTAGGTTTTCGTATTTTTTTAATAACTTTTAGTTTATTAATTTTATTGTTAAAAAAATTATATGGCATCAATCTATAAACAAATATTTACATAATGAAAAAAATAAAATTCAAAAAAATGATAACTTTAGATCAAGTTATGGTGTCCATACACAAGTATTTTAAAATCCAACAATTAGGGCCAATAGAAAATTAATAAATAAATAAATATTGATTGAGAAAAAAATTATAAAAAATTATCCTCATCAATATTCATCATAATACAAATCTTTTGGCAAAAGGAATTAGAAAAATACTTTTATTTAGGTCAAATTATGGTGTCTGTACACGTGGATGGTATGGTCCTAAAAAAATGACTTTTAAAAAGTGGCTTTTATACATGAGTATTAAAACTTATTTTGTATCATCTGGGTATTAGAATAAATTACATATTTGAAAACTAGACTAAGAATACTAAATTTCATATTAGTGAACTTTTTAAGATTCAATTTGTAAGTGCTTCAAATTTTAAGTCCAACTGTGACAAATCTTGAAAATTGGAAAAAACACTTCACCTTTTTTAACATTGTGTGGAGGACCCAACTTCTTGCACCTACCCCAACCTACAACCTGCAATAATGCATATATTTTCTACCTAAAGGTGTTGATAATGAGATAAATATCAAAAGAATTAACATAACTCATAAAAATATTTATCAATTATTTTATTACACACAATAAAACAACTCCTAAGAAGGCCAAAAATGCTTAAATTTGTTGATAAAAAGGCTTTACAACCAGTTGTACATGCCTAAAAAATGAGTTACAAGGTTGTCCTAGCTTGAAAGAACTTGAGAACTAGTTACAATACAACAACTAAGAGAGCAAGAACTAGTGAAAATACTACCCATAGGCTACCTTTTATGTTGCTCAACAACTGCTTGATATTAGGAACATGTGTTGCTTTAGTTGGATGGGTCAAAGTTTCCTTGGTCATCCAAAATTGAAAACCCTATTTTATAGCCCTCAAAAGTGCTCCAAAAAGGTGTTGGAATGAAGAAAAAGTATTCTCTTGACCCTATCTACCATTAAGTCTCCACAAAAAACTCCTAGATGCTTGCAAATGCTTTGAAACTAGGTCAAAACTACCCCTATTTTCTCAACTTGTTGGACAGCTCCTCAAATTGCCCCGGATATTTGCCAACTACTCATAAATGCCTAAAAGAGTTTATGAATAATCATTCAACTCCAAACTTCTAGAGCTTGCTAATAGGACATGTGAGAGAATATTTTAAATAATCAAAAGTCTTCAAGGAAGGCATAGAATATTCTTTCAAGGCCAAAAAATTGACACATGTTTCATGTCTTAAAGCTTCTTTATACTCCTTATCACTGACACTACCTTGATGAAGATATATCCTCCATATCCTTTAGATAAAAAAAACTAGGTTGAAATGAACTACTAGATAGATGAGGAAAAGTGAATGTCATTTATGTCATTATCTTTTACTAATGTGCCCTTGAACACTACCCACTTTGAATAGAATCCCAAAACTATAACTGTGAAACTTCCTTTAAAATGATCATTGTCTATTGCCATTGGCCCTTCAAATATGAATGAACATATTCACATGACTATCTTCTTCACTGTTATGACAGCCCCATGGGTTTCCTCTCTCCATAATGCTATTGACCAATTGACTACCAGTTGACTACCCAATGTTGTCATATAGTGCTCCCATGATTGTCATGTACTGTCCTTGGTTTTAAGATCACTATCATTTTTCTATCTCAAACCTGTGCATCTTTTATAATGAATTGTCATATATTCTATTCTTCTTCCTTGAAAACCAATCAATCACCCTTTAATCTCCTTGAAACACTATCACCCACAATTATTTATATTGATCCTATGCATATCATCATTCACAAACTGATGGTTTTAAACCTCTCTTAACTTCCCAATAACTTTACTTCATGTATTTTTCAAATATTTTCATGCCCCATCATTATTTTTTATTTTCCTATGATCATGCATGCACAAACTCT
>CM021103.1:99915796-100050476 GCA_007115665.2 Sequoiadendron giganteum
ACCTATCCTTGGTCAAGATTTCATCCACAACCATGTCATTCAAGATAAACCCTAGCCTTGGTCAAGATCCTATTTCCAATCATGACATTCAAGACAACCCCATCTTTGATCAAGACACTACTTTTGAAGAAGTCCAACATGATCCACTCCTTGAACTTTATGCCCTTCATGATGAAACACTTGAAGATGACCCTATCTAAGCTTCCAATATTGACACTTTCCACAAAGAAACACTTGCCTTTATGGGACACATAGATGATCTACCACTAGAACAAGAGTCTCCTAGCATGGACATATTTGCAAATGATCAAGCTATAACTGAATTCAGTGGGCTCTATGACAATGACCATGAAGATAGTTTTGAAATAGACTTGGAAGCACCAACAAAATCATCAGAATCTGATATGTCAGAAAATCAATCCAAAGATGTCAGTCAAAAATCTGTGCAACATGTCAATGAAGCTACAACATCCTATCAATTAGGATAATCTATCTTTTAAGAGCAAAATTTCTTATAGAGGAGAATATTTCAGGCATTAATTTCCACAATAACAATGGGTTAGCATCTTACTTCCAAAGTAACAAGTATCCCATCACCAACAAAATCTATCAGAACTTGAATTATCAGGGGAAAGGATTAGGCCTACACAAGCAAGGAATTTTGGAACCCGTACAAGTTCAAGCACATTATAGACATCAAGGTCTTGGCTATTCATTGGTCGGAAAATCTAATGATGTTAATGATATCTCCTCGATATTGGGGGAAAATTTATCTAATACAAACATCAAAATGGATGCAATGATTAGTCCTTGTCATAAGATTGTTGCCAACACTCCTTCCATCCACACCATACACTGTCATTCCAACATGAATAAGCCTACCATTTGGAACCAACAAAAGTATTACAAATCTAAAATCCAAAATCGAATGTCAAAGGCCATGGAATCAATCAACAATACAAGTGGACAAATGAAGCTAAAATGGATCCCAAAACAAAATGGATCAAGTTAAGAAAAGAATGAATTAGGCAAAGAAAATATGCCAAAAGTCAATCAAAATGTGGAGCCACCACACAAGAGGACTCCCACATATAATATATGTCCACCCCCTCCAAAATGGCCATCAAGAAAGACATAAAAATGTTGGTTCCAAACAACATCTTAACTCGACACCTGAAGTTTGGAGAATAAAAATCAATACATCCACCATCATCCGTCATAATCCTACATCCTCCTTAAATTCCAAACATCCCATGTCACAAATCCATTGCATTTTGGCAGCAACTCTTTACCACAAGGACTCTCATGGCATTCTATCACGATGTGCGTATTCTGATAAGGCCAACTCTAGTATCAACAAGGATCACAATGACATCATTCAGTTGTATGGAAGCGCTATCATCTTGACAAGGCAACTACTTTAGAAAGGTCATTATTGGCATGTCATGGCACCAGTCTCTACATCGGCATCGTCAAAGGCTTCGGCACAGTCAGCGGTCATCTAAAGCATCAAGGCTATCCGGCAAAATGAAAAAATACAAAAAAAATCAAAAATCAAAAAAATCATCACCTTGATGAAAACCTGGCAAACAAGTGTCTTGGTGACACCAAAAAAAAATCAAAAATAGTAAAGAGAAAACTTTCGTCCAATGGTGAAAACCTGGCAAATAGGCGCTTTGGATAAGTACCATGATGAAAACTTGTCAAACAGGCATCATGTGTAGAATAAATCATCTATGTGGACCATTATACTTGGGGGCAATTCGTCTCATCTCCCATTCCCTTCACATGACATTTATTATGACATTTCCATCTGCCCATCTAAGCCCTGTCATTTCTGTCTATTTTCCCACCTAGTTTTGATAAGGACTAAAATACAAACATAGGTCATGCTTTGGGAAAAAATTTGACATGTCTCTCCTTGGACCATACCCTATTCCATATCATGTCATTACCATCATAGCCTCGTGTGACATTGTCCTTGACAACTATATGATAATAGTCCTCATGTCTCCTATCTTTTACATAATCCATCCATTGTCCTTTTATACCTATCACCCATCTTGGTTTCCCTTGTCAATGGTCTAAAGATCCTTCGTCATCCCATCTAATCCTCACGAAGTCATTCCAAATGCAACAATATGGAAAACCTGGACCATCATCCAAAACATTCCTTGGCTTTGTCCTTGGCCCTGCTGTAGAATTTTATCCTCTTGTCATATCATTGTCATCCTCACGTTGTTTTGGGATGTGTCCTTCCCATGTCAAACAACGTTGTCATTCTCATCATCACCTATCGATTGGTATTTAGCTTGACCAGTAGCAAAATCATGGTTGTCCTTGGATTCATGTGCATCAGCATCATTCACATGCATTTTGTCATGATCCCCCTAAAACATCAAAAAAGTCATAAAAATATGAAAAAGTCCTGAAAAAAGTTCTAAAAATCGTATAAAGTCCTAAAAAAGACCTAAAAATTGAAAAATGTCTTTAAAAAAGCACAAAAACATTTGAAAAGTGTCAAAAAAATCTCAAAACAAAGTCAATGCTTGTCCCATCAGTCCAGTCAGTCACGTCAGTCAATCTTTATCCCAGTCTGAACTACGTTGTCTTTGCGCATTTGCTACGTAGGCAAGATTCATCTTTGAATCCTCGAGACATTAGGCCAGTCCTTTCAGGTTTGTCAAAATTAAAAATCATAAGTCAAACGTGGTTGCATCAGTCAAATAAAGTGGACATAGTCGCACTTGACACAAGACAGTCATTCAAAGCGCCAATGTCAAAATTGGTCAAAATCAGACAGCATAAGCCAATCAATCATACAGTCAAGATTAGTCAGCTTGCCAAAATATTAGTCAAAATGTCAATCTCGTCACTTTTTGGTCCTCTTCAAGATGTGTCCTTCTTGGATTTGAACCTCATCAAAATGTCATTTTCCTTTTCAGGATGTGTCCTTCCTGACCTTAGGCACTGTCAAACCGTCAAAACTGTCAAACTATCAAACAATTAATCTTCGACAAACAAACATTGGCAATACAAGTAAATGGCTGTTAATTTTTGGCTATTTTTGTCTTATCTTTTTATTGACTTGTCTTTTGGTCATGTTACTAGCTACCTCAAGGATGTCCCATTAAGGATTTAGAGGTGCGATGACGTCTCATGATCTATTATGTTTTTCTTTGACTGTTGTATGTGGATTGTCTTGACAAAAAGACTGGGGCAAATGGGCCTCTAGTATGAGTTAGGAAATTCCTTATCTATGACTATCTATTTTGCAAGTGGATGACCTTGCACACCTTGGTCTATGTCATACCATGGTTTTTTTTGTCCATTTGTGTCATTTTTTTATCGCCCAATGATGATTAAGAGCAATAAATATTAAAGTCTTATGGTAATATGTTGAAGGATTTGGTCTAGGAACTAACATGCATCTCCTTTTGTCTTTTCATCTTCTCTCACTCATCTCATATAGGCATTGCATCCATATCATCATCCATATCTTTTACACTAACATTTCCTTTGTCTTTCATCTTCTAGTCTTCTCATCCATTTCGAGAGCACAGCCGTGTTCTTGGAACTCGTCTATCCTCCCAAGGGGGCATACCGCAACCCTCCTCGTCATTCTTCCTCATCCTATTTTGCACTGGGGCATATTTTTGACTTATTTTCTTTGCCACAATGTAACAGGCTGCATTATGACAAAGAGGGGAAAATGTAGACACATAAAAATGATCTAGGCTCGCAAGCACTATTTTACCACTTTTCCTCCTAGCATAATTATGACATTTTAATTATGTTTCTAACTCACTTTCGACTATTAATTAAATAGTTCATATCTTTTTATTCTTCATGATTATTAAATAAATAATTTTTATTTATTTATTTAATGCATCACTAATTGTCTAATGTCTTCGTATAATTAAATAAATTTCTTAATTTGTTTAATTATTTTTGTCCATTATGTCTTCCCGATTATTAAATAAATAATTTTATTTATTTATTTAATATGTCACTAATTCTTAAGAGGTCCTCTTCTTTCTAAAATTAAATAAATTCTTATTTATTTAATCTTTGTCCACTTCCCACTATAATTAAATAATTATTTAATTATTCATTAGCCTCTTCTCTCCTAAATTAAATAAATTTGATTTATTTAATTTGGTCCACTCTCCTGAATTTTGAATTAAATCATTATATTTAATTTCAAAGGTTCCATTTGTCACATTCTTCTATGATTAAATAATATTTTTATTATTTAATTTCCACCTAAATTAAATAATTTTATTATTTAATTTCTCCTATCACCTCTTTAACTGTGCTCATTTTAAATAAAATTTATTTATTTAAAATAAGTCCCACTTTCTAATTTCCCTCTTTTTAGTAAATAATTTAAATTAAATTATTTACTGTCACATGACCCCACCACTTTTTGAATTAAATTAATTTTTAATTCAAAAATTCAACATCACTTCTTGAATCAAATAATTTTAAATTATTATTTGATTCTCCAGCAACTTTGTTTTGTGTGCCTTGTCACATGCATTGTCATCCATTGATTTGATTTTTCTAAAAATCAATCTTGTCCATTCATTTTGAATTTAACCTAATGTTGCCCTAACCCTAATTGTGGGTTGTTATATTGAATCTTGTCCACAGATTCTAGGGCACTTATCAATCTTTAATCTCATATGTCCATACAAAATTGCATTTTCTATAAAATGCCAATTTTTTCTTCATCTTGACATATCTCTTGAATCTTTGAATAATATAGCTCTCTTTAGTCTCTGAATTTTGTCTACTTCTTCTTCATCTTGCATTCTTGCAATTTTATATCTAAATCCTTCAACATTTTCTTAGGGCTTGTCATTGTCATTAGCTTGCTCATCATAAATCTGAGGGCAACAACATATTTTAGCAAGTTGAGAAGGTATAATGGAGGCCAATCATGGAGGATGAAGATATCTGGTGAGATTGTTTCATTTATTCCTTTGCACTTCATTATCACTATGGGTTTTATGTTTTTCATGTGATATTGCTAACCCTAGAAAAATACCCTTTGTTACAGGGCCTATTTTAATTGTTAAAGTGTCGGGGAATGTGTAAATTAAGCTTATTTATTGATTTTGTCGGGCTTTTAATCGAAATATATCTTGGGATGCACAATCTAGGGTCATAGGGGCCTATTAATGATGATATAAAGATCATAAATACAAGAGGGCCTAAAATCCAATGTGAAAGTGTAAATAAATATACTTTACAACACTAAATTAAGGAAAAATTGGGTCTATTTAGCTTTAAAGGGTCCAAAATCCCATGTGAATGTGTAAGAAACATTACAATACTAGATTAGGTCCACTTAATTTACAAGCCTCCTAAATTTAATGTGAAGGTTTCAATAAATACACTTTACATCATTAAATTATGGAAAAGTTAAGTTTATTTAGCTTAAAAGGGCCCAAAACCTAATGTAGATGTGTAAAACTCATCACGACACTAGATTAAGGCGATATCAAGTCCAAATTATCATTAATTATTCCCAAATCAAGAAATTAAAAGGGGGACTCTTTTCCATCATTACACCTTAGTAGAAGGTGAATGTACTAGAGAAGAATTTATTTCTGAGGATGAGCTAGATTCAAGTTCCTCTTATTTTTTCACTTATTGTTGCATCAACCCTTATGAAATTATTGTTGAAGGTTTTTCTTGAGTAGACACTCCATAAGAAATAGGGGGATAAATATTGTATAATGGAGTATACAAAAAACCTGCTACTACTTTTATAAATTAGCTACATCGTATATAACACTCTAGATTTATTTGGAGCTTCAATAAACTTCTCTAGAGTTGCATGGTCTAGACTAGTCTTGGTCTTCTTCCCTTTTGAGTTCTTCTTTATTTTATTATGCTCTTTGGTTTCTGAGGAAGACTCGACTTTTATTTTTCATTTATTTTCTTTCTTTGATCTTCTCTTCTCAAATTCTTCAAACTTTATCTTCAATCAACATATTCTAGACTCTTGAATAACTTTTATTTTCATTTATAGAGAGAATTTATTTAATATATCATGTTGGAATTATTTTCATTGATGTCAAAGGATCATAGATATCCATGAACATATTAGATATTTGATGCTCATGCACTTGGTGAGCATACATGAGTTTATACTTTGAAGATGCATTATAGTTGTAGGTTCATAATGATGATAACATTCCAACGATATGGAAGTAATGTCCTTTCATGATAGAAAATAATAAGAAAAATCAAAGTGGTAGAGATTTCCATGCAAGTTGACTATTTTTACATGGCTTGGTTCATTCAATAATATAGTTAATAAATAATAATGTCATCATGAGTGAAGGATATGGGATGACAAAATGTTTCTAAATTCATTATGTTAGTGTCCATGTTCATAAAAAAATCATCCAAGACAAAGTTAAGTGGCAGTGATCAAAGAAAGTTTATTAAAATTTATTTTAACTATAAAGTGTCAATGATCAAGAATAACATAAAGTTTATTAAATTTAATTTAACTATAAAGTTAATGATGTCCATGGCAGTGATCAAGAATAAAAGAAAGTCTATTAACAAAAGCATTAGTTCTCAAGTATAAGAAAGATTATTAACAAAAGGATGTTATTATTTGTAAAATATATCTCCCTTAGCCAAGATCACCTCCCTTGGAACAAGTCGTCCCTGTTTGGAAAAGGTGTGAAGAGTTATAAAACAATGATGGTATGGGAGTTAGAAACGTAAGAAATCAAATGTAATATTATTTAGTAGAGTAGATTTATTAACTGATATAATAAATGTAGCAGATTTTGTGGAGAAATGAAGATATAAAAATCATGGAGTGAAAATTTTATATCAAATATACACCAGCAAATTTGTGAAGAAAATATGTGTTATATAAATATCCATTATTCAAACACAAGGAAATTAATGAGAGAAGAATAATTGTTCAAGGTAGATTTTGTGAAGAATTTTATATGAATATCATTTATGGAGGACATGTATATAAGATTGAGATTCTTATAAAGGATATTGAATTGTCCATCATTTGTTGTAGAAGAAACATTCATAAGGTGGAACTTTGTTTGGAGGTTGTCGGTTGGTGCCTCATATCAAAGAAATTGGTTTCTCTTTCTAAGTTGATGCTTAGTTGTGGAGATTGGTGTCTCTAATAGGTTGGTGCCTACAAATTTAAGATATTGGTGTGTCTTATTGATTTGGTGCTCAAGCGTTAAAGATTGGTTTCTCTAGTAGGTCGGTGCCTACAAAATTTGTAAGATAATTTTTATATAAGAAATATTTTGTTGTGGTTTCTCCTGAAATGGTTTCATCATAAATTTTGATGCTCTTTTTATGTTCTTAATTGTTAGATCTTATATGTTTAAGATTGTTGTGATTGATTAAGTTTTAAAAAATTAAAAGATTAGCTTATGCTGATTCACCCCCTCTTTGTATAAGTGTGTGCTCATCATATCAATCCATAATTAGATTTGGTTGATCATCTCTATAGTAAATATCATAAATTATATTTTAAAAAATGTCATTTCACAATTCAAAAATAATTTCACCTCCAATTTTGAATGCTCTCATTTGGCATGCAATAATTATGTAGTAACTCCTTTTTCTTGGATCATGGTCATTTTGGTAATTTTCCTAGAAATTTTTAATGTTATGCCCACGACTATTTTTTGACCCAAAAAATATTTCAATCTTGTCTTGTGGATCATAATTAGTTATAGTTTGAAAAAAATGAAATTCATGGTAGATAAATATTTATCAAATGATTTATCAAAAATGATAGTAGTACATGTATAGAATCTAAGGATGAGTGGGAATCAGACTCCCATTTTGTGCTTTTTCATGAATTTCTTATAAATGAATACTATTTATCTTTGAAGATGTTGGAAAATATCGAAGGAAAACAAAGAAAGATAAAAGCAATACAAAAGCACAATAACTTCACCTAGAATCCTTTCTTCTCTCGGGTAAAAGCACAAAGATGAGTCCACAAAACATGGAAGATTTTGCCTTAGGCAAAAAAACAAAATCTGCTTGCAAAAAATGGGATCTCGTTTAGCTTTGAGATCTCGAGCCTAAATTCTAAACGAGATCCCATTTTTCAAAACGAGATCGTGTTTTGAAAAATTTATGTTTAAAACATGATCCTGTTTTTTAAAATATGAATTTTTGGTTGGGTTTTTGGCTTGTTTTTTAGTTCGAAAAATGGTCTGGTGACCCGAACCTACGCTTTTGACCTAGTTTGACCTGCAACTTGAAGGTCATGTTAATGTCACAAGAAAATAGTGACTTTGGACATATATCTAAAGACCCATTTTGCTGAATTTTTTGACGAAATTAAAACCCATTATAGATGAGATAATGCAGATTCCAAATATGTAATTTATTTTACAATTTGATTATTTTTTCTATTTTTCAATTAATTTCATCATGAATGAAAGCTAAGGGATGACAAAATGTGTCTAAATTCATTATGTTAGTGTCCATGTTCATAAAAAAATCATCCAAGACAAACTTAAGTGGCAGTGATCAAAGAAAGTTTATTAAAATTTATTTTAACTATAAAGTGTCAATGATCAAGAATAACATAAAGTTTATTAAATTTAATTTAACTATAAATTTAATGATGTCCATGTAGATGATCAAGAATAAAAGAAAGTGTATTAACAAAAGGATTAGTTCTCAAGTATAAGAATGGTTATTAACAAAAGGATGTTATTATTTGTAAAATATATCTCCCTTAGCCAAGATCACCTCCCTTGTAACAAGTCGTCCCTCTTTGGAAAAGGTGTGAAGAGGTATAAAACAATGATGGTATGGAAGTTAGAAACGTAAGAAATCAAATGTAATATTATTTAGTAGAGTAGATTTATTAGCAGATCTAATAAATGTAGCAGATTTTGTGGAGTAATGAAGATATAAAAATCATGGAGTGAAAATTTTATATCAAATATACAATAGCAGATTTGTGAAGAAAATATGTGTTATATAAATATCCATTATTCAAACACAAGGAAATTAATGAGAGAAGAATGATTGTTCAAGGTACATTTTGTGAAGAAGTTTATATGAATATCATTCATGGAGGACATGCATATAAGATTGAGATTCTTATAAAGGATATTGAATTGTCCATCATTTGTTGTAGAAGAAACATTCATAAGGTGAAACTTTGTTTGGAGGTTGTCGGTTGGTGCCTCATATCAAAGAGATTGGTGTCTCTTGCTAAGTTGATGCTTAGTTGTGGAGATTGGTGTCTCTAATAGGTTGGTGCCTACAAATTTAAGATATTGGTGTGTCTTATTGATTTGGTGCTCAAGCGTTAAAGATTGGTTTCTCTAGTAGGTCGGTGCCTACAAAATTTGTAAGATAATTTTTATATAAGAAATATTTTGTTGTGGTTTCTCCTGAAATGGTTTCATCATAAATTTTGATGCTCTTTTTATGTTCTTAATTGTTAGATCTTATATGTTTAAGATTGTTGTGATTGATTAAGTTTTAAAAAATTAAAAGATTAGCTTATGCTGATTCACCCCCTCTTTGTATAAGTGTGTGCTCATCATATCAATCCATAATTAGATTTGGTTGATCATCTCTATAGTAAATATCATAAATTATATTTTAAAAAATGTCATTTCACAATTCAAAAATAATTTCACCTCCAATTTTGAATGCTCTCATTTGGCATGCAATAATTATGTAGTAACTCCTTTTTCTTGGATCATGGTCATTTTGGTAATTTTCCTAGAAATTTTTAATGTTATGCCCACGACTATTTTTTGACCCAAAAAATATTTCAATCTTGTCTTGTGGATCATAATTAGTTATAGTTTGAAAAAAATGAAATTCATGGTAGATAAATATTTATCAAATGTGTCGGGGATAAGGATTCGGTCTGTCATCAAGATAGGCATCTAAGACAGTAGTGCCTTAGTGATTTCAATTCAAAATCACAACAAAGACACAACCAACTATGCTATAAAGCGGAAACAAGCACAGTTGATCCCCCATTGATCCTCTGAGAGAAGTGAATGCAACAAGAAACAGATTCAACATAAACAGATACCATGAAAGATAAAAAGAATACACAAAGATATACATGGGGAAAACCCTTTCAGGTAATAAACCCCACACTCCAAAATTTTGAGCCATTGTATTATTCAGCAACACAAAACCAGTTACAATACAATATCAGGCTCAAAGCCAATACAGGAGTTACATCTTGTTCTACTGGAGAAGTACCAGGTACTCACAAGATTCCTCTCGGCTCCTCAGATGACTGTCACAGCCAGCCTCATGGCCAGCCCAGTCATTCGGTCTCCAATGATACCCATGCCCAGATCCGAGAGATAGAGTGTTCACAGTTACATTGCCTAAGCAAACTACTCGAACACCCTCTCCATCTCTCTACAAATCTCTTCATAGTTTCGGCTCTCCAACCTGCAAGTCCAACTGCTGCAATCTTGCATCATGCATCATGCATTATGCTTGCAGCCCCATGCTCACGCATTCATATGCCCGCGCATCCTGCTCGCAGTCTCATGGTCGCACATTCAACTCGCACATCTCGCACTTGCTCTGCAACCCACGACTCTTGCAGACTCGTCGAACTTACTTGCTTGAGAAATAATACATCTCTCATCCATTATGTAATCGACTCAACAAGAGCAAAGAAGACCATCCACAAATCACGCATCTGGTCAGATCTGACATATCTCCCTGCAACGAGCCGCCCAGGCATTCAATGCCATTCCAAAAACGGGTTCAGCTCTGCCAACCTTCGTTGACAAAACATGCAGCACAACAAGTTAGGTAACCATCCAATCACTATTCAACCACGTGCCACGCGTCCAAGACCCATCAGCAATCGTAGCTAACAGAGCAACCAAAATAGTCAAATAGACATCGGGCATGTCCAAGGCTTCAAGCCAAACCTAACACTGCCGAAGCCGGAGTCAGAACAGGAGTCGAAACAGGACTCCACAGAAAAAGCACATTGTCGGAGTCGGAGTCGGAGTCAGAGACAGAACTGGAGTCGAAACATGACTCCACCGAAATTATAGGTTCAGGAACCAATTCGGTTCCGCGTCCACCCGCGGCAAAGAGTAACACATCGAAAACAAGACTGACCGGGTAAAGTCAACCCAAGGTCAAACCAAGACAGGAGCACAAAAGACCGAAATCGGAGTCGGGGACGGAACAGGAACAGAAACAGGACTTTACCAAAAGTCCAAGATCAGGAACCAATCCGGTTCCGGTTCCGCCTCCGCCAACTGCAGGAAACAACAATCCAAAACATGGACAAAGCGAAGGAAAACTCCCCGAGGAGAATCCAAACATCCAGAGGAACTAGATCACAAAAGCAGGAGTCGGACCCGGAGTCGAAATGGGAACAGAAACAGAAACATGGAAAAAAGACATTGCCAACTTCCAAAACTAGTTCTGCCTCCGCCAGAACCAAGCGGAGAGCAACAAATTGTCGAAGCCGAAGCCGGAGCCGGATCCAGAGCCAAACCTGAAACATGACAAAAGGAACAATGTCAGGTTCCAATCCGGTTCCGCCTCCGCCAGAACAAAACTCAAAGATCCAAGAAAGCGGGGAGCAGAGTTGGAGACGGAACGGGAACAAGACCCGGAACAAGGCAAACGGAACAATGCCAAGTTCCATCCCAGTTCCGCCTCTGCTAGAACAAAAGACTTTGCCAAGGAAACAAGAGAATTCGCCTAAGTCTTCAAAGGGGGTCACCAGAAAGTTGAGGCATAATTCCCAACAAAATGATCTATCAAAAATGATAGTAGTACATGTATAGAATCTAAGGATGAGTGGGAATCAGACTCCCACTTTGTGCTTCTTAATGAATTTCTTATAAATGAATACTATTTATCTTTGAAGAGGTTGGAAAATATTGAAGGAAAACAAAGAAAGATAAAAGCAATACAAAAGCACAATAACTTCACCTAGAATCCTTTCTTCTCTCGGGTAAAAGCACAAAGATGAGTCCACAAAACATGGAAGTTTTTGCCTTAGGCAAAAAAAAAAAATCTGCTTGCAAAAAATGGGATCTCGTTTAGCTTCGAGATCTCGAGCCTAAATTCTAAACGGGATCGCATTTTGAAAATTTTATGTTTTTTGTAATTTTCAAAACGGGATCTCGTTTCGTAGAACCATAAAAAAATTGTATTTTTATGAAACGGGATCTTGTTTTAAATCATGATCTTGTTTTTTAAAATATGAATTTTTGGTCGGGTTTTTGGCTTGTTTTTCAGTTCGAAAAATGGCCTGGTGACCCGAATCTACGCTTTTGACCTGGTTTGACCTGCAACTTGAAGGTCATGTTAATGTCACAAGAAAATAGTGACTTTGGACATATATCTAAAGACCCATTTTTCTGAATTTTTTGACAAAATTAAAACCCATTATAGATGAGATAATGCAGATTCCAAATATGTAATTTTTTTTACAATTTGATTATTTTTTCTATTTTTCAATTAATTTCTAATGAAACTAGTCCATAAACTTGAATTATCAAGGTTTTTTAGTATTTTAATAACTTTTTTATTAAAATATTTTTTTGTAAAACGAATTGCACCAAAACATACTTCAGATAATTCTTTTCAATTTTTTAAAAAAAATCAAAAAATGATAATTTTAGGTCATCTATGCGTGACGTACACAGTGATTTTTCAAAACAACAACTATGGCCAAAAAAAAATTAACAAAAAAAAATATTCAATAAAAAATTACAAAAAAATATTGAAAATGTGCTTCAATGAGTTACGAATCTTTTCCCAAAAGGATTTAGAAAAATATGATTGTTTCTAGGTCAAAATATGGATGGTGTACACGTGCATGGTATGGTAAAAAAAAGTGACTTTTAAACAGTGGCTTTTAGAAACGTCTATTGAAAATCAATATTTATCATATGGGTATTGAAATAAATTACATATTTAGAAAGTAGACTCTGAGTACTACATTTTATGATTAGTGACTTTTTTAAAGATTCCATCTCTAAGTGCCTCAAATTTTAAGGTCAAATGTGACAAATTCTGAAAATTAGGGAAAACACTTCCACTTTTTGGCCAAAAAGTGGACTCAACTTCTTGCACACACCCTCTCCTTGATGAGAAGAAATGGAATGCACCCTTACTCCATTTGATTCTATCTTGATATTGATATGTGGATTGCTCAATTATGTAGCATAACCTTTATATGATTTGATAGATGATTTCAAAAAGCTCAATATGATAACATGTAAATATGATAGCTCAAGAGATGTAAGAGATGAAAGTGAAGGATGAGAGACTCTAGATATAGAGGACCTTGAAGAGGCAAAATCAATCATTAGAAATGATTAATGATGGATGACTAAGATTGAATGAGGAATAGGGTTTGGATCAAGGATGTAATTTTTGTCACAGATGTGTGTACCATTTGTTGAGATGATGAAATTAGTTAGCCACCTCGTGAAAAATGGGATGATCTCCCTGAGTGTGGGCTCAGATTGTGGAGATCAACCTCTAGAGAGGGTTAGTTCCCCTAGAACTTCACCTAAACTAAGCTATCTACTACTACTTGTTGAGAAAAGAGATAAGGATCACATAATGAAACCTAAACTCTTTAATACGATGATACACCAAATGGTTTTTGAGACTTGCACAACTATCTTTGCATACACAATTGATCAACAACAAATTTGGTTCATACACAACTCAGAGGTTTAATATGCCCATCCATCAATATTTCATAGGAAGGTTATGATGTTCACAATCGTAGAAGGAAAATCTACTATCTCTTCGCAGCTTTGAGCTATTTATATCATTTACACAATGGGTAAGTGCAAGAAGTTGGGTCCACATTCAAGGGAAGTGTCATTTTTCAGCTTTGAAATAGGTACTTGTTCATTTTTTAGAGTAGGTACCCATTTTAAAGTGGGTACTCATTCCAAAAGGTTTGAAACTCACAATACATGCTTTTTATTTGGATTTATTCTTAGAAAATGCATGGTAACCCAATACTTAGCCTTGGACTTGCATTTACAAGGTCATTGCAATTTCAAGAGAAAAAAACTAACTTTGGCAATATAGCTGATGAAGTTTTTTTCAAAACTATTTAATGAAATTAAAACCCATTATAGATGACAATGTCTAGTTTTTAAATATATAAAAAAAATTATGATTGGATTATTTTATATTTTTTTAATTAATTTATGAGGAAATCGGTCCATAAACCTAAAATTTTAGGTTTTCGTATTTTTTTAATAACTTTTAGTTTATTAATTTTATTGTTAAAAAAATTATATGGCATCAATCTATAAACAAATATTTACATAATGAAAAAAATAAAATTCAAAAAAATGATAACTTTAGATCAAGTTATGGTGTCCATACACAAGTATTTTAAAATCCAACAATTAGGGCCAATAGAAAATTAATAAATAAATAAATATTGATTGAGAAAAAAATTATAAAAAATTATCCTCATCAATATTCATCATAATACAAATCTTTTGGCAAAAGGAATTAGAAAAATACTTTTATTTAGGTCAAATTATGGTGTCTGTACACGTGGATGGTATGGTCCTAAAAAAATGACTTTTAAAAAGTGGCTTTTATACATGAGTATTAAAACTTATTTTGTATCATCTGGGTATTAGAATAAATTACATATTTGAAAACTAGACTAAGAATACTAAATTTCATATTAGTGAACTTTTTAAGATTCAATTTGTAAGTGCTTCAAATTTTAAGTCCAACTGTGACAAATCTTGAAAATTGGAAAAAACACTTCACCTTTTTTAACATTGTGTGGAGGACCCAACTTCTTGCACCTACCCCAACCTACAACCTGCAATAATGCATATATTTTCTACCTAAAGGTGTTGATAATGAGATAAATATCAAAAGAATTAACATAACTCATAAAAATATTTATCAATTATTTTATTACACACAATAAAACAACTCCTAAGAAGGCCAAAAATGCTTAAATTTGTTGATAAAAAGGCTTTACAACCAGTTGTACATGCCTAAAAAATGAGTTACAAGGTTGTCCTAGCTTGAAAGAACTTGAGAACTAGTTACAATACAACAACTAAGAGAGCAAGAACTAGTGAAAATACTACCCATAGGCTACCTTTTATGTTGCTCAACAACTGCTTGATATTAGGAACATGTGTTGCTTTAGTTGGATGGGTCAAAGTTTCCTTGGTCATCCAAAATTGAAAACCCTATTTTATAGCCCTCAAAAGTGCTCCAAAAAGGTGTTGGAATGAAGAAAAAGTATTCTCTTGACCCTATCTACCATTAAGTCTCCACAAAAAACTCCTAGATGCTTGCAAATGCTTTGAAACTAGGTCAAAACTACCCCTATTTTCTCAACTTGTTGGACAGCTCCTCAAATTGCCCCGGATATTTGCCAACTACTCATAAATGCCTAAAAGAGTTTATGAATAATCATTCAACTCCAAACTTCTAGAGCTTGCTAATAGGACATGTGAGAGAATATTTTAAATAATCAAAAGTCTTCAAGGAAGGCATAGAATATTCTTTCAAGGCCAAAAAATTGACACATGTTTCATGTCTTAAAGCTTCTTTATACTCCTTATCACTGACACTACCTTGATGAAGATATATCCTCCATATCCTTTAGATAAAAAAAACTAGGTTGAAATGAACTACTAGATAGATGAGGAAAAGTGAATGTCATTTATGTCATTATCTTTTACTAATGTGCCCTTGAACACTACCCACTTTGAATAGAATCCCAAAACTATAACTGTGAAACTTCCTTTAAAATGATCATTGTCTATTGCCATTGGCCCTTCAAATATGAATGAACATATTCACATGACTATCTTCTTCACTGTTATGACAGCCCCATGGGTTTCCTCTCTCCATAATGCTATTGACCAATTGACTACCAGTTGACTACCCAATGTTGTCATATAGTGCTCCCATGATTGTCATGTACTGTCCTTGGTTTTAAGATCACTATCATTTTTCTATCTCAAACCTGTGCATCTTTTATAATGAATTGTCATATATTCTATTCTTCTTCCTTGAAAACCAATCAATCACCCTTTAATCTCCTTGAAACACTATCACCCACAATTATTTATATTGATCCTATGCATATCATCATTCACAAACTGATGGTTTTAAACCTCTCTTAACTTCCCAATAACTTTACTTCATGTATTTTTCAAATATTTTCATGCCCCATCATTATTTTTTATTTTCCTATGATCATGCATGCACAAACTCTGCTCTTAGGACTGGCAAATGTCTTACTAGGCTTCCATCTTCTTCTCATCATTTGCATTGTTATTCAAAATTTCTTACCAAGAAATGACCAAGAACTTGTTGAAGTATCCATTTAAAGCTCCATCTCTCTATTTCTTTCAATTCCAATACTCTTCCAAATAGATATTTCATCAAGAACAGGCATTGTAGGGTTCATAAACTTTCATGCAAAACTACTAGCCATATTCTCCTCATACTAGTTCTAAGACGTGAACTCATAGATTATTAGGTGTAAAATCTCTTTCTTAGTTATTACACCAAAACATCAAATAATTCATCCTTCAATTTAACTGCTAACTCAAATGTGCATGGACTTGCCAACTCTACCAATACTTGAACATGCTCACCAACCATCCAAATAGTTTCCTGCCTTTTTCTGACTATGTTTTCAATAGGAAAACTGCCTTCATGAATTTTGACCATTACTTGTAGATTCACCTTTGTCTCTTCCCCTCATACCTCATGTTGAATTCCATCTATGATGGCTTCATGAAGGTGATCATAGGGTTGTCAAATAGAAGCACTACTCCTTAATCCTATCGGTTAATCTTTAAAACCCTATGAGTTGGAAGTCTTTCATACTTTGCCCTGAAAGTGATCAAATTAGTTTTATTGGCAAGAATTCTAGGCAATCCATTCAACTATTCTCAACAATTAATGATGGCTAGTCCTCTTAGATGGGGTTTGAAAGGTTCTAGGATCTGCATGACGCAAAATAGTTATAAAATTCTTTTAAGAGAAAATGTAGAAGTTAAGAACTCTAAGCTTTAGAAAATAATTTATCATCGTACATGTTGATCTAAGGTCAATACTTTTGTGTGGCTTGTAGAGCTTTTAAATAAATAAAAATTATCAAAATAATCTTTGAAAATGAGGGATATATGAGAATATTTGGTGGGAATGAAATTATATGATTTTTAATGGTACAAAAATTCCTAAATAAATTAGGTTTGAGGTAGGAAAAATAGCCAATATAAAAGAAATCTAACAAGTTTGTATTCAAGATTTTTAGGTGAAATTTTGGTGGGTATTTAGATTTCTTATGAGACTTTCTACTCATGTGGCTTCAACCTCTTCCAATAATAACCCTTGAGAATATTAACATACTAAATGAGAATATACTCCTCCAAACTTGGTTAAAATTAATATTGATAGAGCTTCGAAAGACAATCCTACAAATATTGACATGGGAGGGATTTTTCATGACCATAATTGTAGTGTCAAATTATATTTATTTGTAGTCTCAGTGTTGGTTCTAATACTTTTGCTTACGCTATGACAATTTGCCAAGTTCTTTTAGAAACTAAAATAAGATATTTTATCAATATTATTCTAGAATCTAATTCTAAAATTTTGGTTGATCATTTCAAAAGAACGTCTTCTTCTAACTTCCAATAATGACAAGTAAATGAACATAAGAAAGACATTAACATCAACATCATTATTCATAGTTTCCATGTTAAGTGGAACCATACTAGATAGGAAGGAAATTAAGTTACTATTTTTTTTAAATAAATCAACTTCTAATTTGAATATAAAGACAAACACTATTTTTGATATTCAAAACATATACATTTTTTAGGGAGACAAGTGCTTATCTCATGACTATGAAATTTTGAATATTCCATCTTTTTGTCAATTATCTATTTTCAGTTCATTTGAATTTTCTTGATTCTCTAGAATTGATATGTCATATTCTTTTAAAAAACTAACCAACCTACTTTATAGTGTTTTTTAATATATTTTTATTTTATTGTTACATTAAAAAATAATTCTGAATATAATAACATCTACTTAAAAGACTAATATACTAAAATCGATATAATTAAAAATTAAATGGTCTACAAAAATAATGAAACTGACGGCTTCTACGGTCCACTCTTGACGCCATTGACGGGGTTACATTTAATAGAAGAGTGTAAAATAATTGCAAAACGTGAGAAATTAATTGGAATGAAGCCTGGGAAATGACGGACGTGTCCCAACTTTGTGGTTTTCGGCCATGTATTTATTATTATAGTAGAATCAAGACTGTATATTTGACGGCCTATTTGAAAATTACAGCGTAAAAAAATATTTAAATAGTTCAATACAAAATTCTTGGAGACTCCACTATACACGACAGGTGTTCAAATTAAACCAATATATATATATATATATATAGTTTGGTATTTGAGGATTTCAATGTTTGTAGGTTTTGACCTGCGTTTATTTTTTTAATCGGTCTTTACAACTGGCTTCCATAACTAGAAAGTTTTAAATATATTTAATTTAGTCGTTCGCAATTGTGAAA
The DNA here is from genome assembly GCA_007115665.2 of Sequoiadendron giganteum. NCBI lineage: Eukaryota > Viridiplantae > Streptophyta > Pinopsida > Cupressales > Cupressaceae > Sequoiadendron > Sequoiadendron giganteum. The sequence continues at coordinate 99,934,419 of CM021103.1, forward strand.
ATCCCCCTAGTTTTGGACTCATTTTGATAATAAATAATAATTTTTATTTTTTTTTAAATTTTTTTTATAATAATTAATGTACAAATTAGTATATTTTTAAAATTTAATATATAATTTAAATTTGATTTGTTTTTATTTGTATTCATTTTCAAGAATCAGTCTTGATTTTTAATTGTATTCATTCTTTATTTTAAGCATGTTTTGTGAAAGTGATTTAGATTGGTTATATGATTTTTAAATGTAATCATTCAACTTTTAGATTTCAAATTTCAATTTATGACCAACCTAATCTTTTGAATTAGTTGTGTGTTGACTCAATGTGAGAAATGATTTGTTAATGTTATTCGGAATTATATTTAAGAACTAACCCTAGTTAACTTTTACACACCTAGAGATTATCAAGTAGCTCTTACACATTCATGCATCATAACTCAAGGAACTAATTAGATCATTTAATATTGCATTGACTTTTTGCATCGAAATCTTAGGCATTTCCTACATGTTTGTGTATAGTCATAATTATAAAACTAAAGGAAAACATATAGATGTTTACAAAGATCAAGTTTAGGCATCCTTGAATCGAATATGCATTTGCATGTAGCTTGGATCCATAGGTGCATGGTTGATCTCGTAGTTGCAAAAGTGACTTGTGATGATAGACAATTTGAGCTCATAGGTTACAAATCATTCATCTAAGAATCACTAAATTTCCTACATCTAACCATTTTCAATCTTCTATCACAACATATCAATTTGATGGTTTTCTAGCTAAATACCTTTTGTTTGTTTGTTTAATTTTTTAGATATATTATGTCACATTGCACTCTAGGTGGTTGCTCATGCTAACAAGTTAATTTCATGATGATTTGTTGGTTATGCTTATTTAATTATTTACCCTAGGATAATTTATATATAGAAGGGATTTTACTCTCCCTTTCATTTTGGTTAACTCCTATGCTCTTACAACCCTACAAGGTTTATCTTCTTATTTTTAATGATTTTCTAATATGAGAATAACAAAACTTCTTAAGATTCATATTTAAAGCTACCCTTGAACTAACTTTGACAAAACTTCTTAGGGTTTGTCTGTATAAAGAGCTAGTCAAAACCCTAATTTTCCTTTGTGAAGAAGTGCTTGCTTAAATCTTCATATGGTTGTAACATAGAAAAATAAATAATTTTACAATTTCACATTATATATTGGGATTTCTTTAATGACCATTCATTTTCCATGTTTTAGACATCATTTTAACCCCAGCATTAGCCTTTCCATTCCAAAATTACCAAATTTATTTTTTAAAGTCTAATTATTCTCACTAATATAAGATCAAATGTCAAATTTTGAATGATTTATCTTGGACATTAGTGCGACATACAAATGTTCACACAATGTGCTTGTTACATCCTACAAGTTTTTAAATTTAAATGTCGGTTTCTCTCCCAACTACATAATGCCATCTATTATAATGTGTGTCTATCCAAAAATCCTTTAGCATATGAATTTGACCCTTCATCTTCCAAGGAAGGGTAAGTGCATAAAAATTGGATACAAAAAGAAGGGGGTCAAAAGCACCCTTTTTCCCCTAAAATTAGTTGAACGTGGACTTGGATGAGTAATTTGAGATGCATGCACTCATGTAAATTTAGAGATATGATAAGAATAAAAATTATAGTACTTTGAATCTATTTTCTAAAATTGTGTATTTATATGATTTTCTATAAAATACTTTTTTAATGAGTTTTCAAAATAGATGCATCCTAAAAGCTGCATAATTGAGCATGTATATAACATAATTTGCACAAAAATACTTGAATATATAACTTTTTAATGAAGTGTAGAACAATCCTATTGTTTTATCAAATTTTGATAAGCAAGTCAGAAGTTTTAAGGAAAAATGAATACATTTGTATTTGAGGAATATAGAAACATTAGTAAAAGAAATTAAAAATAATGTATATGGTTAAAATACAAGAATACATACAATATTTTGGTATTAATTTTATTAAATATTGTTATAAATATGTAAACCTAATGAAATGAAAGTTGAAAAACACTATTGAATGTCAAAAACACATGAAATGTAGGAAATTTTATAGTCCAAGACTTTAGTCTCATTTCCCAAACCTGTTCCAAGGCAAAATGGAAAAGAAAAGTTGTTTACAAAATGTGAGAATATTATATTATAACACACTCAGATTATGAAACATGAGTGCATTTTATAGTTATTATTGTATAATCATGGTTTATAATACAAATAAATCATAATGTATATGTCTCACATAGAGAGAAAAGAGGGGTTTGATATCATGCACAAAAAAAATCATCAATGGGGTTAGGGATATAGGGTGGGAGAAATTAATTTATACATATATCTAATGAAGATGGGAGATGCTAATGTGTTCCTTGAATATTTGTCCTTCCAAGGTGGATAACCCATAGGTTCCCAAACCATAAATAGAGATAATGGCATAGGTACCAGGCCAATTATGATTAGACATCTTTTAGATAGGTTTTCATTCATGTTTGTGTTAGATAAATGTGATTTCTCACAAAGCACTAAGTTTCCAATTTGGAAAAAATATTGATTATAAGACTTCTTTAGCTACCTTTTTCACACCTAAAGATATTCCAAATAATTCACATAGTGATTCAAGAATTTGTAGTTTTTGAAGATGATGTTATCTATACATATCATCATTGTTACAACCTTTAAGAGAGATATGTAGGGTAGTAATCTCGAGATTTAGATTCATGATGGATTTAACACCATATACAAGAGAGTATGAGGTCTAGTATTGTTGGGGGTGCTAATACTTGTATCATATTACCATCAAGAAGGAGATAATTAAGAATGTCAATAATTGTAATGTTTATCTCCAAGATTCTAAAACTATTCTCTATATTTTATTAGAAGATTTAAATTGACCATCGGATTAGAAAAAAATTTGTGGATAAATAGTGTTAACCATGAAAATTTTCAAATACATCATTATTTTTCTAGCAATGAGCCATTATCAAAATAAATGTGAAAGTAGGGGGAAATGGAAGATAATTTGTGGTCCGTGAGAAAGCTACATATAGTTTTAGTGTTGGTATACTTAAGGGGAATACCTTCCACCAATTTAATGAAGTAATATGTAGTATTGATGATAAATGTGTGTCCCTTAGAAGAAAGTGGAGAAATCTTGGTAATTAGATATAGGTCCCAAATAGAGAAAGGACAAAAAGGTTGAATTTCATATGTGGGAGCATGAATAAGGTTATTATGTTCTTAAAACTATGGTAATTTCTCAAGGAAAAACTCATGGGAGTATTGATCCACCTATTTCCAATGGTACCCAATTCAAGGGATCTTTTGGAATAATATATTAAGTTGCCAGAGATATCTCTAGAAAAACTAGAATGATTTTCTCAAAAAAAGAAAGGAAATAGAGAATAAGGTCATTGTAACAATGACAATACAATAAATTAAAAAATAGAATATATAAATAATTAGGATGAATTATGTCATTTTCATGCAAATAAGCATGAATAAATAAGTACCATTCACTCAAATCATTTGCATTATAAGAGAGGATACCAAAAGAAGAATAAATATAATTAATAATGGAAGAAGATAGTATGTAGACAAGTAACTAAAAGTCATATATTTTGTTAGCATAAGGAATTAAATAAGTAATTCTGGCCATATCATAAACATGATGATTAGCATTCCTAGGCAAAGCATGGAAGGTTTAGAAAGAGAGACAAGAAAGGAGAGACAAAGAAAGATCACAATCAAGAGAAATATTTCCTTATCTTGGTAATTTCCTTTTTTTTTTGTATTATAATATATGCATAAGGATGTAATACCAAGAGAAAGTGCAACACATAATCTAACTATGAGATCCTTAGCTTTGACTATATTATTAATGCATGTATAGTAAAGGAGAAAATAAAGGGGAATATAATTCACATAAGAAGGATTAGGAATACACCCAAACCTAAACCAATATACTTACTTATCTCTCATATGATTTCTCTTTTTCCAAACCCTGGTGTTAAACTTCCCTATCATAGTTCACCCTTCACCACTATTTCTCTTCTAAGACATGAAATCTCCCTTCTAACAATAAGCCTTTCTAGATTCTATACTTTTTGTATCATATTTTATCTACACATCCCATCATTCTCAATAAAATAGTAGAGTTCCTTGATTTAGAAGCATTATCATTCCCCATTGATCATTTATCCTAGTAGCTATTGTATTTCACTATCCCACTTTCTCTTATTTTCTTGCAACTTATCCAAATGATTTAGATTATTTTATGTTATATATTAATTTTCTCCTAACCACCCCTTACCAACTCCTTTTAATTTACTTATTTATGACCTGGATGATAAATCTAACCATGTTTCATTGATCGTATTCCCCCTCCTACACATGGTCCTTCACCTATTAAACATTATACCAGTCCATGAGACCAAATTTATCTCTCTTATATTTCATCTTGTCTCAATGAGATAGTTAATTATTCCTATGTTTCCTTTGATAAAATATACTTAATACTTTTGGTTATTCTTCATCTAATTATAATATAATCCATAAACCATATTATAATAAACCATTTAATGATATATTTTCTCATTTACTTTCTCCTACTCATTTTTATCATGTTCTTAAGACCTCTAAGAAAGACATCATCCATGAATTCATTAGTCCATATGATCATTCCCTCATAAATACTTTAGATGATCCACATATTAACATTGGCATAACTAGTAGTTATTCCCCCTTAGATATAGACCCACCCTACTCTAAGTTCTCTTTCCCCCTCGATTCATCCTTTGATCCTCTTACACTTCCTACTGTACTTCATATATTTTATGATTTTTCACATCCTTATGATGTTTATCCATTCATTGTTTTCCCAAAAAATCTACCCCACCCATTGTTTTATCCCTTCCACCTTTTTATGATGCTTCACACTTTCTTCCCCCATTAGACCAACCTTGCACCATTGTCACTTGAACATGAAAATGATTATTCTAGTATATATTAAATGCAATAAATTGATGGTTTATTTAATGACATATAGGTGTGCATGTTATAATTTAAATGTATCCTTTTATTTTAAAAATTATTATGTAATACTCTATATGATATGTCTTCTCCTCTCGTTATTGTATGGTTAAATAGAAAAAATAAAAAAACACATATCTGATCTTTTAGGGATCCCATGAATGAATGAGGTGGTAAGCATCTTATGATGTCTTATTTTCCTTATATTTTAAATGATATTTTTTTTAGTTATTTTCAACCTCTTCATTCCCTTTCTATGGACACACCTTGATTTCCACTTCATGTCTTACAATACAAATTCTATCACCTAATTTATATGCACTATCATCTTTTTCTCCTCATCCTAATTTTGCACCACCTCCCTCCACTTTTTACCCTATACTTCTCTTCTCAAAAGAAGCCTTAAATTCTTCTTACTCTAAGACACCCACCCCTTCTACTATCATACTTACCCACACTTATCCCATGTACTTTCCCCCTTATCATGAAATTACACCTTATCCTCAATATGATATTTATTCTTATATAACTCCTAATTGGACATGTGTCTTGACTAAACATAAGGAGATGGAGGCAAGATTGGATAACTTCACCCCTTTGCATCCTCATTTGACACATTCATGGATAGTATAACACCTTTCATCTACAATTATTATATACCCTTCTCCTAAAATGAACTCATTAAATTTAGATAAATATAATGGATTTGAAAATTATGTGCACATGATTCTAATAAAGAGAATATTTATCTAAGATATCATACAAATGATAATCGAGGATATCATGCATGAGATTGTGAAAAATTAGGCTCTTATCTTATTGGTATGCAACATGAGAATTATTCAAACAAAAAGGAATTATGACATATAATAGAAGATACCCTAAGGAGTCAAGAAAGTGGTTTTATATTTCAATATTAAGGATTGATGAGGATTTGATTATAACCTAAAAATAATAAAGTTTAAAAGAAAGAATGGTATGATCAATAGTTAAATCAACAACCATATTTATGTTAGTAAGAACAAACTCATCATTATGGATATATTTATCCAAATCTTAAACAAATATGTACATATATGTCAAAGGTAATGTTAATCATGGTTACAACCATAATACTACAAATAAAAGGTGAATAAAAAATCTAGGAAACTAATGAAATGAAAAAATTAAATATTTCAACATTGATCCCATTAAAGTAACATTAGGATGCATCTTTTGATTTTTTTGTTTAACCAAATTAACATCAAGATAATGCACAACTTCATTTATACTAGGAATATCTTCATATTTTCAAGGAAAAATATTAGGGAATATGTAAAGGAGATGAGAATGGAATGCATGATTATCAAAATAAATCTATTCACCAATTTTTAGAACTTTATAAATATGAATGAGGTCTGTAGAGACATATATAGTGTCACCTATGGAAAGGGTGCTAAAATATTTGATAAATAATATGAAAAGGTTATCATAAAAAAATTAGTAGGTGGAGTCAATTCAAAATAAATAATAATTTGGTCAAGGCCTCCTTAGTGGATAAGACATATAAGGAAAGTGCACATAAAGTGTAGGGATCAAGGATGAGATTAGGATGTTGAATGGAAAGAGGGAATCCAGGGAAAAAGAAGCCCTAAGAATTATCATAGATCAATGAGAAGAGGATCTTGATGGATGAGGAGATTTGTAAGATAAAAAAATAGAAGAGATATATATTAGGTTTAGTAAGAACTTAAGTTCCTTTTCTAAATTGTGCAATACCATTCCCATCATAACCATGTTTGTAGATAATTTTGAAACCCATCCTATAACAAATTTCCAACCTAGAAGGATAAGAAGGATCCTGATTTCTATCCTTGGTATAATGATTTTTATACTCACATGTGGGAGGAGTTATAGATTAGTTCGTAGTAGAAGGAATGGTGGATCGTCCATAAGTGTAAAATTTCATCTATAATCAAGGAAGATAAAATTGTTTAGAGAAAAAAATACTAGAAAAAGAAATTTATTGAAATATAGGGAAGCCCCATTATCATCAAGACATGTGTTAGAGGAATTGGGACTATACAAAGATTTTGAATCAACACTTGAATAGTTTATTACTATTTTCACAACCTTAGTGTTGAAGGAGGTATTACTAGCATTGGAGAAAGGGTTGCAATAATCAAGATGATGGAGAATAGTGATAATTAAGGCATAAAGAAACATGGGTTATGGATTACATATTAGATATAACTATTTAACAATAGTAGAAAGGGTTACTATCTAGCTTTATAATAAAATATTTACCCCCACAACTAAATTTTATGAAATAATGAAGAGTGGAGAGAAAAAATCACACTAGATAAATCCATGCTCAACCAAGGAGGGGATTATAAGATAGAGTTCTTGACATGGTATAGAATAATGTGGGAAGAGTAATAGGCCAAATTTTTCTTTTCTTTTTTATGATTGGAAAATGTGCTCATATTTTTGTTGAATGCACACAAGACAACTGAGGGGGGGTGAATCAGTTGTACATTAAAACATCAAAACCCTCATAAACATTCAGATCCTTATCAACTTTATTAACCCTTAATTTGTTAGAATGACCTAGCATGAAATAAATAATAGAAATTGAAACACATCAACAACATGCATAATAGAACATGTGATTTACATGGAAAACCCAAGATGGGAAAAACCACAGTGAGGATTAGCTCACAATATAAAATTAAATTTCAATTGCAATTCCTAGGAAGTTGTCAAAAATGGGCTATGGAATGCATAATTTAGGAGATTAAATGCTCAATTAGGTCCAATAATTTAAGGGGGGACCAAACATAAGGTGAAAATTTCATGGTTGACAATTTACGATGGTACACATGTGCATTAACCATTTTATGCACAAGCATGTTTTTTCTTAGCATGAGTGTTGTTTCAGGCACAAGCACATATTCAACTCATGCAGGGTCATACTTACCTTGTGTAAGCACCAATTGTGCACAAGTGTAGATTTACCTAATGCATGCACAAAAACCTTGGGCGCAAGTGTGATTTCTTATGTAAGCACATTTTTTCCTAGAGGTGTCAATTGGTAATGCACATGCGTAGTTTTACAACACAAGCACCATTTTAGATGCAAGCATTATTTTGTGTTATCTAGGTAAAACAATCACACACTTAAGTGTGGTTTCATTAAATCATGCCTCCATTTTCCCTCCCTTCATACCCTATTCTACCATTATTTATTACCCCATAACTACCCTGAAAGCCCTCAAATAGAGTACTCACTAGCTCACCTGCCTCCGCCAGTCGTTGATACTCACAAACTCTCTATGTGTAATGTAAATGCCATGGAACTTGTGCCATCTTCTTGTCTCTATTTTTTTTTGCTCTCCAACTATACAAGTAAAAATGACTTGTTATGAGTCCCCCTATGCTTGTTTATAGGCCCCTTACCCTAATTTTTCCCTCCTATGTGTGTTGGAGGAGTCCTATTGGCTGGCTACATTCACCATTTACTTTCCCAAACCCCTATTTCTTCATATTTCCTCACTAGATTTATTTTTATTTGCATCTAACTAACCCTTCTAAGACAACCTTTTCAAGATACCGTCCAATATCACTTTTTTCAATTTTTTTCTCTCAGCTAGTTTCTCAAGGGAGCATCGCCTCCTATTCTTCCAATCTCATTAGGGAAAATTTTATTCTTCTTTGACACAACATCACTTTGGATGTCGCATCAAAGAGGAGAAAAATGTAGACACCTCAAATCTGACTCTACATTCTAAATTAATTAAAATTCTAAATTTTAATTAATTTACCCTGTTATCTCATAATTAGTTAAATATTTTATTATTTAATTAATTATCCCTCTAAATTAATTAAATTTTAATTTCTTATTTTCTTATGTTCTAAAGGTTAATTATTTAATTAATCTAACCTTATCCTTTTTCCATCTATTCCCTCTAAAACCTACTAATCAATTAACCTTATATTAATTAATTAATTATCCTTCTTCTAATCCTCACGTAACTTTTTTCTCAATTTCAAATTTCATCACCTGTCATGTATTACCTTCCTTCACATGCTTACCTACACATTTACCCAATAAATCTTCACCTTTTTCTCATTAAATCCACTAGGAAAAAATGTCACCTTTTTGTATGGAGCTATCTCTCTCTTATCAATAAAATCCAATTTTAAATTTTGCCTCCTTAGAGATGAGCAAAAGTAAAAATAATTCCTCTTTTTGGAATCCTATCATAATCCTTCATAATCTTATCCAATCACCTCCATTTAAGCCTCCATTATCCATTAACCCTCACATGACACTTGTCCTCTCCCTCTTGCTTAAGAATACCTCTCAACATGAGTCCTTGATCTTGTGGCAAGGAATTATCCCTTCATCCATTAGATTATCTTTCTATAAATAGAAGCCTTCACCCTTTACTATCATCAATTCTATTGCAAGTAACTTCATGTTGTCATTTTGCTTCCATATTTTCCATTACAACTAGGTTATGCTTAAATTTTGTTAGAAAAATCCACATTTCTATTTATTTAGAGAATATCAATAGGCTTAGAGTGCATCCTAGATTTAGCTCAATCATGGAGTTTGAAGGTGTATGAGGTAAGTTTTTTATGTGTTTCATGCATTTATCTTGTTTTGTTTTAACTTATTTTATTTTTTATATATTTAGTAAGTCAATAAGGTTCCCAAAGGAATGCTACTCCTCTTACAAAACATTGAGATACAACACACTAACACTTACTATCTTTCCAAAGAGAAAAAGAAATAAATAAAACCTCCACAAAAATTTCCATTTCATAAAGCAAAATAATATTAGCATTTTACATTTAGAGAAGTTCTTCACATATTTTTTATGAAGGTGTTGCCCAAAATAGGGCAGCATTCCATAAAAGAAGTGCCTTTAGAAAAATAGAGAAATGATATTCTAAAGTACAAATGATCCCAAATTCAATCAATGTTTTCCCAATCATCTTCACTTTCTCTTGATCATTTTTCCTTTCCACTATGGAGGATTTATTCATACTAGCATTTTTTATTTTTTTTTGTCAGTGACCTAAAGGATCAAGATGTAAAGAGCGGAAAACTCCTTAAAAACAATTTCACAATACTTAAAATAAATTCCATTATATTCCAAATAAAGTCGTCATCTCTTTCATTCATTCATAAAACAAGTCGATTACATACAACGACATAAAAGTCGAAAAGATATCTTCATTATAATTCAGTCTAAATCTTACAAGTGTCGAAATACACATTTCAAATAATAAATACAAAAGATGATACATATCCAGTTTACAATTCGAGACTTAGGCATTCAGTCACCATAAGCTCGTCATTACATACATCATGAATAATAAAGCATTAAAAAGAAGATTCAGTCTGTCGATCTTCCATCCATAAGCAAATCTTCAAAAGAAGACAAGAACAAGGATCAGGCGCTTTTTCCGCCCAACCTCGAAGCTTACGCTTCCCCGAAATTTCTTAGTCAATCAAGAAATACCCGACCCTACACGAATTGCTTAGCAAAAAGCAGTCTATGAGCAAGATGGAATCTAGTGCATGCCTAGTACTACTAGTAAACCACAAGCATTTTCATTTTTCTAATTCAATTAAGAAAGAAGCAAGTTCGATACTAGGATATGGTAGAGAGCTCAAATAATCCATCTATTTCAATGGTACAAAAATTACTTGGCCAAGTAAAATGTCATGCACGACAATAAAAAGTAGTTTCGGAAAAAGAAAAACTACACTCTCTATTTACCCATATTCGGCACCCGTCCCGGAAGGTAACTTTCCCAAAAACATCACATGCAGAATTATCTATCATTCATGCATGGTTCAAACAGTCAAACACAATCTTTCGCAATCTTTCAAAACACTAACTGAAAACATCATTTAACGCAAAAACAGTTAATCAAATACTACTTTTCATTGCTCCAATTCGTAAAAAGTCATAAAATCAGTGTTTTAATTCAGTCATTTAAATAATCAACAAAGTTTCAAAATGAAGGTGTATCTCCAGTATGTTGAATAATACATATAAAAACGTAAATTAAAAAAGCACACATTCAGTTGTTTCAAACTCTTCTTTAATTTAAGTTGTTTAAAATTCGTTCGGATAGTTTTCAAAAATTGATTGAAACTAAAGTTTAAACGTTTTGATTCAACTTCATCTTATTTTTAGCATTTTAAATATTCATCATTTATCAAATTTAATCTATCTATTTTAAATTTCTGAGTTTTGACAATTTCCATGAAAAGTGAAATAATCAGGTTAAAATTTTGTTTCTATGTTTTCTATCAATAATTTCTTTATTTTATGTCAACATGTTTTAACAAATTTGTATCAGCATAATTTCGTTTTTCTCAAAATGTCAATTCGTTTCCAAGTTTAAATTGGTTTTCTAATTTTCAGTTCATTGTTCTATGAACGATATAAATCAACAATTATCTAATTCTCGGCATAAATAAATTAAATTTTTTGTTTCTAATCTTTTCTTAAATTCTGAAAATTTAAAACACAGTTGAATTTTACCTACAGGAAGATTTATCTATTGATTTTCCATTTAATCTTTGTGTCAAAATTTTGTCTAAGATTCTAGAAATCAATCCAATTTGTTTTTATTTTTCAGTTTTGGCAATATGCAAGTATAATTTTAGATAGTCATTGTTTTTGTTTGATTCTCTATTTTCCTAATTCCTTAACAATCATAATCTTCCACATATTCTGATAATCATTCACAGAATTTATAGAAAACAAAATTGAAAATCTAATTTACAATTTAAATCTCAAATCCCTACCTGATAATTCATTTTCTGGAAGTAATCTTATGAAATTTTTGTGTCTTTTAATTTGAATTCCTCTATTCTTATCTCTGGGGCCTTCTCAGCTAACTTCGTAAGGAGGAATTGTTCTCCCTTATTTCCTGTTGTGAGTGGAGAGTGTGATGGTGTACTCCTCAACTTACTGCGCACCTACCAAGAGGAGAGGGCGCAGATGTGAATGGGGAGGCTGAGTGAGAGAGAGGAGGGAAGGGAAGGCATGTGCATGCCTTCTCCCTGGCCGCACTTCCTTCCTTAGTTTGCTGCGCAAGAAGTAAACAGATCCCTGCGCATAACCTTCACTAGCCGCAATTTCCCTTTCTGGCTCCTGCGTGGGATGCGAGATGCCTTCCTCCAAGAGTATGGAACATAGGAAAAAGATGAAGGTTGAGTGTCTTCCAGACAAATTATCTCCCTTCTTTGTTGTGTCTGGTCAGATCCAGAATAAAGAAAATTCTCTTTGCTTTTCCCCAATTTCGAATTTTTCTCAGTATTCCAATTCCTGTATATCCCTTATTTTGGATTTCTCCTTGAATATATCATTCTTTTCATGCATTCATGCATAACTCAGATCCATCATTATCTCAATTTGATCTTCAGATCAAATTTAAACTCTCAGTTTAAGATATTTTATTCTTTTATTTAGCTGAGTTCATGTTTTTTATTTCAATTTTCAATTTTGAATTTTGAACGGAATTTTGTTTCCATTTCATAATTTAACTAAATTAAAAAATGAATTCTATTTCTAAATATTAAATTCATTTATTTCCACTATTTCAAATTTAAATAACATTTAAATTTAACAATAACTTTATTTAACTAAATTTAATCAAATTTTAAGTTTAGAACTCTATTAAATTTAAATTTCAAAATTTCAACTTCATATTTCCAAAATAGGAATAAAATATCAAACAAACATTCTATTAATTTAAATTACATTAAATTTCATCACTTAACGAAATCATCATCTATGAAAATGCATTTTTACAATTTTTAAGAAATCATACCAAAATTAATTTTTTTGATTTTCAAGCATAATATACGCACAAGACATTTAAAATATCAATCTACGTGAGTGCGTGAGATCCCATCTATTCGCAAACGTCAATCGGCTAAACAACTCTACCTGATCGTTGTTCTCGCTTTCAACCTCGTTCACCTGTTTTCCTGCGTTCACTTGCACTCGATTTATCATCAGTAATGACAAACCCTGAAATAAACATAAATACAATAATTTGCATTTCAATTTCAATTCAATTTCAACTTCATTTCATTTCGAATTTCAATTTAACCATCTTTAAATAATCATTAAATAATCTAATTCGACAAATCAAATAATGTCTACATAAATTAAGTGAAAAATCCATACGTGGCACAAGAGCTTTCTTCTTACAATAATCATTGGCGTCATATCCATGAAGATCTTCTAGCATCACATAATTTATAGAATTTTAAAAGCAACAACTGACAAGACCATGGTTATAACATTTAATTTAGCCCTAAGGTTCCACCTTAAACCATCCACAAAAAAATATAATGAGGGAGAGGAGCCTCTTCTCTTAGTGATATCTACACCTCAAAATAAGTTTGATCAGCTTGTGGTGGGAGAAAGGCACAATTAGTAAGGACTAAATTCTAATTAGTTAAAGTCTACTACATCAAATTAGGCTTAATGTCATCTAAATTCTCTAAAATATCAAAATTGTTATGAAAATACTCCATTGCTAAATCTTTTTTTCTAACGGATCACATTCTTCCCTTTATTATGAGACTTTAAAAGATAAAACCAATTCACTCAAGCCCTTCTAAGGAAATTGGAGATTTACCTTTTGCATTATTTTTTACTTTAGAGACCTTGAGTAGGGAATGAATAACATTTGAGGGTTTCTTTGGGCAATTTCTCTAAATATTCCTATAATCTTGACAAACACAACACAAAAAGTAAGAGCTTCATAATATAATTCTTGAATCCAATACTTGCTTGCTAGTCTAATTTGAATAGGATTAGGTAAAGGATTATTAAGATAAATTTCCACACAAATATAGGTATACAAAATTACCTTCCTCTCTAGCATGTGATGAGAGGAGCCCATAGATTTTCCAAGAATAAATACAATGATACAAAATGTCGATTCATTAGAATTCCATTGAAAGACAAAGAAGGTGAACTTAGAATGAAATTTTAGATGGTAGCTCTCCAATCAAGTCTCACATGAAAGGTTTAATAAACAAATTAATTTGATTATAAAAATAAAGCTATGTTACTAGAAACGAGAAATGAAAAATCCTAACAATAATGACAACGTGATGACAAATAAGATATTTAACAATTACATATAAGAAATAGATGTATATATATTGATTTTAAAATATTTCATCCTAAATAGACTAATATGCATATATATTAAAATTTATGAAATAAAAAATATAATAAAAATAAAATATCAAAAATATTCCTTATCACTTTTAAAATAAACAGAATATGATTTAAAAAATAAAACTAAAACATGTTAAAAAATAAAACTAATTTAAATAATTAAAAAATTAAAACATTTTAATGAATAAAAAATTATTAAACCATCTTTATATATATGAAAATGTGAACATTTATGTTTGAAATAAAATTATTTACCAAAAACATCATGGAGAAAAGAGAAGGTAGGAAAAAAGAAGTTGCAATTTAAGAAAAACAAAGAAAAAAAGAAACCACAATTCAACGAAAATACGAACTTTTATCACAACGGGCACAAAACATGATTGACAAACTTAGAAATGACTGTTTACAATGAAAACGATTTCACATGTAAAGGAAAACGAACCCTTACCATTGCGTTTTTGGTAACAAACAAATAAGGGCCACATTCAAAAGCGAGAATTTGATGAACCATGCGTTTATAAAGAAAAACTATTTACTATTAACATAACCTCCATATCTCCATCCAACTACCATGTTCAACATGTCCAATTTTCAAGGAAATGCAATGTAGTTTTGAAAGCATAAATTAACATATGAAAGCATCTTCTAATAGGTACAACACGTCATCTAGAATAACCTCTAGATTAATAACCAAAATAGGACAAGCCTCACCTAAGGATTATGAGTCTTTTGATTAGATCTAATTTTATGTATAATTTGTGTTTGGAGACACCCATTAGATCTAGGGTTATTATAAATCTTTTGATTAGATCTAATTTTATGAAAAAATCTGTATGATCATCATTGATTTGAACATCTTTAAAATCAGTTTTAACTAAAAATTAAAACATATACATATAAGGAAAGAGCGAGTAAATAAAATAAATATTTTTGGGCAATCTGTCAATCTAGTTTTCTTAAACTTGTTCATATTTGGGTTGCAAGCTAAGTGGGCTTAACCTTGCTGAAAACTCCATGGTTAAACATGCTTGAGTTGGGGTAGAACTGGGATGGGTGACCTCTCGGGAAGGTACAATGCTTCACCTCTATGGGCTTCACCTAGATGTAATGAGTGCTAAGTGGACCATTCATTATCATGAGAGATGAGTTCTTGTGAACCACTACTCATGAAACATGGGTCAATGAATTTGACTCGAAAAACACACGATTGAATCTTGATAGCAATATCATAATTTGACACACTATGGAAAATACCTCCTACTTATCTATTGATGAGCTAAAGGGATTTTATAATGAATGGTTCATAAAGCACAACACTTGCTAAAGATTTTTCAAATGGGATTAGCAGCTAAATGGGCTAAACCTTGTGGAAAACTCCATGGTTAAGCGTGCTTGAGTTGGAGTAACACTGGGATGGGGGACCTCTTGGGAAGGCTCAATGTTTCACCTATGTGAGCATCACCTAGATGCAATGAGTACTAAGTAGACCATTCATTATCATGAGAGATGGGTTCTTATAAACCACTACTCATGAAACATGGGTCAATGAGTTTAACTCGAAAAACACACGATTGAATCTTGATAGCAATATCATAATTTGAGACACTGTGGAAAATACCTCTTACTTATCTATTGATGAGCTAAAGGGGCTCTATAATGAATGGTTCATAAAGCACAACACTTGCTAAAGGTTTTTAAAATGGGGTTAGCAACTAAATAGACAAACCTTTGTGTAAAACTCGATGGTTAAGTGTGCTTGAGTTGGAGTAGTACTGGGATGGGTGACCTCTAGGAAAGGCCCAATGCTTCACCTCTTTGAACATCGCCTAGATGCAATGAGTGCTAAGTGGACCGTTCATTATCATAAGAGATGGTTCATAAAACATGAGTCAATGAGTTTGACTTGAAAAACTAAACTTGAATCCTCATAACAATACCATAATTTGGCATTTTCATCTTATCGAATTTTGGTTTTATTTTTTTATATTCAGCTCAAAGTTATATTAAATACCAAGCCTCTTCTCCATCCCTGTATCCAGCTATCCATGTTCTGTCAATCTCGTCATGAGGTGATTATTGTGATGGCTTGTTTTGCAGTATATGTGGCGCTTATTTTAGTTTTGGCAGTGAACATAAAAGCGATAACTATCGCACGCGATGCAGAGTCACTCATGACTCTGAAACAGAGCTTCGCCCACTTTCCCCTCGACGATTGGATGGACGGGGATCTCTCCAACTTCTGTAATTGGACAGGCGTCACCTGTGACCATTCCAATCAAAGCGTAATCGCCCTCAATCTCGAAAACAAGGCCATCTCTGGCTCCTTCCCACTTCACTTCCCCGCCTTTAGCCACCTCACTACACTGAATCTTTCCTCCAACCGTATAACCGGCCAAATTCCGTCCTCTGCCTTCGCGTCTTGCTCTGCTCTCGCTTTTCTTTCTCTGGACCGAAACAATTTCACCGGCGCATTTCCATTATCTCTCTCTAACTGTACGGCGCTTAAAATCCTTGACCTGTCGGTTAACGAGTTTACCGGTCCCGTACCTTCCAGCCTTTCAAAGTTATCCAACCTGCAGCAGCTCAACCTCCGTGAGAACAACTTCACGAGCTCAATTCCTGAATCTCTGTCAAACTGTACCAATCTGGTATTGTTAGATTTATGCTTTAACTATTTAATCAATGGAACCATACCCAAAGGGCTCGGGCTTCTTAGCAGACTGCAAAACCTGGGTTTAAGTGGTAACCGTCTGTACGGTCCAATACCAGCGGCAATTATCTCCAATCTGACTCAGCTCCGGATATTGAAGGTGGGTTTCAATGATATGAGCGGCCCGATTCCTTCATGGCTCGGCCAAATGCCATTCCTTGAACAGCTATGGATGGGGCAAAGTCTATACGTGGGACCCATTCCTTCTTCGCTCGGAAACATATCGTCGCTCGGAAATCTGGGCATCTACAACAACTCTCTCACGGGTAACATTCCGAAATCATTGGGACAACTTTCCCGGCTGACCGTATTAGCCATCTCATATAATTATCTCGTGGGCTCTCTTCCGGCGGAGCTGGGGAATCTTACGGTTCTACAGATCGCACGAGTGAGGGGAAATTCATTGGGGGCAAGTATTCCGCCCGAGTTTGGCCGACTTAAGTTCCTTCAACAATTTGCAGCCGAACAGAATAACTTAGGCGGAAGGATTCCAGTGGAGCTGAGCAACTGTTCGGCCTTGGGGATTCTGAGTCTGCAGGGCAATCAGCTAAGCGGGTCCATACCTCCACAGCTGGGTCGCCTACGCTTCCTAGGGGAATTGCATTTGGAGCAAAACCAATTGTCCGGAACAATACCGGGATCCCTTTCAAACTGTACCAATCTTCAGGGTCTGACCCTCGGCTACAATCGGCTGTATGGTAACATTCCTCCCGCCATTGCAAGCCTGCGGAATATAGTTCATTCATTTTCAATGCCCCGTAATCTGCTTAGTGGAAAAATCCCGACAGAAATAGGGGGCATGCTAACTGCTACTGCAATAGATCTGGCTGGAAATCGTTTGGGCGGCGAAATCCCTGCGAGCTTGGGAAATTGCGTGCAGCTGCTGCAACTGAACCTTTCAAACAATCAATTGAATGGTCAAATTCCCCGAACCTTGGGCTCACTTATTACTCTTACGGATTTGGATCTCTCTGTCAACAATTTATCTGGTCCCATACCGAGTTACCTTGGCGACATGGAAACTCTCCATTGTCTGAATCTTTCCTATAACCATCTGTCTGGTCCTATTCCCAGCCAGGGTATCTTTAGAAATCTTTCAACCAGCTCTTTGATTGGGAATTCTGATCTGTGCAGTCTGCAATGCCCGAAGTCATCAGCTGAATCCTCCAGTGGTCTCTCAAATCTATCCAAGTTCTTTATTATTGTGGGATCGTTTGCTTTTGGAGCTGTTGTTCTAACGGTCATGGTGTACTTGTATGTTCACAGGCGAAAAGCGATTGCTCCGGAGATCATCGATCAGTACCCAGGACAGAGGAATTTAGTCAAATTAAATTACAAAGAGCTCTTCCATGCAACTTCAGATTTTAGCGACACAAACATAATCGGCTCTGGTAGAATGGCAACTGTGTATAGCGGGAGGCTGAATATAACCGGCAGAGAACAAGCTGTAGCCGTGAAGAGGTTCAAAGAGGAAATCAACGGCAGTGTTGCAGTGAGTGAGAGCCTGATTGCTGAGATCCGAGCACTGGCTGTGACAAAACACCGTAACTTGGTTCGCTTGTTGGGCTACTGTTGGGCTTCAAAGACCATTGCTTTGGTGATGGAGATGATGCCGAATCGAACCTTGGCCGATCATATTCAAGAAAAGACACTTAGCTGGAGTATATGCTTGAGAATTGCGCGGGGTGTGGCTCAGGGATTGAAGTACCTTCACCATGAAAGTCCGCAGCCAATTTTACACTGCGATTTAAAGCCGTCCAACATCTTGCTGGACATGGACTTCGAGCCCGCGATTGCAGATTTCGGAATTTCCAGAATTCTGAAATACGATGACATGAGCCGTGGATTTAGCACCTCCAATTTGCAAGGATCCATCGGTTACATGCCACCAGGTAAGAGCGTCTTCACCATAAATAACCCAGTCGAAGTATGTCTCACAGAATAGCCTAAAGTTGAGCTAGTTTTCTGATCCAAACTATTGTACGGAATCATCTACATGCACTCCAAGTTCTCTGGAATGAGTCAGCACCATACAGGTTTGGATATTTGTGCCAATATGATGAACTCTATTTTTTTAAAATACGGACATTTTTGTTGTTTTCATGTTTTTGTAGAGTATGCGTTGAGTGGGCGAATGACAACGCGAGGAGACGTGTACAGCTACGGAGTGCTCATTTTAGAAATGATATCAGGGCAAAATCCAACGTCCGATATGTTTACAGAGGAAAACTCGTTTACAACGTGGGCACTGAGGACTTCCGTGGATGGCACACCATTGCAATTAATTGCTATTCACCTATATACGCTTGAAGAAGCGGCAGAAGACAGCGAGCAGCAAATGATTAATATGGTGCAGCTGGGACTGGCTTGCACCTCCCCCACACCTGAAAATCGCCCAACAATGAATGAGATTGTTAGAATTCTGGAGAAAATCTCGGACAACAAGACAACTACTACTAAGCTGACTTCGATCATGGAACTGATGGAATCGACTCATTAGGTTTGTTATTTTGTTTCGCTAATGTCAGTGCGTTCTATGTAATAGGTAGTATAGGGTGCAATTAGTTGCATCCTTAGGAGGTGCAATGGTTGCCTCGATAGAGAAATTTGCTTAATACTTTTTTATTTTAAATGCTAGTAAATGTTCGATACAATAGGTTACTTTTAATTCTAAAAATTTATAGATGAAGACCCTATAATTTAAAGCATGTACGAAATGTTATTGGAATTGTGTAACCCTTATAATATAAAATATATATAAGCTTGTAATGAAATTTCATTATTTTTATTTGTGATTTTTTGGTTCTATAACTATTTATTTATAATTAATGGTATATATGTTATAATATTATTTGTTAATTATTTTGATTTTATAATTTATTGTTTAAGGTATCCATTCTATATTTAGAGCATTTAATTTGTCATGGCGGGTTGATTTTTATCAATTCTAATATATGAATATAATTGTAATCCTATTTGAATTTTTCATTTTGATAGAATGATTGTTATGATGTTTGGTTTTTCTTAAGACTATTTTTCTTGTCTTCTGAATCAACAAAATTGATAATAAAAAATATTGTTTTTATTTTCAAAATATAAATTCAATTTTCCTGTAAAGATCATGCTATCTTGTTTTGAAAATATTTTTTGGTTCATGTTTATAATTTTATGAGGGATATTATAGTCTCCTCGCTAATTAGAATGTATTGTAGGGGTGTAAATTAAATCTTGAATGCTTAAGGCTCAAAGTTAAGATCTATAACCACAAAAGTGGCACAAATCAAGTCAATGCCCATTGATTGGAAATATGGTGATGAGTAGGGATCTAGTGATTAGGACTAAAACACTAAGGATAGGTTGTGATTTTATTTAAAGAAAAATCTCCTAACAAAAAGTAAAAGTAAAAGTAAAGAAGAGAAAAAGTAAGAGATTTCAAATGTTATAGAAAGTGATAAAGCTTTGACTATTCAAAAATGTAGAAATGAATGTGGATAAGGGTCTAACTCTATAGAT
This sequence comes from Sequoiadendron giganteum, assembly GCA_007115665.2. Classification (NCBI taxonomy): domain Eukaryota; kingdom Viridiplantae; phylum Streptophyta; class Pinopsida; order Cupressales; family Cupressaceae; genus Sequoiadendron; species Sequoiadendron giganteum. The sequence continues at coordinate 99,954,917 of CM021103.1, forward strand.
AGCATAATAAAAATATTATATTACTAAGTAGATAAATTTAATAAGACTACTACCTTGCAAAAAAGGAATAAAAAAACTTTGACCACATGGAATGTGATAAATATATATTACATAATAAGGTCATTGACTATGTGAAAATGTACATCTAGATTTAATAATGAAGCTTTTTTTTGGTACAAAAAGATTATAAATATTATAGAATCAAACTATGAACAATGTCGGAGATAATATACCATCCTTTCAAATCAATTGTATTTGTAAGAAATTAGAGGTAAGAGAAAAATGATAACATCATATAAGACACCATAAAATTGTAATAGTTTACAATGAGAATAGATCATGTAAGATATATGAAACATATAACAAATGTTTTTTGATAACATTATGTAAAGAACACTGAGAATGTAATAAATGTTTATAGATAACATTTTGTGATGAAAAAATGAGATATATTAAAACTTAAGTGTGTAAGTTGTATAAGCACATAAAATAAAAGATACGAAAAAACCCACAAACAATAAAAATAAACAAAAATACTTGGTAGATGATAATGCATCAAACCATCTGAAAAATTTGTAACCGCCTAATTTATAATTGATTGAGTGGTTTGGATCAATAAGATTTTAAATTTTAGTGCATGGTTGAGCTTCTTTTTTAGATAATTATAGAGTGTTACAAAGTAGTCATAAGTTTCATTGTTCAACAATTATCATTGTTTGCTACAAGAAAGCTATGGGTTGCTACAATAAATTGATATTGGAGTGATTTCCATTGTGCACTATAGATAAGCAATATGATACTATAGAATCATTTGGAAGTGAATTCCCTTTATTTTAGCAATATAATGAATTTCATGATGAACATACAAGTTCATGATAGGAAGAAATTTATATGAGAATCTAAGCACGATGTTTCATTACATTGTCATGACACTAGGAAACAAACAATATTTTCATCATAGTTTATTAAAGAAAAGTTTTGGTGTCAGCATTATGTTGGAAACTATTTAAGAGAGAATAATAATAGCAGGACATTTAATTTCTTAGAAATCATTAAATTTAAAAGAGGATATGTTTATTTATTTTTACCCATGATATCAATTATAGGGAAATTAATGCCATATGATATAGCTGTTGTCATTTTTAATTACTAGATTATTAGCTTTCATAATACCATGGCTGAATATGCATACATGGTAGAAAATCAGTTATTTATAACCTTGTCCGTCATGTTGGTATGCGAAGTGATTGGGAGTCCTTAGGGATGGTAGAATGGTGGAGCAACTACAAGACTATTTATTACCATTATAAGAAATTGATTCATCTCTCATCCTTGTAACTGTAGAAATTTATAAAAAGGATGAAATACTTGGTTTTGAGGTGTTAGCGTAGATTTCATATTAAATTATTTAATTGGACAGTATCTGGTCATGCATGCTATGTAGTTACAGGCAGCTATGCAGTTAGATGTATTACAACTAGATTTATCCTTTGTATGAATGTTTTTGTTGTTCATCAATAAATCAATAAAGAATTTACCTTTCTCATTTTGGTATTAGAGCCGTAAAAATCCTTTGTGCGCGTGTGTCAAAATCTAGAGGAAGACAAAGAATTTGTGAAGGAAATGAAGGGAGATGGCATAAGGAGGCGTGAGTAGAAACGTTGTTCAATTCTCCAACAATCGACCCATCCCCTTTTCCTTAAATGAGCACAGCATTGTTTGGATTGTTCTCAGACGAATCAGGAGATTGAGCGGAGTCTCCATCGCTTGGGGCCTTACTACTCTCCAATCTAGGTGAAATAAAATAAGTTGCAGTTTGTGGCCAAGAGACGACATGAAATAGTAGCACTTGCAATTATCGCGGTGAAAACACTCAACTTGAGCATACACATTTTGTCCATCTCCCAGAATTGTTCGAAATTAGAGATGATGTGTTGATATGCCAAAAAGAATAGGAGCGCTGACAAATAAGAGAACCAAATGTCTCTATTTTATATTCAAGGACCCTACTTGTGCCATGTCCCTGTGCATTCTTGAGAGCAACAAATTTGAAATATCTAATCGATGTCGATTGTGCCAGTCGATGCCAACAAAACTGCAAGCAACCATGAGGATGTGAAACTAAGAGGTCGAGACGAAGTCTCGGACAGCACCAGCTTCTACCTTTCTATGGTAGATGCTCTTCGAAACATCGAAAATCTACAATTAGATGAATTACTTCGGCAAGGGTTATTCGAGTAATTCTTGTTTGATGTGCAATGCCAACAAAAGAGATCTTTGTCAAGTTCAAGGAAGGCTATGATGCAGATGATGAATGTGAGGTAGAACACCCACACAAGCATCCATGTCTCACTACATGAGCACTCGAAGGTCATCTCCAACTTCTTTCCATTTGTGAAAGGGTGTGTATATCAAATTAAAATTAATACTAGATATATTTTTGTGAAATAAATATTTTGTTTGTGGTGTCATCATCTAAGCACCAAATTTGCTCTTTTCAATTACCCAGCTCCTAAAAAGGCTCAACTATGTAATGTGGAAGATAAAGATGTGCACGATTCTTCAATTTGAAGAGCTATGGGGGATCATTACTGGTATAGTGATATGTCCAACTGACACTAATGAGCAGAGGAAGTACAACAAGGCCAATGCAAAAACCTTGATGTTGATCACACTCAACATCTACGATAAAGTTCAGCCACATGTTTAGGACTTGACAACATCAAATATTGATTGGGACACTCTTTCCACCGTATATGAGGTGAAGAACCAAAAAAATCTTCAATCTCCAATCAAATATCATACACAATATGAAATATGGTGAGAAAGTAAAGGAGTTCTTGCAAAAAGAAGCAATCAAGTTAGTGCAAGATGTTTGAAGACAATCTTGAGATAGTAGCATGGTCAAAAGTTTTAAAAAGGACTACGACAAAAGTATCCATAGAAGAAAAAACAATAGTAGAAGCCTCAAAAGGTGATTTGATGGTGTCACATTTGTACTACAAATGTATGCATGATATTAATAGTTATTGGTACAATGCCTTGAATCAAGGAAATTCTAGTACAAAAGGTACATCTAGTCATAGTGATTATTAACAATCAAAATGATATCCTCACTGAAGGAAGAACAAATGACATGTCACAACCCAACAAGATGATGCATCTAATGAGGACACATTAGAAATAGCCAATTGCAGTACCTATCACAATGTTTTTCTTGTCTCCCAAACCTTGTAGCCAACAAGGAATGTTTGGTTGATTGACTTTGGTGCTAGAAATCATATGAAAAGTAATAGAGAGCTATTTGATACACTAATTGATCAACCCACTGGAGATCAAGTTTATAATTCAATCAATAAGGAGTATATTGTAGGACTTAGAATGTCACCCAAAATGGAGTTGTAAAATATCACGATTGGATCATCATGAATATGTTTCATCACATGCTTTCCACAACCAAGTTAGAGGATTGTTTTTGGGAAAAAGAATTCCACATAGCTATGTATCTTCTTAACAAGGCACCTATAAAGATATTGCAAGAGAAAACACCAAAACAAGTATGGTATGTTTATAAGCCTTCAATCTCCCATCTTAGAGTATCTGGTTGTACAATATATATACATGTCCCAACATATATAATTTGATAGCATTCACTTTCTATGTACAACTAATTTGATAACATACCAACACACTCTTACAAGCTAATTCAACATGCCAATGCATGTTTTATCAATGTATGCTTGCAACATTATCACACCATGGTATTGAAATTGTAACCACCCAAATCCATCCATACACATAACATGTTGATAATGTCTACCAATTTCCATTTATAAGAAGTGGGAAATGACTTGTAGACACCTAAAAATTGACCATACCTAACCACACTTGACTTTACCCAATCCTAGCTATTAATTAAATAAATATTTATTAATTTATCTTTTCTGCCTACTTAATTAAATAAACAATTATTATTTATTTAATTAATTTATCTTTTGCCTTTATCCCCCACTTTAAGCAAATAAATTTTTATTTTTATTTTTTTTTAGTTTATCCTTCACCTTTATCCCCATTTTAATTAAATAAATATTTATTATTTAATTAATTAATCTATCCTTCACCTTTATCCCCCCACTTTAATTAAGTAAATATTATTTATTTAATTAATTAATTATTGAGAGTCACATGACTAACCAAGACCTTGTCTAGATTCATTTAACTTAGACATTTGTCATAAAATTCAAAATAACTTTGCATCTCATCCATCTATTTCATACTATATCTCCAAATCTCAACCATTCACATAAAGATGTTACTCTAATGCGCATCCTAAACCTAGCCTGTATCCCTCATGTGACACTTGTCTATGATTACAACTTTGATCCAAACCCTAATCCTCAATCAATCCTAGTCATCCATTAACCAATGCATCTTGGCTTTTGATTTCTCTCATGGAAATTTTATAAATCATAGTCCTCTCATCCTACTTGAGCATTTATTCTTATCATACCCTTATGCCGCTACATTTTCTATCTACTTCCATAGCTTAGATTATCTTCCATCGTCACATCTTTAACTATCTATTTGACCTCTTATCATCTTAATCCTACCATCATGATGTCAGTTTCATAAGCAACCACACTCCTCCATCAAAACATCAAAATAAAAAATCAAGGGGAGTTAAGGTGCACTCTACTTCAGCTCTATTTGAGGAGAAAGAAGGTTTTTAGGTGAAGGTCTTGAGAGGGTATTGCAAATTATCTTCTATGTTATTTACTTTTGATCCTTTCTTGTTTTCATGACCTATCAAACCAAGTCATAAAAATAACATGCACCTACAAAGCCAATTATTGTTTATTTTTCTACTATAAGATCTCCCACTTAAGGGAATGTAATATATCAAATAAGTCAACAACAAATTATGGACTATTTCAAATAATCTAGACTTATTAGTAGGCTAGATTTGAAAAGTCTATATTAAATAGAGTAGTTATTCAATTGAAATAAATTGAACTCATTAAAATTAAAGTGGACCAACTTATTATTTTAAAAAATCTAAGATTTATTTTTATTTCATATCAAATTTTTTTCAAAATTGATCTAGTAATAGCTCTAGATTAATTGGAATAGATCATAATTAGAGAATAAATTGTAAGTTCTTAGTTAAGGCATGTATTGTTTTAGAGTCTTCTATAGTTGCAATAAATTAAGCTTCAATCATAACACAAGAAAATAATTCAATAAACATCTAGAGAGCCATAGTTCTAACAAACAAGGGCTTAGTAATGGCATTTTCTTAGATTGGTTATAATTAGGGATGTGTCGAATGAGTCAACAAGCCAAAAATATATAAATTGTAAGATTGGGTGTCAATAGGATCAGATCACTTTCATTATTCATCTCTCCACATCAATAACATCAACTCTTACATTAATGTATCATAAAATCTAGTTGTTGTACTAAGTCATTCTAATATCCACTACATTGCAATGCATTCAAACATTAGGTCTCAAGTTTCAATCACCTAACATTATTGTAGCCACATCAAGTCATCATTGGAATTGATGGGGGTTGTCTTCCAACTCTTTTAAAAAATCATTAATTCAATTAGCAAGGCTTGTCTAAGGCAAAGATCCTTACACAACAAGCCCCAAACAGAGTTTATAAACAACACCAACTTTTTCCATTACAAACAAAGACATTAGATAAATCTCTTTGTAAGTACAAAGGTCTACAAAAATCAAGATTGAATATGTATAAGAATGATGAATTGAATCCTACATAAATCAATTATGAGCTCTCAAATTCTTGCGCTTTTTTAAAATCTTAAAAACTCAAATCTTTTAATTCACTCATTCTAAATCTAATTTCTAATTTTGAATAAAATAATATATTACAATATTTTTCATCTCTTTTAAAAAAAATATATTCTTTTCAAAGACAATCAAATAACATAAAATACTTTAATTATTAATACATATTTAAGTTTATTGATTAAATAAATATTTAGGATTCCCTACAACTTTCAACCAGATTTTAGTGGCATTACTCATTAGCCCTCTTCATTTTTAGATATATTGTTAGATCTCTATAAATTAATCTCTATAATACAGGCTTAGGCAGCCAGACCAACATGTCACCATAAACGGGGTGACAAGAAGCCCGATTTCCACTTTCTCCATCAGATTGAAATAATGACAGAGTACGGTAGCGTTCCTTACTACTTTTTTATCATCCTGCACGACCTCCAACTGGAGATCAAACACCTCACTGCCATTGAAAGAATGGCAATAAGTCATCCCGTATGGAAACACGAAATTATGACAGGTTACGGGCGGTTTACCGTCCACAATATTCTCCCTCTTGGCCGCCCTGGTAACAGTGACCCGCTGACCAGATCCTACAACAGATGGGTCATTAAGAAGGTCCACGTCAGATCCCAAAAGAGACACCACGAATTCCACCATGCCCTCAATGGAGGTGCTGCACCTCTTCACTTCTCCTTCTTCCTCCCTTTCTTCACAAATCTTCAATGTGTCCATCATGCTGCGGGACATATTTGACTCGCTCGGGATGTTCAACATCGTTACAATTTGAGAAACATTTGCAGTAGAGAAGGGCGGCATCATCTCTGCTAGCTCTCTGGGCAAGAATGACTTCAAATATTGAGGGGGGCTAAGATCCGGCAATATTATTTCCCCCGACTCCCGCAGCTCTTCCTTGTCAAAGAACACGTGTTCCTTCTCTTCCTCAAGAGTGCCTTCTGATTTTCCATGATTTGAACCTCCTCCAAGAATATGAGGCACATCTTCACGGCATAACAAACCGGCAGACTGACAAAATTGATCGGCATTAAAAGAAGTTGCGTTCATGTTCTTCAGCCCCGTGGCGAAATTCTGTACTTGTGTTAGAGAAAGAGGGGACAGACGAAGCGCTAGCGTTTGGGGTATTCCAATCTCTGGAAGCTTCCTTCGCCACCACTCACGCTGTAACTCTGCAATGTTACTGCGGGGCCTGTTACTGCTAACGGCGCCAATCTTATCTAGCACAATAATCGCCTGAAAGTCATGCGCATGATATCAGTATTCCTCGTATAACAAACTGTTCAAAAAGTGAAATAACTAAACAACTTAAAAAACAAAAAACTCAGAAACAACTCACAGTTGTTGCTACCACCAGGTGTAGCAGAACGCTACTTGTTGCAGCCATTGCCTCTCTCGAGAAGCTCGATGTAAAGTACGGTGATTTCGTGTGTCTTTATAGGCAAGATTCCTTAAGCCGCCTCCGGATGGTGATAATAATCGGCACATAAAACCAACTATGTTGGGAAAAGCTGTCAACAACTTATCCTCGTCAATTGAGGTTGATGGACTGAGGAGCGTGGGGAGAGTATTTGACGGACTGTGAGTATGCCTTAATTTATTTTTGTGGACCACATTTCTATTATTATCCTCTGTTGGATTTGCTGGACGCGACAAAATGTCACTATTTTATTGACTAGACTTGTACTCGATTTTCCATATGTCTTGATCCATCGTATTAAAAGGACTATAAAAGGACCTTATCTTTCCTTTCTTATTAAAGGAAGGAATATTATTTTTGTTATGTTGTTCACTTTCATTTTGTAGCACTGGTTTCTTGATTTGGAGCAGAGGTGTGTTTCTTGATTTGGAGCAGAGGTGAGTTTTGTTATGTGTCAATAAAATGAAGAACATCGAGAATTATATTCATTTTTTATTTTATTTTATGTTCGTTTTCTTTATACATAAATATTTAATTACACTATTTGATAGGATTTATTTGACACATTAATAGTCTATCTTTTCTATTTTCAAATTTATGTTCTCTAAGTTAATTTTTTTGAGAAATCTAGAATCATTATTTCATCATTCGCACATCATTTAACTCAACTTAAATGATAAAGAAAATTTATTTATAAGCATCTCTTAGGTTATTATCAAGTCATGACTTCGCATAAAGAAACTACACAACAAAAGAATTCACAAGCATCATCACTAACATTTATGCAAAAATCATCATCATTACATGCATGACATATCTTTCTGTACAATCAAAAATTATATGCTTCACACTTTTCAATTCATGTTTTTTGCTCACTTGAGTTATTCAATAACATTTAGGGTTCATTTTGCCTATTTTTAACCTAGACTCCCTCACTAATGTGTCGAACACCTCAACAATGTTAGAAACAATAAACAAATGCCACAATATTACAGTACACCATTAACAACTAAATAAACAAAAAAATATATAACACTAAAACAAAGAAGCAGAAATGATAACAAACTGTTATGCTTGCACAACAAATTGCAGCAAACTGTCTTCACACGTTTTATTGGAAATCAAAGAGCAATATATAGAGCAACAACAAAAACAATGAATGGGAAACATTCCCAAATAGAAAAGGGAAATGCAGAAATGTTTGGGAAACTTTCCCAATCAACAAATGCAGAAAAGTTTGGGAAACTTTCCCAATCAACAACTGTTAAAAACAGATTTTCTTATTTTAACATCCTCCCTAAAATCTAATTTGTGGGACAGCTTGTCATCCCTAAAAGTTTCTTCAATCTATTGAAATCTTCTTCTTTCAAAGGCTTTGTCAAAATGTCAGCAACCTGATCTTTGGACCTGCAATAAGAAAGTTTGATTTCATTATTTTTAACCAACTCTCTGATGAAATGAAATTTGATGTCTATGTGTTTGCTTCTTCCATGAAAGACTGGATTTTTAGAAAGCGCAATAGTTGATTGATTATCACAAAATATAACTGTTTCTTCCATTTGGGGCTGCAACAATGCTTCAAGCATTCTTTGTAACCAAACTGCTTGACAACTTGCTGAAGTGGCTGCCACATATTCTACTTCTGCTGAGGACAATGCAACAATGGGTTGTTTCTTTGAAGACCAAGAAATTACACCTGAACCAAGAGTAAAAACATACCCAGAAGTACTTTTCCTATCATCTTGACTTCCAGCCCAATCACTATCTGTATAACCAGTTAACTTCAAAACACTCTTCTTTTCATAAAAAATTCCATGATTTGAAGTCCCTTTCACATACCCTAGTATTCTTTTACCTGCTTGTAGATGACTATCATGTGGATCCTCCATAAACCTGCTTATCAAACTTACTGCATACATGATATCTGGTCTTATTGCAGTTAAGTACATTAGACTTTCAACCAAACTTTTATACAAAGTAGAATCTACCTTTTTGCTTTCATCCTTTTTGCTCAACTTCACACCCATGGCAATAGGTGTAATTGTTGGTTTGCTATTTTCCATCTTGAACCTTTTCAAAATATCATTTGCATACTTTTCTTGTGAAATAAAAATCCCATCACAATTTTGAGTTACTTCAAAACCAAGATAATAGCGCAACAAACCAAGATCAGTCATCTCAAATTCACTCTTCATTGCCATTGAAAATTCTTTAAGCATGTTTTCATTATTCCCAGTATAAAGCAAATCATCAACATAAATGCAAACAATCATAACGTCACCTTGTTGATTTTGTTTTATAAATAAGGTGGGCTCATAAGGGCATTTTTCAAAACCATTTTTCAAAAAATATGATTCAATCCTTTCATACCAAACTCTAGGTGCCTGTTTTAAACCATACAAGGCTTTCTTTAGTTTGAGAACTTTACCTTTCTGACCTTTAATCTCATAACCAGGTGGTTGCTCAATGTAAATTTCTTCCTCCAATACACCATTCAAGAATACTGATTTTATATCCATATGAAAGAGTTTCCAACCCTTTTGTGCTAAAAGAGCTAAAATCATACGAATAGTATCCATTCTAGCTACAGGTGCAAAAACTTCATTATAATCAATACCTGATTTTTGTTTGTAGCCCTTCACTACCAGCCTGGCCTTGTATTTATTCACTTTACCTTGCTCATTGTACTTTGTTTTATACACCCACTTTACTCCAATTGCCTTCTTATGCTTAGGGAGATCTGCAATGTCCCATGTTTGATTCTTTTCTATGGCTGCAATTTCTTCATTCATAGCATTGACCCATTTATCATCATTTATAGCTTCTTCAAAAATAATAGGATCACTATCAGCAAAAAATGCAAGATGACAGATATCTTCATTTACCTCTGTTGTTTCTTGATATATATCAGACAAGCTCTTTGTTTTCTGCCACCTTTTTGGAGATTGTGAGGTAGATGATGGAGAATTGCTTGATGAAACATGTCTATGACTTGGTGGAGTTGAAAAAAAGTTTCTGTTAACAATAGAAATTTCTTGTTGATTTGCAGCTTCATCTTGAAAATTAACTTGTTGATATTTCTCTTTCAAATTCCAACACCACTCCTGATCTTCAAGAAATTTTGCATCTCTACTTATCACCAACTTTTTTGTTTCAGGATTATATAATCTATATGCCTTAGATTCTTCACTGTACCCAACAAAGATACATTTTTCTGCCTTATCATCCAATTTACTTCTAAGTGCATCTGGAACATGAGAAAAAGCAATACAACCAAAAAATTTTAAATGATCTACCTGGGGTTTATATCCTCCCCATGCTTCTTCTGGTGTCATGCCCCATACTGAGTTTGTAGGACATCTATTCAAGATATAACCTGCACAACAAACTGCTTCTGCCCAAAAGACTTTTGGTAAATTCTTAACATTAAGCATACTCCTTACCATATTTAAAATTGTTCTATTTCTTCTCTCAGCTACACCATTTTGTTGTGGTGTATACCTTGTTGTTAGTTGCCTTTTTATGCCATTTTCAATACAAAAGTTAAGAAATTCATGTGAAATATACTCTCCACCCCTATCTGTCCTTAAAATATTGAGAAAATAACCACTTTGCTTTTCAACTAATTCTTTAAATTCTCTGAATTTCTTGAAAGTATCTGATTTATTTTTCAAAGGATACACCCAAAGTTTTCTACTATAGTCATCAATAAATGTCAAAAGATATCTCATACCAGATAATGAAGCAACCTCAATTGGTCCACATAGATCTGAGTGAACTAGCTCCAGTGGCTTTGAAGCTCTCCAGGAATCCCTTATTGGAAAGGGTTCTCTATGGTGTTTTCCAACAATACAACCTTCACATTCTTCATCCGGTTTTTGGATAAGTGGTAAACCTATTACCATGTTCTTCTTATGCAAAATATTTAGTCCACCAAAATTTAAATGACCAAATCTAAGATGCCATAACCACTGTGTATCTTTTACAAGAGCATTGAAACTGAAATGCATATTATTTCTGATACTTAGAGAGAACATCCTATTAGCAGTCATGGGTATTTTGGTTATCTGTTTGTTTTTACCATCAACAATAATGCATGAATCTTTTTCAAATTTGACAGTGTGGCCTTTTTGCACAAGTTGACCTACACTTAACAAATTATGCTTTAAACCTGGTACATAAAATACATCACCAATATATTTTTTTTCACCTTTTTTTGTTGTAATTAATATCCTCCCTTTCCCCATGACTGATGCAATTGAATCATTTCCCATCTTAACTTCAGATTTGATGGACTCATCCAAATTCTGAAATATCTCTTTACATCCAGTCATATGATTACTACACCCACTGTCAACATACCATTTGTCATCATTTACTTCCTCCTTTGTGCTGCATGTTAGCAAGAAATATCCTTCATGCCCTTCACCTTCATTTGCATATTGGGCTTCATGTTTACTTTCATCTGCAATCTTTTTTCTACATTCAGCTGCAATATGTCCAAACTTTTGACAGTAATAATATTGAATAGATGATTTATCATACCTCTGAAAACCTCTATCTCTTTGCTGAAAATTTGTTCTGCCTCTACCTCTTGTTTGAGTGTAATTACAAAATTCTTCATCGCTTCTATTGCTTCTTTGACCTCTGCCTCTTTGTTGAAAACGTCCTCCTCTTCCTCTTGAATTTCTACCTCTTCCTCTTTGTGCTGAAGATGATTCTGGTGCGGCTTCTTTTTCTTTCAAAGATACTTTGCTCTTTAAAGCTTTCTCAAATGGCTCCTTTGCTGATTTATTTATTCTTTGCTCATGTGTGTACAGTGAACCCATAAGCTCATCTACAGATAAAGAGGTTAGATCTTTTGATTCTTCAATAGCTATAACTACTGGATCATATTTTGTAGGCAAACTTCTTAAAATTTTCTCAACAATTTTTTGATCATTCATAACCTCACCATTTATTTTCATCTGATTAACTATCCCCATTGTGCGAGTTAAGAAATCTCCTAAACTTGCAGAATCTGCATTTGTAAAATTTCAAAATCCTTTCTAAGCATTTGTAAACGGACTGTTCTTACTCTTTTTGTACCTTGAAATGATTGGGAAAGAAGATCCCAAGCTTCTTTGGCTGTTGAAATAGCTGTAAGTCTTGGAAAGAGAGTTTCATCAAGGCCCTGCACAATGAACAATAATGCTTTTTGATCTTTTTTCCAATTATTCTCCAATAAATTCCTTTCATTTTGTGTGAGTGCTGTTAATGCTACTGCATCTGCGGGTTCTGAATACCCATTCTGCACAAGATCCCATAGCTCCTGAGATTTAAACAAAATCTTCATTTGAAAACTCCAAAAATCATAGTTTTTCCCATTAAATTTGGGAATTTGCAGCTGTGTACTGTTAGCATTCATTGCCATTTCGAACCTGCTCTTATACCATATGTTAGAAACAATAAACAAATGCCACAATATTACAGTACACCATTAACAACTAAATAAACAAAAAAATATATAACACTAAAACAAAGAAGCAGAAATGATAACAAACTGTTATGCTTGCACAACAAATTGCAGCAAACTGTCTTCACACGTTTTATTGGAAATCAAAGAGCAATATATAGAGCAACAACAAAAACAACGAATGGGAAACATTCCCAAATAGAAAAGGGAAATGCAGAAATGTTTGGGAAACTTTCCCAATCAGCAAATGCAGAAAAGTTTGGGAAACTTTCCCAATCAACAACTGTTAAAAACAGATTTTCTTATTTTAACTCAACAAGGACCCACTATATTACAAACTTGACAGAATCTCCTAGTTTTTTATTGATGTGTCCTCTTAGACATTATCACCCCATGCTACTAACATTGGAAACTAGTGTCTCTTGCCCAATTTGAATTAATTTTGTTATCAAATTAATAACTCATTGTCTTAATATATTTTTCCAATGAATATCTCACTAATTATACATTATAAAAACTCACCTTTAATCCCCATTCTCTTCTTTGTCTCTTCTACACTCTTCTATCCTCTCTCATTCTTATGCACTCTCCTATTACTCCATACTATTTTTTCATCCCCAACTCACAAACCTTCCTCCAACATAATCTAGACAAGTTGCAAAAAATCATTATAGACTAGATTGTGAAGATCCATTATCCTCCATGGCACATCCTTGAGCTCCATCACGCATTGCCTCCCTCAATTGCACTAGACACATCATTATTCCTTTAGCAATCCCTCTAGGTCTTCTTCCCACATTCGACAAACACAGTACTCTCATTGTTGCACTTAGGAGATCATACACTAGTTACTTTACCATACTGAAGGCTAAAGCATGTCAAACTATGATCTTAACTAGGATAATATCCCTAACAAACATGACTGGATTTTTCCTCTTTGTGCTTTGATATATCATTTCTCTTGACAAGAGGCACATTGTAATATTATATAAGCACCCCAAGAGTTTTTTATCCCCAAAAGTTTAGGAATTGGTTAAATTTTAGAATATCTTTCCCATTATACCTTTAGAAACCCAAGAGGGTACAATTAGTGATATCCCAAGCTTAGGATTATCATTCAGTGTAAATTTCATCATTTACAAAATGGTAGATTTCCTCTTATATGAATCTCTTTCTAACATTATGTGTTTATAATTTGTAAAATTATATTTTTAAATAGTTATGCATTTGATACATTAAAAACCAATAATGACTAAGTGTGAATATTTAGATTTAATTATCAATTAAGGCTTATAATTAACATTTTAAATAACAAATTATTTATTAAAATGGGTGTTTAACCTCATTGTCACTAATTTAATTTATGAAGTTATATATTTGGTGTCACTTGTTTTATAGTCAATTAATTTAAAACATGTGATCACTTGTTTTGATATCTAATTTATTTGTAATGAAATAGACAAACAAGAAACACAGCACCAATGTTATTTTCATAGATCTTCAATATATCTTTCTTTATATTCTCATACTTTTAATATATTTCTTAATATAAAATTAGTGATAGACAAATAGAATAGACATGCACACACATAATTTTATTATCATATCTTCAAATATATCTTTCTTTATATTTTCATATTTTTAATATATCTCTTGATATAAACTAATAGTTACTAGTCTTAATCCAAGAAATATATTGAACAAATGATGATATATTTTATAATTATTTTCTTAATAGCAAGTGTGTGCACGAATCTCTAAATATCAGAATGAGTTATACATTTATGTCACTCCAAATATTTCCCTATGAGGCATGTGAAAGCTCATATTCATTAAACAATAGACTCGGGGTGGGATAATTTTCCCTATTATTCTCATGAGAACATGACAAAAATTTATAAATTAATATTAATATATGAGAATGAGTTGTACATTTATGTCACTCCAAATATTTTCCTAGCTCATATTCACTAAACAATAGATTGGGGTGGGATAATTTTCCCTATTATTCTCATGAGAATATGACAAAAGCTTATAAATTAATATTAATATATGAGAATGAATTGTACATTTATGTCACTCCAAATATTTTCTTAACTCATATTCACTCAGGTGAGATAATTTTCTCTATTATTCTCATGAGAATATGACAAAAACTTACAAATTAATATTAACCCTCTTAGCATCATATTACATTGTGGCTCACGGTTGGTTTGGTATTGCAGTTATTACAATTGCATTCTCGTTATACTTGTATAAATATGTTTGATGAATATCAATTACATATCTTGATCTCGCCCTTCATATGGTATTAGAGCGGGATAAAGATACGTGCCTGTGTAGCAGATAAGAATGGCATGAAGAAAAGGAGGCGTGAAGAAAGCATGCAAATATTCCACCAGGCAGTGCACCAACACCTTATGTGCCTATCACCTGGTGAATGTGATCATGGAAGTCTTGTCGGTGCCAGGCGATCCGTAGAGCAGACAAGCCAAGTAGGTTTGAAAGTTGTTGTAGAGCATTTGATAGGAACAAGTGCAGAGGTTAAAACAAAATGACTTCTATGTGAAGGTCATTATCCTGGTCGTGAGAGTAAGATAAAGAAGCGTGGCCACAAGAAGGTATTCCAGAAGGCATAGTTGCAATATCTAGCTATATATCTACATGCCCATAAGACAACGTCCTGTTCCTTCAAACATATTGGTGAGAAATGCAAAGGTCGACTCAAAAAATCACATGGGAAAAGCTGCGTAACTGAATTAGTTTCTGATTTAGTAGCATGACAAGAACATTGATTTCTACTCAGTCTTGCATGTGTCAGAAGAAATTCAAGGGAAGGTTTGCTGTTGAATATGCATTTGTGATAGGAGACTATATTTCTTGAGGCGATTGTCAACAATATTGCATTATTGAATGGTGACCCAATTGGCTGTCTAATGTTCATCAGTTACAGAATATGGAGAAATTGGTGAATAAGAGAGAAATGGTAGTTAGGCATTAAGATCTTTTGATGCAGTTTTTATTCCTCTGCAAGTGCAGAAGCCTTGTTTTTTTCTGTATATCTTCCTTCTTATCATTCAGGATTCCGATTTATCAATCTAGGTGAGTGTAAATTTGCTATTATTCTTAATATTATGAGTTTAATGGTGATATAAGAGAGATTTTGTATCAAGATTGATTTATGGAGGATATCGTATTATGGACATTGTTTTTGATAAATATTTTGGATTTAATTTTCATATTTGAAGAATGAAAATTCGAATGTAATTAATGAATAAAAATTTATGGGAAATAGTAAGTAGAAAATAAAATCCACTTACAGATACAAATAAGTTATTGATAAAGTCAAGGCTATTATTAGTCTTGTTCTTTCCGACTATGGATTACATCACATAGATTTAGATAAATCATCAGTAAAAATTTGGGATAGTCTAAATAAATTGTTTGGAGAAAAAAGCACTTTTAAATGCAATTCTTTCTCTAAAATTTCAATTATTCGAGTTCAAAATGGAAGATGGAATCACAATGTCAAATCACATAAGTAATTTGAGGTCTCTCATTAGGCAACTAGTAGAGGTTAAGGCTCCAATTGATGATGATGATTCTAAAGCTATCTTGTTAAATAGCCTACCTTCAAAATACAATAATGTTATTTTTACACTTAGTCAAATAACTTCTCAAACATTAAAAGATATGTTTTTAGCTCTTTTAGCAAAAGAAAAGAGAACAAATGCAGAAGATACAAAAGTTGATTATCAACAAAAGAATGCATTATATTCTCAAAGTCATCATAAAAGGCCGGGTACAAACGATGGAGAAATTAAATGTTTTTACTATAAGAAAAAAGGTCATAGAGGTTGGTCCTATAGAACTCGAGCCAGAGATGTTCTTAAAGGGAATCTCAAAGATCAAACAAATGAAGGTAACTTACTTTGTATTGAGGATGGGGATGAAGATTCACCAAATGATGATTTTTTGATATTAAACTCGGAATGGATTAGTACTTTAAGCCATCACATTGGATATTGGTATAACTAGAGAATGGAGGAATTTTCATCATCTCAAGTCAGCTTCTCACTTTGAGATGGTGCTTTGCATGACAAGCGTGTTCAAGTTAGAAATTTCTTTCTTGATTTCGTTGTTGATGCTGGTGGATTTCAAGAATACATTTATTGTGAAGTTTGATTTTCAGAGACAGGTAAGGGATTTTGTGTTGAGCTCAATATGGAAATTGTTGTCCAATGAGTTTACAAGATTGTGATCAATAATTATACCCTTTTGAGGGTCATCAAACAACTTGATGAAGCTCCATCATAGCTAATATAGATTGTTGAATAATTTGGGAGTTTGGGGAAATGGTAGTCCAAGAACTTAGGAATTCAACTCAAAACTACACCCTCTCAAGGGTCATGAGGTAGCTTGATGGAGTTCCACCTAATTCAAAATTTGTTTCTTCAAGGCAGATCTTCTCAAGAATGTATATATGTTTTGTAATCAATAAGTTTTGTTATGTAAGCCTTAAGGGGGGATCCTAGCAAGGTGAAATTTAAGTTTTTATGGGTACATTAGAGGAAAAATTTAATAAGGTGGGAATGTTAGTGTCATATTGCATTGTGGTTGGTGGTTGGTTTGGTATTGCAATTATTACAATTGCATCCTTGTTATACTTGTATAAATATGTTTGATGAATATCAATTACATATATTGATCTCACCCTTCAAACCCAAAATAAATGTTATATTCTCTAATACTTCCTCTTCAAATTTATTGTATATTTACACATAACGTTAACATGAATATACTATATTAAATAGAATATTTTATAAGGATGAGAATCAAAATAAAACTAATATATTTAAAAGTAATATTTAAAACTCATTATTCTAAACCATTCAAACCTCTGATAGAGCTTGGAGTGGATATGCTCTCTATTTTAATGATTGAATTTTCACTACTGAGTGGTATAATATATACTTTCTTAATTTAAGATGGGATGGTTGAAATGAAGGATTAAGCTCCAATTTTTTTTTAAAAGGGAGGAAATTGAATAATGGAGATATGATCTTGTATCTTGAGTTGGATCAATGAATGGGGGATGTGATGAGGAGAGGTGGAAATCAAATTGCAAAATGCGTGGAAATAACTAGGTAGTCAAGTCATTTGATTGGTGAGTTGATATTTATTTAATTTTTAAATTAATTTGTGATCTTGAGTTAGCCAAACTAATCAACTTGTTAGTGGTGATTTAATCAAAATGATTATTTAGTTAAGCATTTTGTATTGTATAGTTAACTCATGATGTGTAATTTAGGATTTAAATTAATTTAATTGTGGGTATTGTGTGAAATTGTCCATTTTAAATTATTAAAAAATAAACTTAATTAATTTAATTATGTTAAAGTAATAGAATTTGGGTAAGATTAGTTATTTTAATAGATTAAAAATTAGTTATTGTGTTAAATGTAAACATGAGATGATATTATTAAAATTAGTGTATATGTGTTTTTAATTTCTATATTTTACCCCTTTTTGAAATGGGGTTATGAATAGAAGAAGCAATGGCATTTCAAAGGAAGTAGATTGTGGAAATAGTGTGTGTCAAAATTAATGAGAGATAAATCCTCAAGAATCAAAGGTTAAGGGATGATTAGTTGGATTGAACATATTGATCAAATTGGTTGATTGATTAAATGATTGAATTTGAAGGATTCTTTGATGTTTGGATAGATTTTAGATTTTGTTAAGTTGGAAAAGGTGATCCTAAGTCTAACCACTAGGATCAATGCCTTTTCCAAATGGATGTAAATTTATGATGTGTTGTAACACCTTAACATTGGGGGAATTTAGATCTACCAAAGGTTATGAATGATTGGCTATCAACCAATTTGTCATTGGATCTTAATTCTGATGGTAGGGGGGTGGAATTGGATTTTTGATGTGATGCAATGATGTAACTAGCTAAACTATGAAAATTCAACGTATTGTTATCAATTATGACTAACTAAAAACATAGACAAATTTAATTTCCAGAAAAGTAGAAGCCAAACACTAATGCACCTGGGGTTTGAATTTGAGTAGGATCCGGGTGGTCTAAGGTGCAAGGACATCCTAGACTGAGGATCTAGATCTATAAATTGGTTTCACAGGCCTCAAGTTCCTAGTCTGTAGCTTCTTCCTTGTGAGTTTCGTTGTTGGATCTTTGTCTATTACTAAGAAAATACAGTGTCCATATCTTGTCAACTTGTAGGGTTATGATGCATGAATGATCAAATTGTCTTCAATCTTCCTCCACTTTAATTCAGATCTGCAACCTACCTACATAAAAGGAGAGGAAGGGTTATGCCATATAGGGGCTTGCCTTAGTCAAACCCCATGTTGGTATTTCTACCTCCATGATGGAAAAGTCGGTGACAAAAAAGAGTGTATCCTTTTGAGGGATAGAGGCTAAATAATGAATAAGTAATGAATTGACAATTTGTTGCAAATCACTACTTAGATATGATCTCCTTGATGGACCGAAGTCGTGCTCATCACCTTCAAGGATCAATTGCAACTTGACTTGATTTGATTTGAATACCTACAAGTGTTAGTATTCAAACTAAAGCAATATAGTGGGATTAATGTTTGAGCATTATTTTTTAATTTATATTAGGAGACCTGACATGTTCAAGGCTAATTATCAAAAAATGAAATGATGTATTTAGACATGAAGGAACAAATTTAATTGGTGTCAAAAGATATAGATCATGATACTATAGTAGAGATAGGTGGTGTTCTAGAATTTTTTTGAAGCACTAATCAAGGTATGGTCCTATATGTTGCATAAGGGTCCATGGGTAAGGAAGTGGTAAGTGTATGAATATGTAATATTCATACCCATAGTTTATAGAGTTATGGATGTTCATGCATGATGTCTATGAATAGGTTTTGATTAGGATGCTTGCCCAATGAACCATAAAAATGGTTTTAGAAGAGGACAATTTTTTTCTCTTCACTAATTTTTTGGTTGTAAAACATAAAACTTGTAAATATTTTTTTATCATGATAAATACCCCTAGGAATCGTATAAATGTTGCTAATTTTAAAGGAATTTTTTATCTTTAATTTTTTAATTTTTTTAATTTTTTTAATTTTTTTAATATTTTTCTAATGGACAAAGATGGAAACTCAAGCATGGAAGATCTTAAGATGAATAGAATTCATGGGTTCATATAGCTCCTATCCATGTGGTGGATATAACTTATAGGTGCCTAATCCATGTTTTATTGTAATGATGTAAGGTCATATCCAATTCGGTTGGAATTTTCCTTTATTTTCTCTATCTTAGTTGGTGTTCCACTAATTTTCTGTAAGGATCAAGTCACTGATTTCAACCTCTCTATTGTGGGGATATTTTTTGTAGTTATGTTGAAGAATATTTTGGTGGATTGTGAGGTGATATAAAGCTATGATATGATGTTCATCCAAGATTATTAATCCATGCAAGCATGTTGTCGAATAACCCTCCTCATCAATAAGATATAGTAACATGATATGTACAAGGAGGGGCATTCAACCTAGATTGGAAAGATAGCCTTAGTACCAAAGACTAATGAATAGGGAGTAGCTACTATGGGTGTACGGGTAATGATATGATATGCCCAAAGGCTAAGGTGGAGTTTTAATTTCTATCTATGGCTAGCATCATTAATGATTTTCTTGAGAAACTCTATAATTATTTTATTTAACACCTCATCTTGACTATTGTACTATAGTTAGTAGGGAGTAAATCATTTACATTAGAAATGGAACTTATTATAGAGACCGTATTATTCTTCATAGTTCTTAAAGGAGTGTCCATTATCAATAATAATAGAACTATGAACACCATACCAATAGATGATATGATTAAGGATTAAGTTTGAAATTTTATTTTTGGACATATAATTAAGGGGAATGGATTCTACCGACTTAGTGAAGTATTTGGTGGTGGTTAGAATATTTTTTATGGCCATGAGAGGATGGATTTATGTTTCCAATGAGGTTGAGTTAGAGAATGGAAAAGGAGTAATTGTGGGCTATAAAATTGTTAAGGTGCATGAATTAGATCCCCATGCTTCTAACAATCAAGTCATTTATTATATTATTAAGCATCATGCTTTATGGTTGGAAAGTAGTAACTAGTTATAAGATATTTCTTTGCAAGGTTGATATTACTAGTGTGAACTTCATAAATACCATCATGGACTTCCATGTAAGTGTTGAATTAGCTTCATCTAAGTTAATAAATTGCAATGGTGTGTACTATCATAACTCCTACAATAAATTGTACCGTTGGAAGGAGGGAGAAATAGGTGGCATGTTGAATGAATGTACATATTTATTTATGGGATAAATTAGGTGGGAGAGTTCAAGTAATAATTATGGATATCACAATGCCAAGGGCAAGTAGGAACAATCAAGTCACATAACATATTTTTAGATCAATAACTTTGTATGTATCAACAAATGCTTGACCAAAAACTATCCTCATGAATCAAGAGGAATTTCAAGTAGAGAACTAATAGTATCCATAGCATCAATAGACTTATTATTTATGTATAGGACATGGTTAAACTACATCTAGATGAAACACTACTTAAATATATCCACCATATTATTTTAGATGATCAATTTATTTTAGAGTAAAGGTTTTAACTTAATTATGTTAATTAAGTTACCTTTATTCCTCTCTTAAGATTTCACTTTAGTTTGCATATTGTGACATTTAATAATTATATTAATTATTAAATGTCTTCATATTAGGGTTAATTTTAGGTTTGCATGATCTCCTTTCTTAAGGATTGATCCATTGTATTTTTTCAATTAATTATGTTAATAAAATCTCTCATATTACAGAGCTTCAAACCCTCGATTTCTTTTTTCTCCATTATCTTCCTTGTGAAAAGTATCTCTTTGCATGTAGTTGTTCTTGGACTCTAAAGTTGGGTTTGACAACTTCTACATGGTATCAAAGCAGACCTGCTACAGCCTATTCTTGTTTTGAAGAATTTGGAGCTAGGAGGGTTTGATCTGGCTTTCACAGGTTTTCAGTTTGATTCTTTGTGGATCCGGCATACTTCATTATTTGGGTTCATTTTGGGCCCAAACAGACCTCGCCATTGAGTCTGCAGCGCCCAAAAACCCCAAAAATGACTGTTCATTCGTCCATTTTAGACAAAGTTGATCGGAGAGGCAAAAAAAATTGCCAAAAAGGTTGTACGGCCTCCCCAGCATAAATTTTGAGGTCAAAATTCAAAATTCAAAAAACAAAATCAATTTTGAATTGATTTTTTAAAGGTTTTTTTAGTAAAAACCTGTGCCTCCCTTATAAATCTCGGGCGTCGTTGAGCGGCCACCGGGAGGCCACTCAAGCGCCACCGGGCCAGGCGTAGCCACCAACCCACCGCTGGCGGTCAGTGCAATGCCCAGGGGGCTTATCTCCTTAGCCTCAGGTCACATCAATGACCACCACCTAGACTTGGGGCCCCTCAGCATCACCGGAGGTCATATGAAGGACCAGGGGCCGAGTGCCCAACACCCATCCGCTAGCCCCCTGGTCGTCCATGTGACTAGGGGCCGAAGAATTTTTAGCCCCTGAGCGCTGTGTGAAAACCCCTTTTGCCCTTTTTGAGCAACCTTCAATAAAACGGGCGTATCTTGCTCATTTTAGATCAGATTTTTGAACAAAAATAGGCATCAGAAAGCTGGTTCCGAGCCCGTTCTGATGGTGGAGGATTTTAAAAAAAAAAAATTGTAGTTTGCGTGCCTTGTTTTGCAGTCAAAGATAGATGTTGATTTTTGCACTCCAAGGGGCATAACTTGGTCATTTTTGCTCCCTTTTTTGAAAATGAATAGGTGTCGAAAAGCTCTTCACGCGCTCTACTCATATCTACTATTTTTTTTTAGAAAATTTACCAAGTACATAAGATTCAGTTAGAAACCTTATTTGTTTTTTCCTGCTTTTTCACTGAAAAATCACTATGGGGATTTAGTTTCTTGCATTGTGGGGGGATTTTTTTTCTTGATTTATGTCATTTACTTCAGAAAACCAGAAACTCTTCACATTAAACATTCATTAAACCTCTCCAAACATGGCCAAAAACTCTTCTTTTGTTTAACTTCTCACACCTCATAACTACCATACATGGAAGGCATTCATGACTCGTCTTCTCAGATCTAAGGGGTTGTGGTCCTATTTAGATATGGTTCAGCCAGTTTTGACACGGCCATTTGAGGTTATGCATCATAGAAATAAGATGGATGAGGCTATGGGTTTGATTTCCTTACATGTTTCAGACAGCTTGTTGTTTCATCTTGATGCATGTAATAGTCCTCTTGAAATGTGGACCAAGTTTAATGATTTATTTGGTACCATCAATCAATTTTGTGCACTATAGATTGAGACAGAGTTGACTTCCCTTGTACCTGATTCTTTTCCCTCCATTGAGGACTTTCTGATGAAATTCAAACAATAGAGATCTCTTCTACAGGGTTGTGGTAAGGTTAAGACTGATACAAAGTGTATTTACCTAATTTTGTCAAAGCTTCATGGGAACTTTCAGATATTCTCATCTACCTTCCATTCCACTATGGATGCCTTGGGTGCACGTTTTACCATGCCTACTTTTGAGGTGTTTTATGATCGTTTGACACGAGATCGGGCCAAGATATCACAGTTGGATGCTCCCATAGGATCACAACACCAAGCGTTGGTAGCATAGTCATCTCAGGGGAAGCAGAAGCAGAAGCATAAATAGAAACCAAAGACCACAGAGCATTGGAAGGATTCCAGTTCACATAACACCTTTGATTCACCTTCTCCTAAGGGGGAATCATCGAAGAAAGATAGACCTAAGTGTGCTTATTGTACTAAGCTAGGACATGATGAGTCCAAGTGTTATGAGAAGAAGATAGATGGATATGCAAAACAGGTTTCAGATTTGACAACTCTTCTTAAGAGGAACAATATCCATCACTCTTCTTCATATACATCAGGCGGGTCTTCTTCTTCACCATCACTCCAGACATATGGACAGGCCCCACATAAGGGTCATGCATTATGTGCAACCACCAGTTCACATTCATCTAGATGGCTACTAGATTCAAGTGCTTCACACCATATGGCATCTTCTCAAGACATGTTCTCATCTTTTGAGGTTATGTCCTCACCACACATAATAATGGGTAATAACACTTATATGAGTGTATGTGGGAAAGCTTTTATCGACATTGATGATGGTACATTAAATGATGCACTATGTGTACCATCTTTGTCAACTAACCTTCTCTCCATCTATCAGATTGCTCACAGTGGGACAGGGAAGACAGTTGAGTTCACACTTGATTCAGTGCACATCAGAGACATTCAGACTGGAAACATTGTTGCAACAGGGATAGTTGATCATTCTTCCCGATTGTATGCATTCACACACTTTGGTCCACCATCTCCACTGTCTGGGTATTCCTCTCTTTCTACAAGAGAGAATGCAGTATCTGAGGAGAAGTTTGGTCACTTGAACTATGTGTTCTTCCATTTGTTCATGAGACTAGTGTTGAGACTTCTACACCTCTACCTCCTGTTGAGATCACATATGTTCAGCAGGATTCTTCTTCGGTTGTGACTGACATTGTTGCTCCACTCATCGAGCCATCAAATGTAGTTGTTGACATGCCATATCAAAGGATATTCCTTACCTCATAGATGACAGATTCAACACACCTGTTATCCCTTCTTCATTGGAGATTCCATTTTAGGATCATCTTGAGTTGTTTGATTCACCATTTTTTTATTCAAACACTCATGTTGCAATTCAGTTCTTTAGTGAGGATCATCCAGGACTTCCATTTTCACCTCACATCCAGGGATTTCATCTTCCTCGACCATTGGATCTGTTTCTTCCTCCGAGGAGACACATTGGTTTGATCATTGGCACAGGGGTTCTTTCATTCTGGGGGGGGGGCTTTGGATTCTCCACTCTCTCTCATGGGGGGTATCTGATTGTATATCTACATATGTTCTTGAGAGAGTCTCTTGAGACATTCCATTTGTACTTTCATTTTTTGCATCTCTTTTTGGAGAGGAGTTTTTTCCCACTGGTTTTTCTCCTTTACTCCACTTTACAGAGATTTGGTTGTATTTGGGTACCTGATCAGGCCTAGTTGTTGGGACCCTTGTTTGCTTTCATGCACTGTAGTTACCTTTTACTTTCTTGCACCTGTTTGTAGCTGCACTCTTTCTCATCTTAAGGGGGCTGTTAGAGTAAAGTTTTTAACTTAATTATGTCAATTAAGTTACCTTTATTCCTCTCTTAAGATTTCACTTTAGTTTGCATATTGTAACATTTAATAATTATATTAATTATTAAATGTCTTCCTATTAGGGTTACTTTTAGGTTTGCATGATCTCCTTTCTTAAGGATTGATCCATTGTATTTTTTGAATTAATTCTATTAATAAATCTCTCATATTACAAAGTTTCAAACCCTCGATTGTTTTTTTCTCCATTCTCTTCCCTGTGACAGGTATCTCTTTGCATGCAGGTGCTCTTGGACTCTGAAGTTGGTTTTGACAACTTCTACAATTATGTGGGAGAGTTCAAGTAATAATTATGGATATCACAATGCCAAGGGCAAGTAGGAACAATCAAGTCACATAACATATTTGTAGATCAATAACTTTGTATGTATGTATCAACAAGTGCTTGACCAAAAACTATCCTCATGAATCAAGAGGAATTTCAAATAGATAACTAATAGTATCCATGTAGCATCAATAGACTTATTCTTTATGTAGAGGACATGGTTAAACTAGATCTAGATGAAACACTACTTAAATATATCCACCATATTATTTTAGATGATCAATTTATAATCCTTGGTAAGATAGTTATCTACATGACTTGATTAAAGGAAAACTTTGAAACCCAAAAGACTAAAATATTTGAAATGTTTCATTGAATAACTAATGGATAAAACCACAAACCAGTGTCACACTTTTATAAAGTAAATGACCAACACAAATAAAAAATTTAACTTCGATTGCATAAAAGTGATCTTTATGTTTTGAATTTTAAATGACATAAACTAATAAAATATAGAAATTTTGATAAAGTTTATACTTGTAATTTTTAATAAGTTTAAAATTTTGTTTGGTATATTTTTTGTAAAGTTAAGAGAAGAATTTAAATTGTTGAAAATATTATAAAAAAGTGGGGTCGACAAGACATAACAAAAAAAAGAGTAAATAATTCTTTTCCCCTAATTTATTTTCCCAAGTAGATAACTTTAACATCTAGTGCATGGGAAAAAAATGATGAATATTTTTTTGTAATAGCATTTTAAAGTGAAACTTCACTAGAACATCATAGATTTCATGGGATGTCAAATTGTTTCTAATTTTTTTATCATTTAAAAAAAAAATTATACCCTTTTGAAAAGGATTATCTCCTCTACTCCACTATATATATTTTTAAAAAAATCTAATTTCTAATTATCCTCATGTTTGATTACAAAAACCTACTTAGAGTTAATTTTGAAAATTATACTAAAAATGATCAAAATATTCTAAAATATTGGATTATAGAAGTTCTAAGTTTTACAAAAGGATATTTTGATATTTTCATGAAATTTAGAGTTGAATTTGAAGTTTTTTAAAAAATTTCCCCAAAGAGGAGTTAAGTTGTCACATAGGTAGTCACATAAACACCTTTTGTTGAAATATTTTCACCCAAAACACTTAAACAATAGAAACCATTTCATTCAAAAACTTACACATAAGTTGAATCACATTTCAAATTTTTAAAGGGAATATTTTTATTTTATAGTTTCATGTGTGTAGTGTAGAAAATTGTACACCTTTACATTTTCACACTATGTTTGCATCCCCTTAATTAATTGGACTTAATTAAGCCTTTAATTGGCCCAATTATGCATTTAAAAGCCTAATTAATTTTGTTTTCCAAAAGGGGAACTTACATTAAACAATTGCAAACATCAATTTTAATCACCTTGGAAATTGAGTGTCCTAGATTTAGGACTTAGGACCCATTCACCCAAGGGTGAATGAGTCCTTAATTTTAGGATCCCATTTTTAATATGTTTTTGGCGATATTTTTATGATTTAAATTCAAATTGCAATTGCCGTCCTTTGATGTTTAATTGTCAAGAAATTATAAAATTACCTATAAATACAAGGTCTTTTTATCAATTCAAACCTAGAAGTTGCATAATTCAAATTTCACAAGAGAAAGTATTATTTCAGGAGAATTGGGGAGAAAATTTATCAATCAATTATTGTAGCATTCAACATCCCATCATGATGTCAAGATTTATGTGTATTCATGCATGTTTTTGGAGCTAACATTGTGATGTAGGTTTCAAGCTTTCAAGCATCAATTCAAGTGTCAAGTCAAGCATCTAACCGAGCCATTTCATGCAAGATCTAATCCTTGGAGTGATGTGTTAAGACTTCATTCTTCCAAGAGAAGGTTTTGGTGAGTTGCAACAAGCTAGTGTTCATTCATTATTCCTTCCATTTATGATTTCATTTCTATATCAAGGTTTAATTACCAAACTAGGGTTTGACCGAGGCAAACCTTTATACACCAAAATAAACATTTTTCTCCTCTTTGTGTGTTTATAAATTTATAGGTGAAGAAGGATTGAAATTGAAATTGGATCAAAAGTGCAATTTTGCAAAATTGTCAAAGTTGTCATCAAAGTTTTTCAAGACATGGAAACTCATCTACAAAATTTATTTTCAAACTTTCGACAGTCAAACCTAGAGAAATTATAGCCTTAGATCCAACATTAGAGGACTGAAAAAATATTTTTCAGAGAAGGATACAAGGACACATTCGCCAGAACATGATGTTTTACGATATTTTTTAGGTCGGTTACAAACTATCTTAATCTTCTCATATCTTTCGAGAAAGTGTTGTTTCTAATAGCACTTTGCATTCCAAATGGTAGATCTCAAATATTGTATTATTAATGCACTTTTATTCTTCTCCCAAAACTTATTTTCAGTCATATTTTATAGTTTTCTATCATAAAGAAGAAGATACCACATATAGTGTTCCAAAATTTGGAGTTGACTCACCTTAAGGGTTGTAGGTCAATTCTTATCCCTTGTGGCACTATCCTTCTTCCTAATGAAAGAGGAAAAGGTGGATTTGTGATTAGGTGGACACCCCCTTTTATGCTTTTTGGCATAGGTCCCTCATTTCTAAGTCTTCCTATATCACCCATTCCATTTTGGATCTACTCCAACCATTTCCTATATTTCATTTTGGTGAACCTAAGTTTACACATCTTAAATTCTAATTTGGAGACATTAAAAACCCTAGATCTAGATTTTCATTAGTGTGCTTTGCATTGCATTTATGGTTTAGTTTTGCATGTTTTCATCATTCAAATTCATAACAAAAAATTTAAAAAAATTGCATTCATTTTGCATAGATCTTGCATTGTGGTTACATTAAGAGTGAATTTCAATCATTTAGATTCAATTTTAATTCAAAATTGCATTCCAAAAGTTGTCATTTTGCTCACTTTTTTATCACTATATGCACTTGCATTAAGACACCTAAAACTAGAAAATTTTGTCATAAAATTCACTGTCTGCAATCTAAAATAGAAAGTTCAAACATTAAACCAGAAACACAAACTTGAATTTTTCCAAACCCTGATCAAGGACTCATGCGTCCTTGGGCGAACCTATCCTTGTACAGGTGTTGTTTCAAATTCCAAGGCATTGTTTTATCTTTGTTTCCTTCATTACATTCTACTGTTAGATCTGAGTTTCAGTTTTAGAAAATAGAAAAATTTATACATTTTTGCATTAAGTTCAATTGCTCAAATTAAGTGCATTATTTGAAATCAAAATTGGCATTAAAAATACATCATTTTCAGGTTTTTTCATAGCATAATCAGTAAATTATCTTGTTTCAAATCTTAAAATTGCAAAATCTTTTTACACACTTGCATTGTGATTCATACTTTTGGGTGTTTATTGCACTTTTTTAGTGCCTTTTCTCCATCTTGGGCGAACATTGGTTTGGTGAAACTTGTATAAGCTTCACAACTTGGTGTCTTATTACCAATACTTTAGTGAGACATAGTTTGAGACTCATGTCATCCCACGCTAGTAAATCCACCATGGATCTTGAGTTTTCCAAGTCTTTCATTCATAATGTTGATACTAATCAACCCATTATGGACCATAACTTTGATACCTCATTTCCCATGACTATCTTACCCGCAACCAATGTGACTGATATTGACATAATGGTTTCTATTATTTTCCTCAAGAAAAGCTAAAACAAATGGATGAATCCTTAGAAAAATTGCAAAACTTTGCGACAGTTGAATACATTATTGGTACTGCAGTTCCTATAATAGATAACATGAGGAAAATGATTGATAATAAACAAGGAATTTAAAACTTGTACATAACCTATATCATATAATTAACAATCATGTTATGATAATGACTAGTTGTGCTCAAACTTTGGGGTACACTCAAAGTCAAGGTGGAAATCAAATTCCTCCTTCTAGAACTATGTCCTTTATTCCTACATACACTCATTTAGTTGTTATAACAACAAGGAAACCACTAGCAATGTCAATACAACCTTAGATATTTCCACTAGGAATCCTTTTAGCTTTGTGCATTAAAATCTCATATCTCCTAATCCATAACCTCTCACAAACTTGCAATTCACTTGTCCTCCAAATACATATACACCTCCACCTTATTCACCTCCATCTCACAACACAACCAATAATTCCATCCTCAACCAACTCTTGCAAAATGTTTCATCCCTCCAACAAAAAAAATCTACATTAAACCAAAATAAACAATGGCTAACCTTTGCAATATGTCAAAATAAACCCATTATCTTCAGAGATATTGAGAGCACAAATGCCACAATGCATAGAGATTCCTATATTTGAGAAATATTATGGTAAAGGAGATCCTATAACCATGTTTCAATATGCACAACCTTATGTAGTGACTTCATTTTTGAAGATAAACTCTTGGCTAAGCTTTTCCCTAGGTCTTTGAAAGATACAACCTTGGAATGGTTTTGGTCTTTACCGAATAACTTAATTAGTTCATTCAATGAGATTTTTGATGCATTTCTCAACCATTTCCAAGTATATATTGGTCCTAATATGACCTTAACTGATTAATGAAGTGTAAACAAAAGGATGATGAAAAGATCATTGATTTTATAGCACGATACCAATTGCTTTACTCACAAATAAACATTAAGATTCTCAATGTTGATCTTCAAATAATGTTCATTGAAAATATACAAAATAAAATTCAAGACAAGCTTAGGATTATGAAATTTCCCTCCTTTACACATTTATGCACGGCTCTTCGTGACTATCAAAATTCGGTTAGTCAACGTGAAGCAAAAACTCCTTCTAACTTCCCTGAGAAATCTGAATTTGTGCCCCATAACATTTTCCAACCATTTAAGAAATAAAATAAGATCTTTTTACAGTTAAATCCACCCCAAACAAGTCAACATGTTGAGTCTCAAGTGGCTGCCATAAAAACAACAAATCCATATCAATTTAGAGAGTGTAATAGAAAATTTACCTCATTACCTAATACCCTTCATTCCATCATGTTACAAATTTTGGGTAAGAACCTGATTACCTTACCTCCCATTAGAGTCCTTGATACCACTAAGCCTTTACCTCCAAACTATTATGTCAATGTATTTTTCCATTATCACCAACAAAATGGATACGATATGAAACATTGTAAGCGTCTTAAACATATTGTGCAAGACCTCATTGATTTTAATCACATTCAGATTGGTGGTGTTAATGATCAAGGAAATAAGTTTGTTTCCCTACCTAACCAAAATTTGCAAAATTTTACTAATCCCATGCCAAATCATAACATTTATTTTGTGAAAGCTAATGATGCCAAGAATGATGTGATGAATGTTGACATGACATATGGAAACATCCAACTAATGATAACAAGAGTGATAATGAATATGATATAGATATTGTGGTTGGATTCATTGGTGTTCAACCTTGTAAGGTCCAAACCAAATTATCTATGAGCGTTGCTTTCTCACAAAATGACATAATCAAACTTGCACTCGATGATCCTCTTTGCATCGCTGGAAGAATCAATGGAAAGCCTACTAATGAGATATTAATTGATCCCATGTGTGTAGAGAACATGATCACCGAGGAATTCTTATTTGTACATGAACTTTATCAAGACCCTTATGAACAACCGAAAGCATGGATCAAAACAAAAAATGGTTTTGCTTTCTTAACGATAGGTTCTTTCACTCTTCCTTTAAAAGTTGGACCAAAACAATTGAATGTCTCATTCTCCATCATCCCATCATTGAACCAATTCCATGTGAAGCTTGGTTATCCATGGCTACACTCCATGGATGTTGTCCCATTGATAGTGCATAAATGCTTAAACTTTCCATTTGGAAATGACATCTTTACTGTGCATAATAGTGACTTTAAACCTGTCTTCCCGTGGGAATTTCTCATTAGATTTATTTTGGATCGAACCCATGGAACCTACTAAGCCTCGTGACAACTTATTTTTCAAATCTTATCAAAATTTCAAGGCAAAGCGCATATCAAAATTATCTCTTAGCAACATGTACCTCAACCATGATTGAACCAAAAGCCCTTCCAAATAACCAAGAAAAATCCATGACAAATCATCTGGCTATTTCCTATAAAATACCAAGAGATAACCATATAAGTCTCATTGTGACTCCTAATATCAAACAAGTTTTAAAAACTAAATAGAAAGTGGTTGAAAAACCTTCCATGGTTCCTTTCATTCCTCCCTTGTGGGAAGAAAAGAAACCAATGGTTAATAAACCCACTCGTACACAATCACAACTTAAAAATCGTACAAGAAGAAATAGAAATTTTAAAGAGCATAGGCATAGATGGTGTGCTATTGCTCGTTAGTTAGAAGAGAAGAACAAAATAAAAAATCAAGATCAAACACCAATTGAGACAAAGCATGATGATTCTCCACCTTCATCACAACAACAACAAGAAACTTCAATGGACATCATCATTAGGCCTCCTGTTATGATTAACTTGGATGATGATGAGGTTGATAAGATCGATGAGGAAGTGCATAACTATGATGATCCTCCTAACAAGAGTGGCTCACCACATGTTGAACCTGGT
Organism: Sequoiadendron giganteum; assembly: GCA_007115665.2. NCBI lineage: Eukaryota > Viridiplantae > Streptophyta > Pinopsida > Cupressales > Cupressaceae > Sequoiadendron > Sequoiadendron giganteum. The sequence goes on from CM021103.1 coordinate 99,986,843, forward strand.
GATGCTCCTAGTACAACACTTTTCGTTATCCATTTGGCTAGTTGTCTACCTTTTGCATATGATGAACAAGATTGGGATGTGAATGACCTACTATAGGTTGACTCACATGTGATATACTAGTCTTTTATTTATTTTATTTTAATTTTCTTTGTGATTTCATGTGTTTCATGTGATCCCCCATACAAGGTGCTACCACAATAGTGGTTTACACTTTCTGGGAGATCCTGATTTTTGTTGAAATCACATATTTTTAGAAAATATAATGATTTAAGCCTTGAAAATTTCCATTTAAAGGATTTCAATTGAAGATTATTTGATCAAACCACCTTATACCAAGCCCCCTTGGATAGAACCCCGCTAGTTTTAAACCATACCTATAACGGAGTCTCCTTTACACCTATCAAAATGTTGATAAAAAACCACTTTTGACTTACCTTTTGGGGGATCAAATGAATTCATTTAAAATTTATTTTTTGTAAGTATGTAGTCCTTATTATAAGATTCCAAAAAAGTATAATTTTAATTAAATTTAATTTGATTATTATATTTATTTTTTATTTCTTGTGAATATAGGTTTTCACCGAAAATCAAGCTCTTTCTTTTGCACATGTGGAAAAATAGAAGATTTCAAATATATGTGTGTGTGTGTGTGTGTGTGTGTGTGTGTGTGTGTGTGTGTGTGTGTTCAGGATGGGTATCGATGTCCTTGATCCATTAAAAAAAAATGAATTTTGATACATACAGAAAAGGTTATGTTGTATACAATCCGCCTATGTCTGAGTTGTAATTGGTTTGACTTCAAAACTTGATTAAGAAAAAAATATATAATAAAACACTATGAAACCAAATGAACTGGTTAGATATCATAGTTACAAATCTAAATTTGAAAAAAATAGAATTTTATCCTTCATACAAAAAAAATTATGTTGTATACGGTGAGCATGACTCCTTAAAAATGTTGTTTACTGATAAAAACTAGTTTTCGAAGGAGATGAAAAAAAAGTGCAATCTGATTCCAAAAAGTTTGAAAAAAATATATTTAGAATCTATAGACAAAACTTCACAAATCACTAGTTTGCATCATCTTCAAATTCCTCACGGTTTAGCCGCTATAGGAGCCTAAAAGTGAAGATTTAGTTAAAAAAATCAGTTCAGTGTCCATTTTGCCCAAAAATTGTAAACCAGTATTGTGGGATCACACTAGTACAATGTTTCTTGGTGTGTCAAGTAATTTCTCACAACATGGTGTTTAACAATTTGTTTAAAGTGGGGGCATACACGTCCTCACTCATTGTTTGTTTCGAAGTGTGGTATATTGGGTTTTATGTCCTTCAAGAGTGTGACCTTTCTTGGCATATGGCATTTCTCTTAGTGGTAATTTTATGGTTTGCATTCCCTAAGTTGTGAATATTTTATCCTTGACTAGTCCTCTCTTGGTCACATTAAGCACGATCTTTTGTAAGATGAGACCTTTCATGAACTAAGAAAAAACCCTTTGACTATCTTAAAACTTTGTCATGGCCGCCAAGCATAACACAACTTGCTTGTCAATGGTGCCTTTTTATTTTAATAAGTGTCTAGCATAATGCAACTTGCTAACCTTGTGGAACCTTGTTTTTGTGGCGCCTTATCAAAGTTATCAGGAGGTATAAGTTTTGGTATGGCTGACATATGGGAGCCTATAGACTTGGCATGACTTTCCCATCAACCACCTTTTGGGGGTTTACCTAGTGGACTCTGGGTTTCACTAGCCCTCATGAGTATTGTGAAGGGAAAAAAGTTTTCTAATCTAAAATGCAAAGCAAACTAGAATGCAAGAAGAGCACAAAAACACCTAACACCTCAAATTATTAGCCTAGTTGGATTCAAAACAAAGCAAGATGAAGATAAACAAAATGATTATACCTTGTCTTGAATTGATCCTTTGGTTGGCCTTTAATATTGTTTTGATGTGTGCTCCTTGGATTGGTAACTTGCAATAATGATGGTAGATGAGTGACTAATGTAGGTGGGTGGATGTGATAATGGTGGTAGATGAAAATGAAAATGCTATGAAGGTTGCAACAAATGGTTTTAATGGATTGAAAGGCTTGAGAGCAGAATTTTGGTATAAGAATGCATAAGGATCCTTAATGAATGAGAAGAGGGGTTATTTATAGAAGAAGTTGAATTCTCTAGAAAATTCAATGGTCAAGATTGAGCCACCATGGCCAAGATGGAGGGCTATGGTGAGTTGAGGACTCGCAAGCCCTCACATCTTGACATGTGGTGGGTGAAGTGTCCAAAGGACAAGGTGAGATGGCAAGGGAACAAATGACATGGAAGAGGCCATGTGGTCCCAAGGTACTTGCAAGTACATTGGGATGGGAGAGGATTTCTCCAAAAAGTTATCCCATGTTCCCAAGTGGGGCTGAAAGTGACAAGTGATGACTTTTAGAAAGTAATCCCTTGTCAACATGGGGATTGGAGATGGCCTTGAAAAAATAAAAATGTATTTTTAATTCACTTTTTGGGAGAAACCAATGGATAAAACAAGATTCCTCTAAAAGAGGTCTTTGTCCTTTGGGTACGATGTGACATATGAGATGTCATTGGTCAGACAAATGCATGGGGGGAATAAGCGTGAATTTTTAATTCACATGGAGAAGAGGTCAACCCAAAAAAGGTAAGTACCAAGAAGGTTGACTTAAAGACATGTCAAAAAGGGTAAGTGATTAGGATTAGGATTATGTAAATAGGTGATTAGGCTAATTAATGATGATTAGAAGCAAGTGGAAAGTTATGGAGGATGTGACATTAATCCTAATTAAGGATATGCACATCTTAATGGAGGATTAATTAAATTAATTCAGTTTAGTGAAAGGGTTATAGAGGATGTGACAAGGAGAGAGAAAGAATGAATTTAAAATTGAAGAGGATAATTGAATAAATTAAATAAATTGATTACATTTATTTAATTTAGAGATGAAGTGGTGAAGGATAAAGTATTTATTTAAATTATATTTGGGAACCTTAGGGAAAGGGGACAATATTAAATAAATGTTTCATTTAATTAATATAGATGGATTAGACAGATAAATGATAAGATTATGACCATGTGGGAGTGGTCAAATTTGGATGTCTATATTTTTCCCCTCTTTGAGATGGTGTTACGAAGTAGTATCATTTCAAAGAAAATTAAAATATAGCATTTAGAAGAAGATGGTTAGATTAATGAATATGCCTCAATCATTCGAGGAGTGACTAAGAGGAAAGATGATGAGAGTGAAGATGAAGATTAGGGATTAGGATGCCCCCTCGAGAAGATAGGCGGGTTTAAGAGAACACAGATGTTCTCTCGAAATGGATGAGATGATGCGAGGGGAGATGGGGAAGATGATGCAAAGTGATGGATGAGAGAGGATGATGATATGAAGAGATAAAGGAAAGCACAAATGGATTCCAGGACAAATATGATGTTGCCCCAATCAAGCTACAAGCTAGGATGGACTGATGGTCGATGGAGTGTTGTTGATAAGGGAACAACACAAGGATAGGGAAGGATACATCCTGATGAGGATGAGGATGAGTGTTGTTGATGAGAGAAGAATACATACCAAAATAACACCAAAGGATAGGAAAGGATACATCTCGATGAGAGTGTTGTTGATGAGGGAAGGATACATCCCAGAATAACACAAGGATAGGGAAGAATACATCCCACTGATGATGATGATTGGATCAAGGCTTGTACCAAGGCTGGGAACAAGACCAAGGGTGTGATTAGATGATTTGTGCTAGATCGAATGGATTAGGATTGGATGGGGATGGGAGATGGTAAAATGAATGAAGAGGATGGAGGTAAAGATGCAATGCAATGGAAGAGCAAGTTGCCATTTTTGGAGCACTAATTTTTGCTATAGCATAAGACACCAGATACCATGGTATGTAGAACCAAGGCGGATTAGTGTCTAATGCATACACAAACACAACAAACCAGAAGGCTATCCCAACACCCCAAATTCATGATGACTCTGGTCGGGCCAAGTATTGGGATAACCACAAGCACAAAAAGATGCCCCGGTGTAATGCAAGACCATAGGGATCTTGGTGGATACTACATGGTACAACCAAGAAGATAAATAGAAAAAAAGATCAAGATATGCCCCTATGTTAACCAGTCAAAACACACCATAATATGATAGATCATGGTGGCCTTGACAAGTGATGATAGGGAGATCGACTGAGAAAAAAAAACCAAGAGCATTAAAATATTGCAATCAATTTCAAAACATCCTTTGTCATAGGATCAAGATGATGGATGGGGTTGATGTGGTATCTTAGGAAGGATACATCCTGTTGAGACCAAAGATGGATGCTAAACTAAAAGATTTATTAATGGCGTAGGATATTCGAAAACTGATTGAACCTCATGATACTAATGGCCTTTGTTTGTAAGCACTGGCTAGGATAGGGACATACTTGACGACACGACAAGATGACATGATGACAAGACACAAAACAACAAAACCCTAAAGACCTAGGGGCTCGAGGGTTGATCAAATATTAGCCTTTCCTATGTGAAAGCGCAGAGCCCTCGTAGTTCAATAAAATACCATGGATAAAAGCGAAGAGAGGACAATCAAGACCTCGATAGATGATGAAGACCAAATGGATAAATGCCCTGGGGGCGGAGCAAACGATCGACCTTGCCTACGTGAAAGCACAAGGGCAACATATTTCGATACAAGGCCAAAGACAGACGATGGAAGATGACTGGACAGACAAAAGACAGAGCCCCAAGGGTAGATCAAATGATCGACCTTGCCTACGTGAAAGTGCAAGGGCAACGTAGTTTGATACAAGACCAACGACAGACAATGGATAGGGATGATGAGATGACCAAGATAGAGCCGATATGATGAGCCAGGATAGGCCGAGTGGATGGGATGGTCGATATGTGTAGGATGTGGATGATGTGAAGCTCAGGGATGGGATAGCTATCCAAATTATCAAAAGATGAATTAGGAGGAAGAAATGATAGATAGATGAATGATGAAGATTGAGAGGATATTAGAAAGATGTGATAAAAGATAGGAGGGATGATAATGATGTGAATAGCATTGGATTGCATGGGGTAGCCTATAGTGAGATACCAATGACAAGGGATTATGAGATAGGAGGAAAATAGAGGTAAATGGATGGAGGGATAAAGATAGGGAGATAGGAAGATGCGAGGATAGGTGGATAGAGGGAATTAGATTTAGGAAGATGGAGAGGAAGATAAGGATAGGGATATGGGTGGGATGTTTAGATAGAGGGATGGGTAGATAAGGATGAAAGGATGAAAAAGGACTAGTGGATGAAGGTATAGGAAGATAAGGATTTGGTAGATGGAGGAGATAAGGATGGGAAGCATGGGGAGATGGAAAGGATTACATGGAGGGATGGATGGACGATGTCTCCAAGGACTCTATCGCAAATAAGGAGATGACCCCACTCTAGATGTGTCATGCGTGATGAGGCAAGGGGGATAGTAGGATGGGTGGATAAGGGAGTAAGATGGACATAGAAGGGATATAGGTGTTGTCATTATGGATAGATGATGAAGGTAGATAATATGAATGTATCAAAAAAGTAGATGGGGAGGATAAGGAATATGATAGTGTATGGACGAGGGGAATGTATGCCAAGAGGTGTCCAAAGCATGTATATGTGTTTGCCCCTATCTAGGTCAAGATCACGAGGAAGATGGAGGGACTAGGATAATGGGATATGATGGATAGGAATTGGAAGATAGGAAAATTTAGGAGATGGCATAAAGGAATGTGTAAGTGGATGTTGCCCCCAATCATGGAAGTAGACTGGATGTGGGATTTATGCATGACGCATGTTTACCAGGTTTTCATCATGGTACTTATCCAAGGCACTTTTTTTCCAAGTTTTCACAATTAGACGAATGATTTTATTTTTACTATTTTCTTTTTTTCTTTGTTTTTTCTCTTCTTCTTTTTTATTTTTTTTATTTTTCTGACTTTTGGGACTTTTCGGACAGAAAGACGGATGGAGATGGATGAGGATATGGATTCAGAAGACATATGATAAAACGGATGGATGAAGGACTCAAGCATCAAGTTCCATATGAGGTAATAAGAGCCCATCTGTAAAGTGGCCATTGGATGTTGGTAAAACCTTATTAGAATGGATGGATTATGCAAGGGAATGGATCAAATGGATTGGATGGGGGAGATATGGGGGATAGTGGATGGGGTATTGTAAAGTGTATGGATGGAATGATGGAGTGGATGTGTGATAGGGCAAGTTGTTTATGACAAACATTGGCACATGTGGTGGATGTGAAATGATAGGAGGGTTGATGGATAGAGAATGTGGTGATAATGGAGGTGTTGGGATAGTGAATTTTGGGACATAAGGACCCAAAACAGAGTTAGGAGAAGGAGGAGGCAAATGATTAACTTGGGGATTATCAAATTTGGAAGGCATTGTATCTTGTGTCTTTGGGATCCACATGGATTTGATTTTAGCTTTAGTGGGCCTTTGTGGCCTTTGGGATTGATTGGGCTTTTGTATTTTATTTTTATTTTCTTCAACATGTCATTTTGAGGGGACATGAGGATCTTTAGATTCATGTGGATGCTTGGATTTATGCATTTTTACTTTGGCATCCAAAGTATTTGTAGTAGCAATGGGATGGGTAGGAGGCAATGGATGATGTGGAGAAGATATGGATGGAAGGATAGATGTAGGATTCTAACGAGGATGTGTGGATGGAGGATACGAGATAGCATGCATGGAGGGGTGCATTTGTTGATCATTATTAGGAGTTATGAATTTAGAACTTTTGTTATGCATGCTATCGATAGGATAGGATGGAGGGGGTGATTTTGGGATATACGGGCCCAAAATGGACTTGGTGTATGGAGGATGTGTGATGGTGGATAGAGGGACATAAGGAACCAAGATGGACTTGGAGGAAGAAGGAGGAAGATGGACGGTTGTTTTGAGGTAATATGATGGAGGAGGGGGGATAGCGACAAAGGATTTGGTAGAAAGATGGGAAGTGCTTTTCATTCCTTGGGAAGAGGTTTTTTAGGATGGATGGAGGTTGTACCAACATTTTTGGATTATGATTCTTGGGAGATATATCCAAGATCGTGTGTGCTTGGATGTTCTTTGACTTGGATGGGCTCTAATTTACCTTGCTCATGAAGGCCTAAACCTTTTCCTTGATAGTTCATGTTTGTGAGCATTTGTTTTAAGGCAGGATACTTATGTTGTTGGATGCATGATGTGAGTCCATCAGGAGGTGGAGGAGGAAAGGTGGTGCATATACTTTGTTTTTCTTCCACAAGAAGACCACCATGGATGCATGTAATGTTACCAAGGTGATATAGAGGCAGTGTTGGTATGGTAGGACTAGATGGAAAGGAAGGATCATGAGATGGAGATGATGGGTTAGCAGCATCCTGATCGGGAGGAGTGAAGGATAAGGGATCAGGAGAAGGATGAGGTGGTATGATAGGATCAGGGTTTGGGGAAGCGGGTGATAAGGGCTCATGAGATGGAGTGATTGGATCTTGAATGCAAAGGGGATCATGGGATGGGCTGGATGAGCTAGTGTGATCTTGAGATGGGGTGGATGGGATGGTAGGATCGGGATTTGGTGGAGGAGAGGGATCATGAGATGGAATGGATGGGAGGCTATTATCTTGAGGTGGTGTAGATAGGAGATCATGATCTTAAGGATATATGATTGTATTCTTTGGATCAAGCTCTTGGCATGACTCATCTTGTGTGGAGGGTAGGATGATGGAGGAGTGTTGGAGGGATGCCTCAAGTGGGGGAGATGGAAGGACAGAGGATTCATGAAGGTCATGTGATTGGAATTTTGTAATATTAAGACTATGAGGATTGGATTGGGTGGATCTAGCAGTAGAAGATGGGGATTCAATGGACTTAATGGGTGTGATGGGCTCAACCGTTTGGACAATGTTAGGAATGGTAATGGTAGTGATAGGTGTAGGACGGAGGAGAGGCTCATCACTAGTGATGGTACATGATAGAGTGGGAGGGCATGGTGTCTCTTTTGTCATGAGTCTTTAGATGATATTTGGAAGGGATGTAGGATTAGGTGGGGTGATGGGAATGGATGGAGGATTAGGGATGGGTGGAGGACTAGGATTAGGGATTAATGGATTAGGATTAGACATGGGGATGGGATTGGATGGAGGACTAGGATGAGATGGAGGATTAGGGTTAGGGATTGGAGGGTTAGATGAGTGAATGGGTGGATTAGGATTAGATGTAGAACTAGGAGGAGATGGAGGATTGTGATTAGATGAGTGGATAGGATTGGATGGAGGACTAGGACTAGATGGAGGACTAGGAGTGGTTGGGGGATGAGGTGGGTTATGATTAGATGGAGGATTAAGATATAATGTGGTGAAAGGGGGAGTGATGTAGGAGGATGTGGATGTTGGATTAGGTTGGGAAGATTAGGATGGTGGGTAATAGTAGGAAGATGATGATGGATTAGGACAAGAGGACGTTGGTGGTGGATTCACGTAGGAGGACATGGATGGAGGATTACGATGGAAATATGTGGAATTAATGTAAGGATATTGGGATGGGGGATTGTGATAGGATGGTGTGGGTGTTGGATTAGAATAGGAAGATTGAGGTGGTGAACTACCATAAGAAGACATGTATGGTGGGTTGGCATAGAAGGATATGGATGATGGATTAGGATAGGAAGATTGAGATGGTGGATTAGGATAAGATGAATATTGGGATGGTAGAGTATGATAGGAATGTGTGAGTGTTGGATTAGGATGGGAAGATTGGGATGTGGGATTAAGGTAGAGGTACTGGGATTGTTGATGATGATAAGGAGAGGAGGATATGGATGTTGGGTAGGATAGAGGTTGAGAGGGAGGACATGATGAATATGTTGATGGTGAGGATGTTGGATATCCCTTGTTAAGGGTAGCATAAGGATCGTTATTATATGCGGATGAAGGCATGGTGGGATAGTTTGAAGTAGTGGTATTTTGGGAGGCGATTGGAGAGAGCTTGCTAGCAATGATAGCATCAAAGGGATCTATATAAAACTCTTCATGATCAACCAGACTTTCGTTATCATTGTCAACGTAGTTAGGATTTCCCTTGACTACTATTATTGGTCGTGTGAGAGGGGGATAAGGATTCATGATGGCTACAAAATGGATACAGATTGAGAAGATGGAGGGGACTAGATGATGGAATGATAAACAAGATGGATTGGAAGAAGATGTAGGTGGACTAAAGCTCAAATTTGGATGATGGAATGCGATAGGAGCAGATATTCAGAACGGTCGACACTTGAAATGAGTAGATAGATACTCAGAATGGGTGAATGGATGCCTAAAGCAGGAGAACAACACTCGAAACGGGAAAATAGGTTGTCAGAACGGGTGAACGACTTCCCAAAACGGGTGAACAGCTTGAAAGAGGGAACGATTGCTCAAAACAAGTAAATGGATACTCAGAATAGATGGACAGATGGTTGAGATGAGTAAACAGGTACTCCAAACACGGGAACAACACTTAGAATGGGAAAATAGGTTGTCGAAATGGGTGAACAGCTTCCTGGAACAGGGTAACGGCTAACAAACGAAAGTTGAAAAAAGGTTGTTTCGGAGGGCAAGGCCACCCCTTTAGGTCAAGGTCACCCAAAATTAGGTCAGGGTTGCCCCTTTGGAGGGCAAGGCCGCCCAAATCAAGAATGATAAGGAACAAGTCCAAAAATGGTCGAAGAGGGTCCTGAAAAAGGCTATTTCGGAGGGTAGGGTCAACCCTTTAGGTCAAGGCTTCCCAAACCAAGAATGATGGGGAACAAGTCCAAAAACAGTCGAACGGGATCCCAAAAAAGTTTGTTTCAGAGGGAAAGGCTGACCCTTTAGGTCAAGGTCACCCCTTTTGAGGGCAAGGCTGCCCCTTTGGAGGGCAAGGCTGCCCAAACCAAGAATGATGAGGAGCAGGTCCAAAAACGGTCGAATGGGGTCCCAAAAAAGGTTGTTTTGAAGGGTAGGGCCGCCCCTTGAGGTCAAGGTCACCCCTTGAGGTCAAGTCTGTCCCTTTTGAGGGAAATACCACCCCTTTGGAGGGCAAGGCCACCTAAATCAAGAATAATGAGGAACGGGTCCGAAAAATAGCTGAACGTGGTCTCGAAATAGGTCGTTTCACCTCTATTTGAGGGCAAGGCCACCCCTTTGGAGGGAAAGATCACCCAAATCAAGAATGATGCGAAACAGGTCTAAAAAATGATCGAATGAACACCAAAACGGACCCAAATGGGGTCCCAAATAAAGCTGACTACCAGAATAGGTACTCGGATTTGCAAAATGGGAAAAATATCACTTGGAATGAGTGAATGGATGTAGGAGGTTGTGGAACAGTGCTCGAAATGGGAAAATGAGTTATCGAAACGGGTGAACAGCTTCTCAAAGCAGGATCGTGTTAAAGCTCAGATTTGGGTTGGATGAAAGCTCATATTAGGATTAGATTAAAGCTCAAATTAGGATGATGGGATTAAGACTCAAATTGTGATTGGATCAGAGGATATAATAGGATTGATTTGAAACTAAGTTCAAGGGTTTTAATTAGAGGACGTAAGGTGTTGACAATCAGATTTTTGCCAGATTTGGCAGTTTTTCAAAAATTGTCAAATTTTGTCATTTTAGGAAACTTCAAAGGAATATCTTTGAGAGTCCAGTTTTTTCCCAAAAAAGACCCAATACTAAGATAGGATGAATTTCCAACTCACATCCCAAATCTAAGACATGCATTCCGAGTTATTAATGAAAATGATTTTTCAAAAACTAAAAAAAAACACTAAATTTCGATTTTGAGGGTCAAGATGAAAGCTTGAGGCCTCAAAAATGTGTCAAAACGGGATCCAACCAACTCAAGATCAATTTGGAATCCTCATGCCACCTCATAATGCAACCACCCGTAAAATTTCAGCCAAAACCCACATCCGAGTCAAAAGTTATGGCCTCCGAAAGTTTCGACATAAAAATCAAAACCCTCAAAATGAAACCTAGATGATTGGGATGGATGATTTGATGATAGATGTGGACTCTAATGGTGTTTTAAGAAGCACCTATGTGGTTTGGTCGATGAAACGATGACTTTCAAAAAATGTTGATAGATGCTCAGAACGGGAAAATGACCCCTAGGAACGGGTGATCAGATATTCGAAATGGACGAACGAATGGTCAGGAGGGGTAAACGGGTACCCTGGATGAGGGAATAGCGCTCGAAACGGGAAAACAGGTTCTCAGAACAGGGTAACAGTTAATGATCGAAATCTAAAAAAGGTTGTTTCGGAGGGCAGGGCCACCCCTTTAGGTCAAGGCTACCCCTTTAGGTCAAGGTCGCCCAAACTAAGGTCATGGTTGCCCAAACAGTGGTCGAGGCCGCCCAAACAGGAAAAGACTTAGCCAAATTTTGACTCAAACAGGTTAAACAACAATTGAAAAAGGGGGGCAAGGTCGCCCCTTTAGGTCAAGGCCACCCAAATAGAGGTCAAGGCCACCCCTGGAGGGCAAGGCCTCCTCTGTACACTGATTTGAACCTAACTTAGTCAAAAATAGTGATGGTAAATGATGGAAAACAACAAGTAAAAGGCCAAAACTGTTTGACAAGTACTAGTTTTTTACAAGAAAGCACTTCAAGCAACACAAGCCTAATTTTAGTGTTAAGGTATGGTCAACACGGTCCTCTATCTAGGCTTAATAAGTTCGCTAGTGGCGTCCCTGATATATGCACGGTACGTGGGGCACACCATGAACACCAATCTATCACAAGCGTGGGTTGGGAGCAACCAACGAGAGACTGGGAGCTCGGACCAACTCTTCACATTTATCTAGGTATCACTTTAGATTCAACGCTCCATTTATTACGACGTGACTGGATTGAGGTACAGCTTTTGCCTCCCCCTTTTATATACCTCGTCGGTAACATGTGGTTGGAATCATCCCTTGGGGATATGAAATCCTCAAGTAGGTCCCGCTAATAAAATAAAAAAGGGGGTAAAAAGAACTAAGTGGACCACGATTTCTCTTCACCCAAGATCGCCAAATGGTGCAAGGGGATTGGATACGTCAATAGTCCACTCCAAACACAACAAGAAAATTCATTGACCCTTTAATTAGTCCTATGTTCCTATTTTAATAAAAATGAAAAGATAAGACTAATTGAACACAATTTTTCAACCTGCAAAACACTTGTCAGTAGTTTCATTTTCTGTCTTTAACAAACGAACTTTGTGAACCTGCAAGAAATAATTGTCAGAAAATGATGAGAAACAGTAGCAGAAAATTTTGTTGCTAGGTCAAGGCCACCCCTCTAAATCAGGATTGCCCAAACAGGGATCCTGCAGAAAATAGAGTCAGAAAATGATTAAAAAAAATAGCAACAAAAAAGTCTGCTGCTAGGTCAAGGTCACCCAAATAGTGAACCTGCAAGAAAAATAGTCAAAAAAAGATGAAAAACAGTAGCAGAAAGTCTGTTGCTAGGGAAAGGTCGCCCCTCTAGGTCAGGGTCACCCAAACAGTGATCCTACAAGAAAAACAATCAAAAAAAGATGAAAAATAGTAGCAAAAAAGTCTGTTGCTAGGGCAAGGTCGCCCTTTCAGGTCAGGGCCGCCCAAACAGTGATCCTGCAAACAAGACAGTCAGAAAATGATGAAAACATCGGCAAAAAAGTTTATTTCTAGGGTAGGGTCGCCCCTCCAGGTCAGGGTCGCCCAAATAGTGAACTTACATCAAAAATAATCAGAAAAAGCTAAAAAATAGTAGTACAAAAGTCTGTTGCCAAGTCAGGGTCACCCCTCTAGGTCAAGGTCGCCCAAACAGTGAACCCGCAGTAAAAATAGTCAGAAAAAGCTAAAAAAAATAGCAAAAAAGTCTGCTACCAGGTCAGGGCCGCCCCTCTAGGTCAAGGTTGCCCAAATAGTGAATATACAGCAAAAACAGTCAAAAAAAGCTGAAAAACAGTACTAGAAAAATCTGTTGCCAAGTCAGGGCCGCCCAAACAGTGAATCTGCAGCAAAAATAGTTAAAAAAAGCCAAAAAACAGTAGCAAAAAAGTCTATTGCCAGGTCAAGGCTGCCCAAACAATGAATCTACAACAAAAACAGTCAGAAAAAGCCAAAAAATAGTAGCAAAAAAGTCTGCTGCCAGGTCAGGGCCGCCCAAACAGTGAATCTGCAACAAAAATAGTTAGAAAAAATTTGAAAAATAGCAACAAAAAAGTCTGTTGTCAAGGTCACCCAAATAGTGAATCTGTAGTAGAAACAGTTAGGAAAAGCTAAAAATAGCAGCAGAAAAGTCTGTTGTCAGGTCAAGGCCACCCCTCTAGGTCAGGGTCACCCCTCTAGGTTAGGGTTGCCCTAACAATGGGCAAGGCCGCCCCTCTGTGTTATAATCTGCAAAACCTTAAAAACAACAACTATTAGTACAAAAAGACCTGTGACATGGGTCCCACCGGGCGTGACAGAAATGTGAAGGAGAGAAAGTGTGCTAATCTAAAGTGCAAAACAAACTAGAATGCAAGAAGAGAACAAAAAATATTAACACCTCAAACGATTAGCCTAAGTTAAACACAAGATAAAAGAAAGATAAAAATGAAAATGAGATTGATATACCTTTTTATCCGTGTTTCCCTTGGTTGGCCCTTTGATAGTTGATAATGTGTGCTCCTTATATGATAGCTTGTAATGATGGTGGTAGATGGATGAATGGAGGTAGGTAGATGCAACAATGAATTCTAGATGAGAATGCAAATGCTAAGGAATGGCAATAAAAGACTAAGATGGCTCAAATAGCTTAGAAGCATAAGTTTGATATGCATGCAATAACTTTTTTAACCCAATAGTTCTAAGATGCAAGATTCTTTAATGAAGGAAAAAAGGAGTTATTTATAGAAGAAGTTGAATTCTCTAGAAAATTCAACGGTCAAGATTGAGCCACCATGGCCAAGATGAAGGGTTATGGTGAGTTGAGGACTCACAAGCCCTCACATCTTGACATGTGGTGGGTGAAGTGTCCAAAGGACAAGGTGAGATGGTAAAGGTACAAATGACATGGAAGAGGCCATGTGGTCCCAAAGTACTTGCAAGTACTTTGGGATGAGAGATAATCTCCACAAAAAATAGTCCCATGTCCCCAAGTGGGGCTGAAAGTGACAAGTGATGACTTTTAAAAATTCATCCCTTGTCAACATGGAAATTGGAGATGGCCTAGGAGGAATAAAAATGAATTTTTAATTCACTTTTTGGAAGAGACCAAAGGGTAAAATAAGATTCCTCTAAAAGAGGCCTTTGTCCTTTGGGTACGATGTGACATATGAGATGTCATGGGGAAGATAAATGCTTGGGGGGAATAAGTGTGAATTTTTAATTCACATGGGGAAGAGGTCAACCCAAAAAAGGTAAGTACCAAGAAGGTTGACTTAAGAACATGCTAGAAAAGGTAAGTGATTAGGATTAGGATTGTGAAAACAGGTGATTAGAATGATTAATGATGATTAGAGGCAAGTGGCTAGATTTGAAGGATATGATATTAATCATAATTAAGGATATGCACATCTTAATGAAGAATTAATTAAATCAACCTAGATTAGTGAAAGGGTTATGGAGGATGAGACAATGAGAGAAAAAAAATGATTTTAAAATTGAAGAGGATAATTGACTAAATTAAATAAATTGATTGCATTTATTTAATTTAGAGAAGAAATGTTAAAAGATAAAGTATTTAATTAAATACTTTTGGGAACCTTAGGGAAAGGGGATAATATTAATTAAATATGTCATTCAATTAATATAGATGGATTAGATGAATAAATGATGGGATTATGACCATGTGGAAGTGATCAAATTTGGATGTCTACAAGTATATTTTGTTTGCATAGTGGACAATGGGTTTTCACTTGTGAATATTTTCTATGGACAATAGCTATGGCTAGTCTATCTTTTTTTCTTTTTCTTTTTGTATTAATTTTGACATTGCATGATGTAAGGAAGCTAATGTAGTAGAACAACTTTCTACACTAACCTTGAGGGGAGAATAATGCAAAACTTTTATAGACCTTTAATAGTTACAAAAAACTTGAACAAAAATAAACATAAATATCATGCATACCACAACACAATGATTTACATGGGGAAAACCCTTTCGGGAGAAAAACACCACTCCAAAAGTTGCCTAATATATTATTCAAAAATTAAAAAATTACAATATACTTGCAGAGTAAGCTTCTCACAAGAGTATCACCACCACATATAAGAGACAATCCAACCGCTATCAAACTCACAAAATACACACACGTCTACATACATCCCACCTACTTGTATAACAAGTTTTTTGGAACCTTCTAGAATTAGGGTTTTACAAGGTCATTTTTCATTTGACGTGTTAATTGAAAATCCTTGATGTGTCAGCGAGAAAAAGCCTTGACGTGTCAATAGGAAAAAACCTTGACATGTCAATGAAAAAAAAAATTGAGGCATTGCCCCGAACCTTGCGTCTTGTTACAAGTGTACAGTATTTACATGATCAATCACCACATACCAACATACATTCTATCAATAAATTGTATATAATTGCAAGGTTGAGACACATTTCTCAACACATGATTGTGCATCTTGTGTCACTATATTGCAAAGCATGTGTCTCCTTGTGCTTATGTTGGTTTGCCAAGGGATCTTGATCCTAGGGGATTGATCATCCTCCTTGATATTTGTTATCCTATCCCATCAACATTTGCACACTTGGTCCTCTCTTGACTTAATTGTCTACTTTAGTGTGTGTCTAAGCGCAAGTTCATACTCTCACTAAAGTGGAGGTTAAATATAATCTAGAAAAATGTACACCTTTACATTTTCACACTATATTTGCATCCTCTTAATTAATTGGACTTAATTAAGCCTTTAATTGGCCCAATTATACATTTAAAAGCCTAATTAATTTCATTTTCTGAAAGGGGAACCTACATTAAACCATTGCAAACATCAATTAAATCACCTTGGAAATTGAGTATCCTAGATTTAGGGCCTAGGACCCATTCACCCAAGGGTGAATAAGTCCTCCTTAAGTTTAGGATCCCATTTTTAATATGTTTTTTGGTGGTATTTTTATGATTAAAATTAAAATTGTAATTGTCAGCCTTTGATGTTTAATTATCGGGGAATTAGAAAATTATCGATAAATACAAGGTCTTTTTATCAATTCAAACCTAGAAGTTGAATAATTCAAATTTCATAAGAGAAATTATTATTGTCAAGAACATTGGAGAACAGATTTATCAGTTAATTATTACAACATTCAAGATCCCATCATGATGTCAAGATTTATGTGTGTTCATGCATGTTTTTGGAGCTAACATTGTGATGTACATGTTCCAAGTTTTCAAGCATCAAATCAAGTGTAAAATCAAGCATCCAATCAAGCCATTTCATGCAAAATCTAATCCTTGGAGTTATGTGTTAGGCTTCAATCCTCTAATGGCAGCCATTAAAGGATTTGGTGAGTTGCAACAAGCTAGTTTTCATTAAGCTAGAGTACAAACTATCTTAACCTTCTCAGATCTTCTGAACAATTGTTGTTTCTAATAGCCTTATCATATCACTTTACATTCCAAGTGATAGATATTAGATATTGGATTATCAATGCACTTCTATTCTTCTCCCAAAACTGCTTTTTAGTCATATTTTATAGTTTTTTGTCATAAGGAAGAAGAGACCATATAGTGTCCCAAAATTTGGAGTTGACTCACCTTAAGGGTTGTAGGTCAATTCTAATCCCTTTTGTCACTATCCTTCTTCCTAATGAAAGAGAAAAAGGTATATTTTTTATTAGGTGGACACCCCATTTTGTGCTTTTTGGCATAGGTCCCTCATTTCTAGGTCTTCCTATATCACCTATTCCATTTTGGATCTACTCCCACCATTTCTTTCATTTCAATGTGAAAGGTTTTTCTTGAAACTATATGCACCACATATAGACCACGTGATTTTAGGTGAAACTATTTCCCTTGAAACTATTTAGTTGGCCAAAAGTGTGACATATCTTTGTTCTTTTACCCTAATCTAAAACCACCAATATGAAAGGTAAAAATACAATATTATTCATTGATGCATATTAGGTGAATTTAAACATGGAGAGATACAATTGAAATCATAATAATTGTAATTGTGCAGTTGTAGTAATTACCTATAATATATAATGTAATAATGTATGTTAATATTCCCCTCATTACATTGGTCCTACAAATGTAACCCTGAAAACTTGAAAAATCACTTTGCCAAGGGACCTCCCTTAAGACTTACATAACAAAAATTGTTGATTACATAAATAGAAATTCATGGGAAGATATTTTGAAGAAAAAAACTTGATTTAGGTGGAACTCCATCAAGTTTACTCATGACCCTCAGAAGGGTGTAGCTTTGAGCTAAATTTTTGAGTTCTTAGACTATCATTTCTCCAAACTCTCGAATAACTTTCTCCTGAATTATTTGACAACAATCCATATTGAGCTATGACAAAGCTCCATCAATTTGTCTGATGACCCTCAAAAGGGTATAATTATTTATCATAGTTTGTAAAATCGTTGGAAAACAATCCATATTGAGTTCAACACCAAATCTCTTACTTGTCTCTAAAAATAAAACTTCACAATATATGTATTTTTAAAATCTATCAACATCAACAAATAAAGTAAGAAAGAAAGAAATGCTTCTCATGCAAAGCACCATCTTAAAGTGAGAAGCTAACTTGAGATGATGGAAATTCCTCCAACCTCCAGTGCAACCAACCTATAATGTGGTGGCTCAAAGTACTAATCCATTCTTAGTAATATTAACAAGATCATCATCTATTGGATCCTCATCCTCATCCTCAATATATAAACTAAGTTACATTCATTTTATTGATCTTAGAGTTTTCTTTTAAGAACATCACTAGCTTGAGTTCTACAATACCAAGTTTTGTGACCCTTTTTCTTATACTAAAAGCATTTAATATCTGGCCTTTTATTATTGCTTTGTAAGTATAATTCTTTCTCTTGTTGAGAGCCACCTTTTGTATCTTCTATATTTGTTCTCTTTTCTTCTATTAAAAGAGTTGAAATCATATATTCTAAAGTTTAAAAAGTTATTGGACTGAATGTAAAAATTTAACATTATTGTATTTTAAAGGAAAATTATCTCACAATATCGCTCTAGAATCGTCATTATCTATTGGAGCCTTGAATTCTACTAGTTTCCCAATGAGACACGTCAAATTACTTATGTGATTTGAACTTGTGATTTTGTCTTCCATTTTGAACCTAAATTGTTTTACAAAAAAAATTGCATTAAGTGTTTTGCCTCCAAACACTTTATTCAAATTATCTAGTGTAGGAGCATTCAAGTCCATAGGCGATCTTGCATTGCCCAAAAATATTTTCAATTTAATGTTTCAATTTGGATTGTTTTGGAGGCTTTGCAACCAAATTCTCAATGGTTTGATGGAATTTAATTTTCCCTTTTCTCAGCTTGTGGTTTACAAGAAATTTAAAATCTCAAGATTTCTAAAAGATGGAGAAATTTCCTTTTATGGAGAGCTTAAGGAGGCCACTACATAAAGCTCGACCATTTTTCAAACAAAAGGGAGCTTCTGGTAAAAATTTATGTAAAAAGTCATTTTTTCAGGCAGTTGGCATATTTAGGACTCTAAAAATGCAATTTTCTTTCTAAAAGGAAAATCATAATTTTAAAAAAAAATTGGACTAGTTGTTAGAGGCAATAAATTCCCATTATTACATGAGATAAAATGAAAAGCATTGAAATATCGATAGTTTTTTTACGGTATTGAAATTATCTATTTGTGAAGACAAAGAATCATTTTTTAAAATTATAACTATTGTGTTAAAATTCACGAGTTCTTTAAAAGAAATATTTTAAATTAAGGGAGAGGCATAAGAAATATGTGGCACCCCTCCTTAGTGATTCATTTTCTCTTTCAAAAGAGAAAGATGCATAGGGAAGAAAAAAGAAGAAGGGTCATAGTTCAAGGAGAATCTAGGAAGACTAAAATAACTTACTCCGCAACCATGTAGCACAAAAGGTGAGTAGGAGAAGATTCAACTAGTAGGAGTCAAAGAGGAGGATAAGGTGTGACAGGTGAAATAAAAAGTGAAATGAGAATAAAAATCCACATAGGGTTGCACTACAAGAAATGAGGAAGAAATGATATCAAAGATACCATGTAGGAAAAATGAAAAGAAGGAAGAGAGAAAAGGACGTTGCATAAGGGAATGCAAAAAAGAAAGAAAAAAAATTAATTGAATTTAGAATAAATATAGCAGACAACAACTAAGGTATAAAGAAGAGATAAATCTTGAAGGAAAATAAGTATGTAGAGGGAAGAGTCATGTATGATAAAATGAGAGATAAAATCAAATCAAATACAAGAAGAATAAAACAAAAATGCATGGCTTGAGAAGGGGAGAGAATAATGTATGCAAATATAGATGAATAACATGGGTCATACAGAGGAAAATAAGGGAAATAAAAATCAAGAAATTGGCATGGGTAGATTGAAAGAGGATTGAGTAGAGGAGTGAAGGCTGAAGGGTAGGGATACAAAGTTGGATACCTAAACCAAAGGAATTGATAACTAGAAACAAAATAAAATTTTGAAAATTGTATTTTTTGCAGATTGTAATTATTTAAATGCTTGTGGATAATGGAAAAGAAATAAAGTTCATTTAATTACCACTAAAATTGTGTTACAAATAAAGTTTGTTTGAATTAATTTTAATTGTCAAATTATGTGTGAATTGGCTCCAAATTTTTATAGCCTTATAAGGCTCATGAAATTCATTTTGCATCGTCATCCCAAATTTTTATTGATGATTTGTAAAATTGATATGATGTAATTCAAAGTCAGAAAGAGAAAAATAGATAATATCCTTGGCTTTATCATCTATAATATTCCAATCTAATAACTTATTTGCATATGTAGGTGGGTTTCTTTTCCGCTTACTATTCCCCATAAATTTGTATTCATCAATTGAATTTGAATTTTTATTCTCCAAGTATGAAAATTAAATCTAGAATACTTGTCTAATACAATCTCCATAATGCTATATCCCCTTTACATAAAATATTTCACTATCACCTGAGTACTCCAAATTTGAACTCACAATCATTTAACCTTAAGAGTATTGAAGTAACCAACTTGTCTATGCACCATACAAATAACTTATCTTATTTTCTTCACATTTTTTATGAACTATAAAGTTACTACCAAAATTAAATAAATGAATAGATAATCATAAGCTTCACCCAAAAAATACAAAAAACAAACAACTTACAAGCATTCACACTTCTAATGTGTTTCCTTTATCGGTCTATCATTTAGATTGTTGGGTGCCTAAACTTTTGAAAACTTTGAGAAAAACTCCATCAAATATATTAAAATATTGTACTACAATCCCTATGATCTTGGCTCATAATATATTAGCTAGGTATGCACTAATTTTGAATCATGTTACTGATGAATAAAAAATATAGAATGATATATGGCAAGTTCAACTGATAGAGGCATGGGAGAACAAAATAATTTTCTTCCATCAATGGCTTGGGTATCTCGTTCTACACAAAATCTAGACAACTATATCATATTTTATAGTTGGAGTGTCTTTTTGCATTCAACAAGTATTTGTAACTCCACAAAAATAGCAACAAGTTCACTATACAACATTAAATGCCACTATTTCGTGTTAATACACAACCACTACACAAAAGTTACACCATGGATGGCTCCCCCTACTATACCTTGGCATGATTATGGATCTTCACCCAAACATATAACTCTTCCATTTATCTCATACTATTATATAAAGTTTAGCAAACAAAACATATCATAGGCACATAGATAATGTGATCTGATAATAATCATATTCATGCAGTTATAATAACTACCTATAACAAATAATATAATAATATATGCTAACACAATACGGCCTCATATTCTACTACATTTTTGGTGCATAAAAAAATGATTTTAACATATCAAGGATAAGATCCTCCTAAGGTTTTACCAAAAATATGCATGCCCCTTAGCCATGGTTGGTGTAAGATCCATCAAAATATAGTATCCATAAATGTGGTCCATCAATCTAGAGAAGGAATTCATTTAGAAATTCTATGAGTAGGTGTTATTTATCCTCTAGAGGTTTTTTTGTTAATTTGATTAGCAACAACTTTCCCTTCAATTGATTTTGGTCAACATATTCAATTTGAAATTTACTATTCATCATCCATTTTATCAAGTGACTTGTTAATGTCATTTTAGAGAAAAAAATTTTAAAAACTAAAATTTACAATGATCTTACTGGTATGTGGGCACATATAACATCTACATTTTTGTAAAAATCACCATAACTAGATAAGCCATTTAGATGGGTGTGTATTAACACTCATCAATGACTCAAGTTCAGCTAAGATAGTTTATGACTCATTTCTTACTCTATTCATTATATTGTACAAAATGTGACCCCAAGGTATGTTTGGTGGTAGAGATATATAGAATAAATAGTTGATTCTAGATTTAGATGGCCTAAGCACCAAGGGGTTGGAAATATACTGTTGAAATATTATTCTCACAAATCATCCCAAATTAAAGCTATATGTTTCTTGAGAATATGAGTGATTTTTTTACATTTTTATAAGTTGAGAAATGAATCATCTAAGGCACTACAACTTTCCTTAAATTCTATAGAGATGTGTGACGTTCCATGGGGAAGAAATATTCAATATAGATTTCACTTTATTGAGATTAGCCTCAATCTCATGTCAAGAAATGATATGACCCAAAAACAATTATTGATAATTTTGTAAGCTGGATATGTGAGGAGAGGAGCCACGGATTGGGACGTTGATCACATGATTCTCATTTCTTGTTCACATTGAGCACAATTAAGAAGCTTGATAATTTAGAAGTCTTGTATCAAGACTCTACACGTGTATTTTAATATTTGTTCATGAGATAATATATTGATTGTGTGAGTACTTTTAGATTTTTCTTTCTCCCTTTGAGGGTTTTATGAGGTACATATTATTACATCTTGATGGTATGTTTGTTTATTATTTTGCATTGTGCATTTTGAATACTTTGTTGTATATTTTTATCTCTTGAAATCATTTGGAAATAGTTGATTATGGCTACAAATTTCCTTTCATGATGGTTGAGAACTAGAAGATCACATTAAACACCTATATCTTATTTATCCCCCACTATTTAGATAGTTTAACTGGAATTAAGATTATTATCTAAGCTAGAAAAAATTATAGCTCTTCTATTTCAATATTATTTCATTTTGAAATTATCAAAATTCAATGGATCCTTTTTTGTTAGGCTGATACAAGAAGTTGGGTCCACAAAAAGCTCAAAAAGTGGAAGTGTTTTTCCTATTTTTTCAGATTTTGTCACACTTGGACTGAAAATTTGAAGCACTTACACATTGACTCTTAAAAAAATTCACTAATATGAAACTTAGTATTTTGAGTCTAATTTTTAAATATGTAATTTATTCTAATACCTAGATGATACAATTTAATTTTTAATAGGAATGTATAAAAACCACTTTTTAAAAGTCATTTTTTTTACCATACCATGCACATGTACGAACACCATAATTTGATCTAAATAAAAGTATTTTTCTAATTCCTTTTTATGTAAATATTCGTAACAAATTGAAGATTGATGAATTTTTTTTTTTGTAATTTTCTTCTTTTTTAAAAAATAAAAATCATTGGCCCTAATTGTTGTTTTTAAAAATCAACGTGTACAAACACCATAATTTGACCTAAACTAATCATTTTTTCAAAAAAATTGTGTAGATAATTTTCTAAAGATTGATGTTAACAGATATAAATTTATTAGAAAACAAAAAAATCCTGATATTTCAAGTTTATGGACAAATTTGCTTAGAAAATAATTAAAAATAGAAAACATAATTCAATCATTATATATATATATATATATATATATATGAAAACTAGACATTGTGATCTATAATGGGTTTTAATTTTATAAATTAATTTTGAAAAAAAAATCATCAGCTATATTGTCAAAGTTAGACATTTCTCTTGACATTGTCTTAGTTTCTTAGTTGTAGGTTTAAGGCTAAGAGTTGGGTTACCAAACATTTTTTGAGCCTAAAACCCAAGCAAAAAGTGGCTTGGGGATTTCACCTTTATGGAACGGATACCTGTTTTGAAATAGGTACCCATTCTAAAATAGAAATGGGTATCTGTTTTAAAACAGGTATCCATTCCTAATTTTCCCATTAGAAATTTGGAACGAGTACCCGTTTCAAAACGGGTACCCATTTTAATTTATAATGGGATCCCACATTTCTATTATATCCATTTTTCCCAATTTGGATAAAATTGACTCACCACCTTTTTCTGCAACGTTCATTTTCTGCAGTATGGACCGACAAGACCATTTTATGCTATTTTTATCAATTTTATCTTGTGCAATCTTTTAACAGGTCATATTCTATTCAATTTTTTGAAGGAGGCAATCACAAGTTGAATATTCTGAAGTGGAATCAAGTACAAGGACTTTTCTCAAGAGAAATAGAAAAAATAGGGTTTTTAGTATATTCGTATTTATTTGTACTTTAGATTTTATAGAACAAAGGATCTCCATATATAGTTTTATTTCAAAATTTCAAGGAGGTAGTAATTTGAAAACACGTTAAATTTTTTTAAAAAAAATTATCAAGAGGGTTTGGTGTTCATGGGATCAAAGTAAAGGAAAATTAAAAAATGTACGAAATTAATGACACCCGAAAAAATTGAAGCAAATAGAGAGATGGAGGCAAAAAGACAAAGAGATAGAAGAACAAGGATCCGTGAAATGAAAAATATTGAAGCATCTAGTTCCATGAATCTTGAAGAGGATACCATGAAGGATGGGATGAATGTAGATGATGTAAATGTGGAAATGGTGAATATGGAAGAAAATGTGATAATAGAGATAAACTCAACTATGCCTTTAAATTCAACTTTGAATGATATGGAAATAGTGACTATGCAAACAACTTCAGGTATGTCTTCAAATCCACCTTTCAATGATATAGAAAATGTACCTATTCAAATAAATTATGTCTTCAAACCCACATTTTGATGATATTGATATTAGTTATTTAAATGAAGTTGGATATACTTATAATGATATCAACTATACTACTGAAATAATGAGAAAACAAAATAAAAATGAAATATCTTGTATGAATGAAAATATGAATGAAATCCCTTGTATTGATTAAAATAAGAATGAAATCCCTTATATGGTTGAAAATTAAAATGAGATCCATTGTATTAATGAAAATGATTTTTTTTTTACAATTGAAAGAGATGTGTCTTAGATAACCTTCTTGGTAACATTTCATGGAGACAAATGAGCACTCGTGGAAATAGATTATATAGAATATTTTTTATATAAAAAACTAGGATTTCAATGTCAACTCATGATGCAATTGATGAAAATGTAGAAAATACAAAAAGTGATGACAAAAGTTAGGCATTTTTTAAAACCAAAAAAGAAAGATGATTTAGTAGAACAAGTCATATCTAGTGTTTCTAATGCTATTGATTCTATAGAAGGAAAAAACAATCTAAAGATAAGAATGTAGTACATCGTGCAATAACAACTACTTTAGTTAATAAATAAACTTCAAATAAAATATTGTTAAGTAAGACTAGAAAATATATAAAATTAAATCCTAAAACTTTGATAAGAGAGGCTAAGACAAGAGAAAGTATTGAAAATGATCCAATTAATCAATGTTGGAGTTTTAGAGGTAGAATCCCAAGGCCAAACATGAAATTAACTAATGAAATCAAATCTTTAATTGAAAAATATTGGCATGATAATACAAGAGTATCACCTAATATTAGAGATGTTTTAAAATTAAGGGTGGGATAAAAATCCATGACCCTCATCCAAAACATCTATTAGATATGACTCGAACTGGATTTAAAAAAAAAAGATGATTCAATCTTACCAAATATTAGCATAAGTCAAAGATCATTTGAAAAATTTAAACCTTGGTATGTCAGAATTAATAAACAGCGAATCTTTTATTGTTGTAAAACTCATATAATTTCATTATTATGATGATGTTTTTTGATATATATGTTGTATTTTGCATACTAATGAAATTATGCAGGAATCATGTGGTATTAATATGACACATGAAATAAACAAGGATTTTATAGTAGGTTTATTTTGTGAACCATCTAATGGACACTTATTTTATTTAAATGCATGTATTTTTGGACAATACAATAGATGCGGAAACCTTTCATTGTTAGGAGAATGTATGCATGAAAGTAGTTTACATGAATTTGGACAACAATTAGTGAATGTTAAAAAAATAAAAAATGTTGATATTTTTATAGGATGGAATTGTGAGCTAATCATAGAAAAATTAGTGTGCATGCATTCATTAGAGAATTTAAAGATAAGATTGTAGCCAAATATGTCAAACACTCTCAATATGCTCAAAGGCTTGATGGTCAATTCCGTACATGTAAAAATACATTTCCAATTGGAACTATATTATCAGTTGTTGATTTTGCAGAAAATTATATTCTTGCTCCACAAGAGGAAATCCAATCCCAATATTATAATTTAGTGCAGGTGGCCATATTTGTTCATATTGTATATAGACATGCAAATGATAGTACAAAAAATAATAGAATTTTTTTGAGATAGTACTATTTTTATGTGAGTGATAATTGATTACACTAATTAGATTTTATTCAATATTATTTTAATATATTTTATAAAAATTTAAAAGAAAAAGAAATTCAAATGAGAGAACATCTCATATGGTCAGATAATTGTACGGGACAATTTAAGAATGCTAGAATGTTCTATTGGTTATGTAGATCTCACAAGGAAAATAATATCCAACACATGTGAAATCTTTTTGAAGTTGGACATGGTAAAGGAGAACATGATGGAGCAGGTGCATGTGTGAAAAGAGCTCTTGCTAGAGAGCAACTAAAATTTGAGGATGTAGCAAAATTTAGAGATGCACGTGCAATTATAGATTGGTGTAATATAAAACTATCTATAGGAACAAGTGAGAGCTCAATAATTTGATGCTTCTTTTGGTTAGTTATTCTTACTCGACAAGATTATGAAACAATTAATGGATCAGGAAAATAGCATTTGTTTAAGAGTTTGAATACAAACATGTGGACAATATGAACAAGGGAGATTACATGTTTTTGTCAATTTTGTGTTGCATGTGATCGGGAGGCATGTGAAAATATAGAATGGGTTGAAGGATGGCAACAAAGAGCCTTAATGCCTACATCAACACGTGATCAAAATAGAACAACAATTTAAGAAGATAATCAAGTGTTTGCATCAAATGATTATGATCATGTTTCAGACCTTGTCCAAGAAGGTATTAAATTGAATTCAATTTTTTTATTACATTATTTTGTAATATATATAATTTCGTATGTATGTATGTTTATATGTGAATTATATGTCACTCTTTCTTATTTTAAATATTTTTTTGTAGGAAATGTGTATGTTTTTGTTACACCTGAGGGAAATGAAGAGGAAATGAAGTATTGGTTGGCTAGATGTGTTGAGAGAAAACATAAGTTGGTACATCCTAGAGTGGATGATGGTAACTATGAGTATCCAACTAGTTATATGGTTGTTGTTGGCACTTGGCTATGAAAAATATCTAATAAGAAAGAATGGATGCAGATGTCACAATGGAATTTGAATAAATATAGGTGTAAGAGAGGGGGACCAACCACTGCAAGGCCCTAGGTCACGAAAGGCCAAGAGCGGAAAGGCTTCCCTAACTTACCTCGGTTTAAAGGACAGTTAGGATAGGAGGGATGAGAATGATGAAGACTATGTGTCCTTCGATTACTCTGCAATCCTGAGAACTGAAGGGAGACTAGACGAGTCACTTTCCAGAGTCAACTCTGTGTCTCAGGTAGCTCTCCGTCTGAGGACAAAAGTGTAGTTTTGGGACGACAGCGCAGTGCGCTGATATCTCGCAGGTGTGCTGGTGTTCGTACGACTAGAAAATCAGAGATATGAGGTTGGAATCCCAAGAAAGGGCTAACAGTCTAGTTTAGTAGTTTCGGGAAGTAAAGAACAAGACTAAGAAAAGCAAAATATAAATACTGATATGATAAAAGAGGTATATTACTGCAAGGGTGACAAAGATAATTTCATAGAATAATCCTCTCGCCAGCTTGCTCTGAGATCTCTCCACCTGCACACAGAAAAAGGGGAAGTGTTGGGGTTATTTAGGGGCCTACCTCAGTCAGACCCTCGTCTTGGTGTTTCCACCTCCATGAACAACAAAGTTTGCAATGATAGAAATAATGATAAAGAAGGGAAATACAAGCTATGTATGCAAGAAACACTACAAAACAGTAAGTTCTTACTCAATCGAATACAATATAGGAGATGAGAGGAGCTTACCACCTTCATCCAAGGTGCTCGAGGCTTATGGAGGAGTGAATGAGAGGAACTCAAGCCTCTACTATAATGGTGTTTGTCCTACGCTCGCACTATCGAAGTGATGGAGTGGTAGGTTGCTGCAATGGAGTGAAGAATGCAGCTACAAAGCTTCAAGATGGATGCTCAAAGCATGGAGAGAGTGTGCCAACTTGTTCAAAACTTGAGAATGGAATAATGGAGTGAAAATATGAAGGAGAAGATGAAAAATGGCCATATTCGGGTCAGCCAATCAAAGAGGGGCGTTACACTTTGACTTCCAATTGAAATTGTAACGTTTCTGCAGACTCCAACCGCAGGAATCTGCCAGGAACATAAGCGCGTTGCGTGGATGTTTGCACGTTGCGTGGGCATCCCCGACAAAAATTCCCCCACTGACACACAAACAGGGTGCCAAGTGGAATGCAAGCAGCGGGCTTAAGTGGAATTAAACCTCCGCTTTTGGTTTTCTAAAGTGTAAAGGGGTGAAAGGGGAATTTTTGTTAGGGGTGAAAATTCACGCTCATACATTTTTCCCCCACTTTAGTGAGCATGAGTATTGATGAGTGCTTCGGTAAAGTAGAGTAGTAAGAAAGTAATAGAGTAAGAGATGTATACCTGAACTGACAAGGAAGCAGAGCACGGTCTGGCGAACCCGGAAGCATAGGAAAGGACTTCATAGTTCCATGGAACTATGAAACTGTAGTACAAAAGTGCCTTACAGGCTCACGGTCCGGCAAGGGAGGTATCCTTCAAAAACTCTCACATGAAGGAAACCAAGAAAAGCACCTTACAACCCCGAAGACTTGTAAGGAAGGTATCCCCCAAGAAATCTCACATGAGGGAGACTGAGTAGAGTGCCTTACAGCCCCGCAGACCTGTAAAGAAGGTATCTCCCAAGAAATATCACATGAGGGAGACTGAGTAAAGGGAACTCCGCAGAGTCAGAGATGGCGACATGTTTACCCACAGATAGAACACATCAGGAAGTAGTCGTGCAGGCCAGTGAACAGACAGTCACACAGACCATCGCTAAGTTATAAGAATTTCAAAGGGGTCCCTTAGGAACCCTTCAAAAGGAAGAAAGGTCCACTCAAGGGATGCACTGTTTGAAAAGTGAAGTCTAATCGAGCTACCCCCAAGCTAGACCTAAAGATGCAAAGACGGTTTAGTCGGGTTGCCCTTGTACTAGACGTCGAGGTGTGAAGCTAGTCTAGTCAGGCTGCCCCCAAGCTAGATGTAAGGATGTGAAGCAGGTCTATTCGGGTTGCCCCCAAACTAGATGCAAAGGAATGAAACCGGCCTAGTTGGGTTGCCCCCGAGCTAGACGCCATAGAACTTGTTTAAAGCTTTTGAAGGGGTCCCTTGAGAACCCAACGTGAAAGGGGGGGATCCACTCAAGGGACACACTGTTTAGAAGCTACCGTCTTCCTTCTCGAATCGATTCATCACCAAGGAATCCTTTTGAAAAAATTTCACTTCATCAAGTAATTCGAAAGGAAGGAGATGCACTCCTGTGAGGGGAAGACTAAGACCATTCCCACTACGGAAGAGGGTTTCCAAGTCCTTTCTTTAGGAACCCATGATGAAGGAAACATGCTTCGTTAAGGTTTCAAGTTGAGAATGCAATTCTAACAAAGAAGTGTGTGAGGGATCTTTCGAGAAAATATTTGTTTGGCAACGAATGCATTTTCTAAAGACCAAGTAATGTAGAAGAGGCATTGTCGCACATGAAAGGGACAACTCAAGCAAAGATGAGAGAAAGATAAATAGAAAGGTAAAGAAGACAAATCACACACAAAGGGCATAGGGGGATCTGGTTATGCGGGATCAGATCTGCCTTTATTTATATTAGGTAACTGTGAAAAGAGGCGAAAGATTATCAATCCCCAACCAGATCAAGAAGAATGCACGAAAGATAAAGTAAAAATTAAAAAATGGGTCAACATGGAAGAAGGCCTAAATGCTCCTAACGCTTTGCATCATCCCCAATTTATCGAAAGTCAATCACAAACATGAAAGAATAAAGATACAAGTAGAAGAAGGTTTGCAATAGAAACACCACGCTTGCATCCCAACACCAACAGAGGTGACGAGGGTCATCCAGACACATATAGCACGATTACGGGGGAACACATCACAACAAATACATGCATCTAATCTAAAGATAAAGAAAAGGGTCTCCCCCTAACACTGGTCAACCAAGAGGTCGTCAACTTCCCACTCTAGATCATCATAGGAAGGATGACGAGCTTGCAACAGTGTAATGTTAAGGGGAGGAGCTTTCGATCCTCCCACAACAAGGGCCATGGCAGAGGGACTGGTGAGATCTCCGTCGCTTAGCTCTTGTGGGTCCAAGGTCAATGACTTCGCAAAGATCACTGACAAGGTCATAATTTCATCCACTAAGTTAAACATACACTTAACGGGAGTGCCATGCTTCACCTCGGTAGATGGAGGAGTTTGCACTTGAGGTTCATCGTTGGCCTCACCGAGAGACTCGAGAGCGGTGACAAACTCGACAGAGGCTGGGACTGGTTTCGTTACTAGGACAGAACAAGTCAGCTTGGGGCCACCTTTTGGAGAAGGTGGGATCTTCTTACGTCCTCCATTGTTGGAGGGACCATGCTCCACCTTCTTCTTCATTGGAGGAGGTGATCTCCCCACAAATGAAAAAAGGAGGGTTGAGGGAGAAGAGGAAAGAACTACAGTGGACACAACCAAAGTGATCACCATGTCCACGAGCTTCGGGAAAGGTGAGACATCTAGAATGGAAGTCAACAAGGATGACTCTGTCGGAGGAGCGATGAACACTTGCACCCTTCTAGGCACATGTGCGCTCACAGTAGGAACCATAAGAGATTTAGAGACAGAAGGAGGGAAAGAGGAAGACACAACAAGAGGTGTCATCTTCTCCTCCTCCTTCTTCTATAAGGAGGCTTGCTCAGCTAGGAGATCCTTTCACCGATGCTTGTGCTCATGCGCAAGGCGGTTTCTATAGCTCTTTGAACCGAAAGTTGGGATCTGCGAAGGGACGGAAGGATCCTACTCAGCCATGGGAGTGTCTTCCACATATATTTCTAGTGGAAAGGAAAACTCCTGGATGGGAGAAGGAGGGGCAGGTTCAGAAACAACAGGAGGAGTTGACTCTAATGCCTCAATGATGGGCCTCTTCCCATTTACTATTTTAGGAATAGGAACAGTAGAAGGCTGTGGAGGCCAAGATAAAGAGGACTCTCCATGAGGGGCTTTCTGTCTTCCATAACAAATGAGCCTAGGCTCTGTGGGTAAGACAAGAAGCTCAAATGCAGGACGCTTGGCCTTTCACCAAGCGGGCACCATAAGATTCTCTCGCATACTCAAGACAGAAGCAAATGGTGTCGCGAAAGGGTGAGAGGAAGCATTAGGTTAAATAATGGAAGAGGAAGAAGGAGGATCTCGAGATTGCTTCTCCTCTTCTCTTCTTCGTGCCTTGGCGGCATCACTATCAGCTTTCATATAAGCTCTATGCGAAATAGCATAAGGCAATGGAGGGTATCTCACTTTCGACCTAGTGTGCCCCTTCTTATAGTTTTGATATGTGCGGTGTAGGAGGTCCTTCCTAGGTGGGAGAGAACTAAGGGATGCAGACCAAAAGTAGTCTAAGGTATAGCTACCACGCGCAATTGATGGTCTATAACCGGTGTTATGGACAATGTGTACCAAACCTCCATGAACAAACTTTAGACACTTGTACACAACCGAGGGGACTGCATTCATAGCTACTAGCTAGGGGATACCTAGCTTCACTTTGAAGAGTTCAAACCCTAGGATGATGTCAAACCTAAGGCTCGCAGATTTAGGTCCAACAAGGACTGATAGGACAATACTCCCTATAGGAGGTATGAAAAGTCAATTGTGTGTGCGGTCGGTACTTTCAGGTGTGTCATATCCATCCTTATGTAGGAAGTTAATCAACATGATCTCCTCAGTTATGATATTCACTTGAGATGTGAGATCAATGAGAACACCTACCACAGTATTCTCGTTTATCCTTGCATGAATGTAAAGAGGATATGGATCCCTATTGAAGCCTATCGATAGGTCCTGTGAAGTGAAGGTTATGCTAGTACCACTACTCACAGTCTGCACAGAGGGAATAGGTTGATTTAAGAAAGAGGCCATTGCACACACCAAACAATACTTCTACAGAGCCTCCTAAGGTTTACGAGATAAAGTAGTGACCCAATTAAGGTTTCGTTACGTAATACTTTGGAACCTTCCAACTATGCCTAGTAGGGGTCGCAAGTTGGGTTGCGAGGCGAGAGCATCACAACACTCACACCTACAAGACTCCTAAGATATGAGGAAAGGAGCTTTCAGTATCGCAAAATGGAACCAAAATGGTTCATGTCGATTTCACCAAAAATGTAAGAGAGGGGGACCAACCACTGCAAGGCCCCAAGTCACGAAAGGACAAGAGCGGAAAGGCTACCCTAACTTACCTCAGTTTAAAGGACAGTTAGGATAGGAGGGATGAGAATGATGAAGACTATGTTTCCTTCGATCACTCTGCAATCTCGAGAACTGAAGGGAGATTAGACAAGTTTTTCAGAGTCAACTCTGTGTCTCAGGTAGCTCTTTGTCCGAGGACAGAATCGCAGTTCTGGGATGATAGCCTGGCACCCTGACATCTCGCGGGTTTGCTAGCGTCCATACGACCAGAAAATTAGAGAGATGAGGTTGGAATCCCAAAAAAGGGCTAACAGTCTAGTTTAGTAGTTTTGGGAAGTAAAGAACAAGACTAAGAAAAGCGAAATATAAATACTGATATGATAAAAGAGGTATATTACTATAAGGGTGACGAAGATCATTTCCTAGAATAATCCTCTCGCCAACTTGCCTTAAGATCTCTCCACCTGCACACAGAAAAAGGGGAAGTGTTGGGGTTATTTAGGGGCCTGCCTCAGTCAGACCCCTGTCTTGGTGTTTCCACCTCCACGGACATCCAATTTTGCAATGATAGAAATAATGATAAAGAAGGGAAATACAAGCTACATATGCAAGAAACACTACAAAATAGTATGTGCTTACTCAATCGAATATGATAGAGGATATGAGAGGAGCTTACCACCTCCTTCCAAAGTGCTCAAGGCTTGTGGAGGAGTGAACGAGAGGAACTCAAACCTCTGTTGTAATGGCGTTTGTCCTACGCTCGCACTATCAGAGTGATGGAGTGGTAGGTTGCTGCAATGGAGTGAAGAATGTTGTTACAAAGCTTGAAGATGGATTCTCAAAGCATGGAGAGAGTGTGCCAACTTTTTCAAAACTTGAAAATGGAAGAATGGAATTAGAATATGAAGGAGAAGATGAAAAATGACCATATTCGGGTCGGCCAGCCAAAGAGGGGCATTACACTTCAACTTCCAATTGAAAGTGTAACGTTTTTGCAGACTCCAGCCACAGGAATCTGCCAAGGACATAAGCATTTCGCATGGATGTTTGCATGCCACACGGGCATCCTCGACAAAAATGCCCCCATCGACACACAAACAGGGCGCCAAGTGGAATGCAAGCAGTGGGCTTAAGTGGAATTAAATCTCCGCTTTTGGTTTTCTAAAGTGTAAAGGGGTGAAAGGGGAATTTGCATTAGGGGTGCAAATTCATGCTCATACAATACGTAACTATATATTTTTATACATTTAATTGATAGTCAAAATATAAAGCTAATTAATTCATTTTTATTTTATAAAAAAATAGAATTGATTGTATATACCCTTAAGTTTGTTTCAAAGAAAAATATGGTGATTTTTCATCAAAGTGAATAGATTAAGATGATGAACCAAATTTTTTACTATGAAACATACAATTATGAAGGCCAAAATGCATAAATAACAATCAGAAATGACTCCTAACTATTATAGCAACTATAGGGGAAGTTTTGGAAGACTGAAATAATGTGTAACTTATTGAAAACTTGTTGTTTTTAGGTCATAGAGGACTCATTCGCCTTTACTGGCGAATGGGTCCCTATTAGGGTTTCTGAAAACTAAAATCTGGGTTATGTTCTTCAAGATCTGCACTTCTTGCTCCTTGGTACTCAACTCTCGAAAACCTGAAACAAATTTTGTAGCCTTGCTTTTATGTTCTTAAAATATGGATGACAACTTTGCAACTTGACAACTTTGACAATTTTACTTAAATCTTGTTCTCCACTTGAACTTCAACCTATGAACCTACAAATACACATCAAAGAGGAGAAAAAATTGTTGATTGATAGAGGATAAATGGTTTGCCTCGGTCAAACCCATTTTAGGTAATTAAACCTTATGATGAAATAATGAAATAGAAGCATGAAACATGAAACATGAAATGATGATACCTTGGAAGTTGTCTTAGAATATAAATCTACAAAGTAACATGAAGTGGCCATGTAGAATTTAGATCTAGATCTTGAATTGGACATGAAAATGTGCTTGCAAATATGTCTTCAATGCTACATCAACACACATTAGCTCAACCACATGTTTGATGCACTATGCCTTTGACATGATGATATAACCTTGAATTGCTGCAATAAAACCTCAATAATCTACCCTTTGAATGCCTTTGAAATTCTCTTGAAGTGCTCTATAATGCTCTTATGAATGTACTCTTTATTGCTCGAACTTGCTAGGGTTGCTTACATGAAACTATGTGAATTAACCTTATATTTATACTAAATCTAAGGATTAACCCTGAAATTCAAATAAACCAAGCCAACATCAGATCTAGGCTTGAAAATCATTCACCACAAATAAATTTTAAAAGGGGTGTCCTAGGTGAGGAGGACCCATTCACCACCTTGGGCGAATGGATCCTAGCACAATTTCCTAGGACCAAGCTTTGGGGGGATGAAATAACATCAAAAACCCATTTCAAATATGTCAAGAAAGGGTGTCATATGTTAGGAAGACCCATTCGACACCTTGGGAGAATGGGTCCTAGCACAAATTTATAGAACTCCAATTTTGCCAAGTTAAATTTCATGCAATATCATTAATGGGTGTCGGGATAGATCCTTGAAAAATGCAATTAATAAGGCTTAGATTTGAATTAAAGGGGACAATTAACCTCAATTAACCATAATTAATTAATGAAACCCTAGATTAGTGTGAAATTGTAATAAAACACTTTACAACACCCTAAATAAGGCATAATTAAGTACATTTTATCATTAAAAGGGGCCCTAGACTCAATGTGAATGTGTAAAACACATTACAAAACTAAATCAAGGCAACATGAGGTTCATTTGTCGTTAATTATTTTCAAATGCAAGAAAAAGGGATACTTTTTTTGTTAATAAATTTTGCCCCCACTTTAGTGAGAGTTTGCCCCCATGACAAACTCACACTAAAGTAGGCATTCAAGACACTTAAGTATGCAACAATAAAAAAGATACATAGTCATACCCTATCAAAGGCCAATAATAACAAAGGATCAAGCACAATTGTTCCAACACAATGTGGAACGAGGTTGTTTGTTCGAGAAAAAGGATCAAGCTTCGATAGTCTATCCAACACTATGTGGACTAGGTCTAGGTTATTTATTTGTAACATGCGTGCTCACTCTGGGCTAGTGGAACCTCAGTCCATCCACTAGGTGAGTTTTCCCAATGAGGTGGAAAATGAGAGAGTCATATTAGCCTCCCATACCATACCGAAATTTTCCTCCGGACAACTTCGATAGGGCACCACAATGCTATGCTTTTGAATTATTTTTAATGTCATGTTTATAAGCTTTTTGTTAAAGGGGATTTTGCTTTGTTCATGTAAGGTCTTCTTCTTAGGGAACATCGTGTCTAATGTCTCCAAGAGAGGACAAGTCAAAGAGTATCAGATTGCAACTTATGGGATGCCTCTTGCTTTGCATCATGCAATGAAAGGAGATCATATGCTTAGAAATATCACACTCTTGGAGGACATCAAACCCAATGACACCACCAAGAAAAGGAAATGTCATAAGAAAAAAGAAAATCACGCCATGAAATATACTAAAAGATTTCATTGATGTATGCCCCCACTTTAAAGTGGTTGCTAACACCATTACTATGAGCAACTGCTTTAAAGTAGCCAATGTTTTCTCCTGATACATGAGAGCTTTCCTTGGGAAACCATATGCCAAGTGATATGTTTTTGAAATAAAGCTATACCATGAACAAGGAGGGAAGGGGTTGCCCCTAAAAATACATAAGGGATCTATGGATTCGGGGTCAGTATGTCTTTGCTACAATATTGTTTTTAGAGCTCGAAACTGCCATCATTCCCCAAATACTCATAGAACTTGAAGAATGATACAAAGAGAGAGAAAGCAAAGAAAAATCCTTCCGTGTCAACATCGAAATGACCTAAATGTCTCAACACCTTGTGTCATCCCTAAAAGGAAAACACAAGACAAATGAAAAAGATAAAAGGAAAAGCTTTTGGGTCAATATGGAAGAGACCTAAATGTCTCGATGTCTTGCATCATCCCCAAAAAAAAAACACAAGACAAAAATGCTTACGACATAGAGAATAATGTAGGTACATATAGAAGAATGCACAAAAGACATATATTATACGAAACATCATGGGGGATCACATTACACACATGCAATCACATAAAGAAACATGAAAAAGTAAAAGATTAGTAAGGCACATGTGAGTCAACCTAGAGTAGGTCATCTGCATCCAAGTCTCAGATGGTATAAATGGAAGGCAAACAACTAGCTGAAGGGACAGTGACAAGTTTCGAACTAGGGGAAGCACCAAGTTCAACACTCTTTTTAGGAGATTTTTCATTTAAGTTCATAGAAGAGGAAAACAGTGTGTTCAATTCATTATGCACTTGTTCATCTATATTTGCAATATCATTGTCATCATCTAGATTAATCACAATAGGAGGTCGAATGACAATGTCCATGGAAGTTTCTTGTTTACATTGCAATGAGGGCATAGAGTCACCATGCATTGCTTCAGGTAAGTTCATATTTTGATTTTCTATGTTGTTCTTGTCTTCTTTAGTTTGTAACATACGAGCAATAACATGAAATCTATGCATACGCTCTCTAGTGTTTCGATTCCATTTCAATCTATTGTCAATTTATGTTTGTGTAAGAGCGGGTTTTTCAATCATAGGTTTCTTCTCTTCCTTGAGAGGAACAAAAGAAACAACAGGAGGTTGTTAAACCACTTTCTCTTTAGCTTTGTAAATTTGTTTTATTTTAGGAGGGATGATGGAATTTCTTTGGTTATCTCATGGTCTCTTATAAGAAATTGCAGGAGGATTTGTTATAGGTTGCTCTTGGATGTTTGGAAGGGCTTTCGGTTCAATCATTGTTTCATCAAGGATGGGTGGTTTAGTCATAGGTTTTGGCATGTTTCAAAGGGATAATTCTACTATGTGCTTTGCCTTGAAATTTTGATATGATTTTGAAAAAAATCTTCACGAGGTTTAATAGGTTTCATAGGCTCAGGCCAAAATAAATCTAATGAAAAGTTCCCTTGGGAAGACGTAGGATTAAACCCACTATGATGCACAATACAGATATCATTTCCAAATGGAAACTTTAAACATTTATGCACAACCGAAGGGACTATATTCATGGAGTGAAGCCATGGATAGCCTAAATTCACATGAAATTGGTCTAATTATGGGATGATGGTGAATGAGACATTTAATGTTTTCGGTCCAACTTTTAAAGGGAGATCTATCGAGTCAATTGTAGGACAAGAAAACCCATTATGCGTCTTGATCCATGCTTTCGGTTTATCATATGTATCTTGATATAGTTCATGCACAAATAGAAATTCTTCAGTGATCACATTCTCTCTACAGACAGGATCAATTAATATCCCATTAGTGGGCTTATCATTGATTTGGCCAGCTAAGTAAAGAGGACCATCAAATGCACATTTAAGTATGTCATTTTGTGAGAAAGCAATATCAAGAGGCTTTTTAGTTGAGACCTTACGAGGTCTAGCTTCAATAAATGCTACCACAGTATCTGCAGGACCTTGTTCAATAGTATCCATGTTGTCATCATTTGTGTTAACATTCATCTCATCATTCTCCATTCCACTAGCTTTAATAAAGTTGACTATGGCATGTATATCATTATTGTCTTGTTTATTCAAGTACTCATGAAAGAAGCAACTAAGGCTATAGACAATTTGTGTTCCATTTCCAGTTTTAAGCACTTTCCTTATATTTTGTATAATAGGAACCATGCTAATGTCTATGCTTTCACTAAGGATATGGTCTTGTAAGTTTTCTAGTTTTTCACCTAATCTTTTTATGTCTTCTTACAAGAGATGGACATCATGCACATCAGTGTAAGTCATGGGAAATGAAGTATGCAAACTATGAGCCATAGAGGGTTGATTATCAACACTATCAGAAAGAGAGCTAGAAAACCCAAGATCCACGGTGAGTGAGATATCACGCGATGATATGAGCCTCGTACTATGTCTTACAATAGTATTGCTAATAGGACACCAAGTTGTAAAGCTCATACAAGTTTTACAAACCTAGTGTGCAAACCCAAAATGGAAAGAGGTAATGCAATGACCTAGAATGAAATGCAACAATGCAATTTATTGATTACTTAATGTAATAAACTGAAAATGAAATGTTATATGCAATTTTGAATTTTGAAAATGCACTTAATGAAGCAAATTAAGCTAGATGCAATGAATTTAATGAAACAACAAATCAAAAAACTGAAACAAAAACGTAACAGCAACAAACAAAAGCCTAAAATAGAGATTTCAAATTTTTTTTAAATTAGATTAGCACCTAATCAGGGACTCATTCGCCTTTAGTGGAAAATGGGTCTTGGATAAGGATTTTTGAAATGTTTTTACTGATTTTTAAGTTTTTTTAATGAGTTTCAAATGCCAGAAAATGTAGGTCAACCTTGATCAGGGACTCATTTGCCCCAAGTGGCTAATGGGTCCTAGATTAGGGTTTTTTAATTGATTTTGATTGATTTTTAAGCTTTTTCCAATGTATTTTAGTTTCAGGTTTGTAACAGTAACCTTTTGTTTCAAATTTTATAAAAATGCAATATGAAATGCAAGTTGAAAAGGTGGTAAAATGATGAGTGCAAAGACCTAATTTGAAATGCAATTTTTTTAATTTTCAAATGTAAATTTATGAGATCTAAATGATATGCAAGATGACTAATTTATTTTTATATTTTTCAGATTTAGAGAATGCAAAACAATGCAATTCTAAATCCTAGATGAGATGCAAGTTTGAATGCAAAGTAGAAAACCCTAAATGAGATCTACTTCAATGCAAATGCAAATGCAAATGAATGCAATATCTGACCTGGATGCAAGGAAAGATC
Organism: Sequoiadendron giganteum; assembly: GCA_007115665.2. Lineage (NCBI taxonomy): Eukaryota > Viridiplantae > Streptophyta > Pinopsida > Cupressales > Cupressaceae > Sequoiadendron > Sequoiadendron giganteum. The sequence goes on from CM021103.1 coordinate 100,025,781, forward strand.
AGAAAACTATAATGTTCAATAAGTTAGGTTCACCATAATGTTTCAAAGAAAAATAGTGGTGATTTTATCAAAATGAATTTATCAAGATGATGAAAAATAAGTTTTTTAATGAAACATACAATTATGGAGGCCAAAATGCATAAATAACAATCATAAATGACTCTTAACCATTATAACAACTATAAGGGAAGTTTTGGAAGGCTGAAACAATGTGTACCTTGTTGAAAACTTGTTGTTTTTAGGTCATAAAGGACTCATTCGCCTTTACTGGCGAATGGTTCCCTATTAGGGTTTTTGAAAACTGAGATTTGGGTTTTGTTCTTCAAGATTTGCACTTCCATCTCCTCGGTACTTAGCTCTCAAAAACCTAAAACAAATTTTGTAGCCTTATTTTTATGTTCTTGCAATATGGATGACAACTTTGCAACTTGACAACTTTGAGAATTTTGTATCAATCTTGTTCTCCACTTGATCTTCAACCTATGAACCAACAAATACACATCAAAGAGGAGAAAAACTTATTGATTATTAGAGGATAGGGATTTGCCTTTGTCAAACCCCTTTTAGGTAATTTAACCTTATGATGAAATAATGAAATTGAAGCATGAAACATGAAACATGAAATTATGATACCTTGGAAGTTATCTTGGAATGTAAACATGCAAACTAATATGAAGTGGCCATGTAGAATGTAGATCTAGATCTTGAATTGGATAGGAAACAATGCTTGCAAATAGATCTTCAATGCTACATCAACACACATTAGTTCAACCACATTTTTTGATGCACCATGCCTTTGACATGATGATATAACCTTGAATTACTACAATAAAACCTCTATAATCTACCCTTTGAATGTCTTTGAAATGCTCTTGAAGTGCTTTATAATGCTCTTGTGAATGTACTCTTGATTGTTGAACTTGTTAGGGTTGCTTAGATGAAACTATATGAATTAACCTTAAATTTATACTAAATCTAAGGATTAACCCCAAAATTCAAATAAACAAAGGTGACATCATATCTAGGATTGAAAATCATTAAAATCCCACCACAAATAAATTCAAAAAGGGGTGTCCTAAGTGAGGAGGACCCATTCGCCACCTTGGGCAAATGGGTCCTAACATAATTTCCTAGGACCAATCTTCGAGGGGATGAAATAGCATCAAAAACCTATGTCAAATATGCTAAGAAAGGGGTGTCTTGTGTTAGGAGGACCCATTCATCACCTTGGGTGAATGGGTCCTAGCATAGATTTCTAGGACTCCATTTTTTCCAAGTTAAATGTCTTGCAATATCATTAATGGGTGTCATGATAAATCCTTGAAAAATGCAATTAATAAGGCTTAGGTTTGAATTAAAAGGGCCAATTAACCTCAATTAACCATAATTAATTAATGAAACCCTAGAATAGTGTGAAATTATAATAAAACACTTTACAACACCCTAAATAAGACATAATTAAGTAAATTTTATCATTAAAAAGGACCCTAGACTCCATGTGAATGTGTAAAATACATTAAAACACTAAATCAAGGCAACATTAGGTTCATTTATTGTTAATTATTTCCAAATGCAGGAAAAAGGGATACCTTATTCGTTAATACAAAGTCATATCCTCTTAGGTCCCCTTAAGTCGTCCTTGATTATGTACCCTTTTAATCCATCTCATAATTATAAAAATAAATTTTCTCACATGACACATAATTTGATTCAAGGCTCTTGTATCTCCCCTTAAGATATCCTCTTAGGACCTATTGAGTCATCATTTTAGCTACCTTAGATCCATCCTCTTGCATCCCCTTAAGACATTATCTTAACTCCCCTTAATCCATCCTTCTAGAACCTCTTAATTCGTCATCTTAGCTACCCTAAATCCATCCTCTTGCATCCCCTTAAGCCATTCTCTTAACTCCCATTAAGCCATCCTCTTAGAACCCCTTAAGTCATTATCTTTGCTACCCTAAATCCATCCTCTTGCATTCCATTACACCATTGTCTTAACTCCCCTTAGGCCATTCTCTTAGGACCCCTTAATTCATCCTCTTAGCTACCCTAAATCTGTCCTCTTTCATCCCCTTAATTCATTCTCTTAACTCCCCTTAATTCATTCTTTTAACTCCCCTTAATCTATCCTCTTATGCTACTCTTAAGATCTAGCAACTTAAGTACCCTAAGTCCTAGATTATGTGCCCTTAAATCTATCCTCTTAAATTACCTTAGGTCATTTCCTAATTATAGTTAATCATTTTTTGTTTCAAGTTTCCCACAAGTAGATGCATTACCAAAAAGAGGATGCAGATGTTACAATGAAATTTGAATAAATACAAGTAATTATATAGTTCTATACATTTAATTGATAGTAAAAATACAATGCTAATTAATTCATTGTTATTTTATAAAAAGTTTAGAATTGATTGTATATCCCCTTAAGTCATATCCTCTTAGGTCCCCTTAAGTCATCCTAGATTGTGTACCCTTAAATCCATCCTCTTGCATTCCCTTAAGTCATTTCCTAATTATAGTCAATCATTTTTTGTTTCAAGTCTCCCACAAGTAGATGTGTTACAATAAGGAGAGGATGTAGATGTTACAATGGAATTTGAATAAATACAGGTAATTATATAGTTCAATACATTTAATTAATAGTCAAAATTTTAAGGTAATTAATTCATTGTCATTTTATAAAAATCTTAGAATTGATTACATATCCCCTTAAGTCATATCCTCTTAGGTCCCCTTAAGTCATCCTAGATTGTGTACCCTTAAATCCATGTTGTTCCATTCCCTTAAGTCATTTCCTGATTATAGTTAATAATTTTTGTTTCAAGTCTCCCACAAGTAGATGCATTACAAAAAAGAGAGGATGCAAATTTTATAATGGAATTTGAATAAATACAGGTCACTATATAGTTCTATACATTAAAAAGATAGTCAAAATATAAAGCTAATTAATTTATTGCCATTTTATAAAAAGTTTAGAATTGATTGCATAACCCCCCTTAAGTCGTATCCTCTTAGGTCCCCTTAAGTCGTATCCTCTTAGGTCCCCTTAAATCATCCTAGATTGTGCCATCCTCTTGCATCCCCTTAATTAATTTCCTAATTATATAGTTAATCATTTTTGTTTTAGGTCTCCCACAACTAGATGGCAATGGTGACCACTACTTGTGCATTCAACATCTCATGATAGATAATTTTCCCTATGGTAGGCATCACTTGAATTTGTAAGGAATTTTTTTGTTGCAAGGTGTGCGCCCTTGGTCTCCTTGTGTTGTGAAGTGCAATGCTCGGGTTCGTGACATGGCTTAATCACCTCTTGTGGATTCATTAACTTTGGTGATTATATCAGGCATTAACAAGTCAATATTTTGGTGCAACAACAACTGTATTTGTAACAATTGGTATTAGAGCTTGGGTCATGGGTTTGAACCCCTCGCTTGCATTGGGGGGGATTGTTGCAAGTTGCGCGCCCTTGGTCTCCTTGTGTTGTGTAATGCAACGCTTGGGTTCATGACATGGCTTAACCGCCTCCTATGGATTCATTAACTCTAGAATTTTTGTCAGGCATTAATAGGCCGATCTTTTGATGCAACAACAACCGGCTTTGAAACATTTCTAAGATCCAATTTTCTAAATTTTATTAAATTGTACTTTCCTCACATGACTTGGAGTTATGACTCATAAAATGTATAGTTAATTTTTACTCACATTCATTATTTTTGTATTTCCCCTCCTAGTAGGTCCACCATGATTGTCACCACAAATTTTCATCATAATTGCATTTAGAAAAGAGAGGATGCATATGTTACAATAGAATTTGAATAAATGTAGGTAACTATATAGTTTTGTTTATTTAATTTACAATCAAAATATAAAGTTAATTCATTATCATTCTATAAAAATTTTAGAAGTGATTGCATGTCCCTTTAAGTCATATCCTCTTAGGTCCTCTTGAGCCATCCTAGATTACCTGCCCTTTTAAGCCATCTCACAGTTATAGAACTAATTTTCTTACATGACACATAATTTGAGTCAAGGCTCTTGTATCTCCCATTAACCCATTTGAGTCTTAGGACCCCTTAAGTCATCCCCCTCTTAATTCATCTTCTAATTAAAGCTAAATTTCTCACATGAATTCGGTTCAAGGATCATGTGTGTCTCCCCTTAATCCATCCTTTTATGTCATCTTAAGTCATTTCATAATTTTCTCACATGACACATAGTTTGAGTCAATGCTCTTGTATCTCCCCTTAAGCCATCCTGTTAGGGCCCATTAATTTGTCCTCTTAGCTACCCTAATTTCACCGTCTTATGCCTCCTTAAGTCATCCCCCTCTTAATTCATCTTCTAATTATAACTAAATTTCTCACATGAATTTGATTCAAGGCTCATGTGTATCTCCCCTTAATCCATCCTCTTATGTCACCTTAAGACATTTCATAATTTTCTCACATGACACATAATTTGAGTCAACGCTCTTGTATCTCCCCTTAAGCCATCTGTCAAGACCCCTTAAGTTATCCTCTTAGCTACCTTGATTTCATCATGGTATGTCCCCTTAAGTCCTCCATTTAACTCCCCTTAAGGAATTTCTAAGATATATTTCTCTTTATTTAAATTCTACAATTTTCTTGCATGATTTGGAGTTAAATAACATAAAATATATAGTTTACTTACATTCGTTATTTTTGTAGGTTCCCATCTAGTCAATCCACCATGACTATCACTATAAAAAAATCATCATATAAATTATGTTATATCAATATTGTGGTCTTGAACTAAAAGTGGACAAGCTAATTATATTTGTATGTGCATAAGTTTCATCATGTTATAGTTGTATTAAACATCAATTTGTTAAATGTGTTTTTGATGTATGAACTTTGATTCTTATAACTCATTTATATTGTTCCAATTTTATCTTATGTACAAATTGTGTATTTGATATATATATTGTTTTATTCTTATAATTAGAAAAGAGGTATGAGATGGGACAAGTTATGCTTATTGAAAGCCAAGATGGAAGGCTTTTTTGTCTCTCTAGGGTTTGAAGTTTGGAAGTCAGTTGGAATTGGATATACTATATTTGCTAATGGTTCGATAAGCAATTATGAGGTCAAAGATTATGAGAATAATGGTAAAGCAAGAAATGTTATCCTGAATGGTCCTTTTGATTCTAAACTTGGAAAGGTGATAAGTCTCAAAATTGTTAAAGAGATCTGCACAAAGTTGCAGAACATTTATGAAGGAGATGATAATGTCAAGCAAGTAAAGATGTAGAATTTCAATGCCAAATTTGAAAACCTAAGGATGTCATAAGATGAAGACATTACAACTACATGCTCAGAGTGGATGAAGTTGTTAATGCCATCAATGGTCTTGGTGGTAAGCTAGAAGAAAGTGAAGTTGTAGAAATTTTATTGAGAACTCTTCCTAAATATTACAGTTCTAAAGTTTCTTCTATTAAGAAAGATCAAACTTTGGATCAACATTTTATAGATCAGATGTTTTGTGCTTTAATTTCTTTTGAATTGAGAGAGTTTGGTCAAGATGCTATAAAGAAAGAAACTACCTTTAAATTCAACAAGACAAAGAAGGATGATGAATCAAATCCTAATGATCTTGATGAGGTGGAAGCAATATTTTTAAGGAGGTTGAAAAAGGGCAAAGGAAAATAGAGAGGTAAGTTACCCTTTAAGTGTTCCAATTGTGGAAAGATAGGTCATTATGTTTCTAAATATCCAATCAAAGTTTCAAATGACAAGCATAAGGATCATAAAGGTAAATCTGTCAAGAAGAGTTATTATGTTGAAAATGACAATGGTGTATCTGATGATGAGGAATCAAACTATCCTGATGAAGATAGTGATAAATTCTTGTTCTTGGATCTAAATGTTGAAACTAATTCTGCTAATCCTGAAAGATGTGTGAAGGAAAGTGCTCCAAAAATAGGTCACAATATTGAAGGAACTATGTTGACTTCTTTTCATGCAAGAGAGGAGAGGAACTACTAGATAATTGATAGTGAATGCTCAAATCATATGACAAGTGATAAGAGTAAGTTTGTTAAAATTCAAAAGTATGATGGTGGTCTCGTTAAGTTTTGTGATGATATATCTGCTAAAATATTTGGAAAAGGTTTAATTAGTTTTGATGAAAAGCATAAAACAAATGATGTTCTTTATGTCAAGGGTCTTCAACATAATCTTCTAAGTGTAGGAAAATGTGCAGCAAAGGATACAATTGGTGTTTCAGGATGATGGTTGTGAAATCAGAAAAGGAAGCTCTAGAACTTTGGTTGCTGCAAGAACAAGGAAAAAAGGTAATGTTTATCAACTCAAAGGTGGTGGCGTTATGTGCTTTATGTCACAAATCAATGAATTTTAACTAAGGCATAGAATAATGGGTCACATTTACTTTGATAGCCTTGTGAAGATCAATTTTACTGATGTTGTGAGAGATTTGCCAAGGATTAGAAAGCCTATCAATGCAATCTACAAAGAGTGTCAGTTTGGAAAGCAAACAAAGAAGAGGTTCAAAACTAAAGAATATTCTACCATAGGACCTTTGGAGTTGGTGCATACAGACAGACCTATGTGGACCTACTAGAATAAGAAGCTTTCAAGGTGATAGGTAAATTTCAAGTTATTAATAGATGATTATTCTAGAATGACTTGTGTGACATTTCTCAAAGAAAAATCAAAAGCTCTAGATAAGTTTAAATAATTTAAGTTTGTGGTTGAGAATGAAATGGATTTGAAAATCAAGTGCATGAGGTCTGACAGAGGTGGCGAGTTCACCTCCAATGAGTTTAATAGTTTATGTGAAGATCATGGAATAAAGAGGCATTTGTCAGCTCGCAGGACTCCTCGGTAGAATGGAGTTGTGGAGAGGAAGAATAGGATAGTTCATGAAGCAAAAAGAACCATGATGAAAGAAGTAAATATAACAGATGTCTATCAGAGAGAAGCAATTCATATTGTAGTATACATACCTAATAGAGGACAAGCAAGAGTGAATAGTTCAAAGATTCCTTATGAGTTATGGTATGGAAAACCTCTAATTGTGAAATATTTTAGAGTGTTTGGAAGAAAATGTTATATCAGGAGAGATGAAGAAACCTTGGGAAAGTTTGATACTCTACAAAAATCAAGGCATACAAATTCTATAACAAAAGGTTGAAGAAGATTGTTGAAAGTGCAAGTGTCGATGTAGATGAAGAACCACATCAAAGTTCTATGTTGCTAGAAGGATATGAATCTGGTGAACCCCCTTGTAGTGAAGAAGAAAAAGATGAAGAAAAATAAAAAGAGATGACAGTGGAAGAGGAAGAAGCTCTGAAAAAGATCCCTAAGACTCCTAAGTATGTGCAAAAGAATCATGATGAAGATCAAATCATTAGAGATAAGAGCAAAGGTGTGTTGACAAGGAAAAAAGTTGCTATGATAAAAGAACATGTAAACTTTTGTTTACTTTCAAAAGTACAACCTAAAACAATAATTGAAGCATGAAAGTATGAGACCTAGATCAAAGCTATGGAAGAAGAATTGAGATAGATTGAGAAGAATCATACTTGGGAATTGGTCCCAAGACTAGCAAACAAAAATGTGATAGGAACTAAATGGGTTTTCAAGAACAAAATGAATGAGGATGGAAAGGTTGTTAGAAAAAAGGCTAGACTTGTGTCTAAGGACTACTCACAAGTGGAAGGAATAGATTTTGAAGAGAATTTTTCTCTAGTGGCAAGAATGGAAGGCATTAGAATGTTTTTAGCTTTTGCATCACATAAAGAATTCAAGGTGTATCAAATGGATGTCAATTTTACCTTCTTGAATGGTGAGTTAAAGAAGTGTACATTGAACAATCATAAGGTTTTTAGTTGTCAAATGATGCTGATATGGTCTACAAATTAAAATAGGAATTGCATGAACTCAAACAAGCTCCCAGAGCTTGGTATGCAAGATTGGATAGATAGTTGTTGCAATAGGGATTCAAAAAGGGTATTGCAGATAGCAATCTTTACTTCAAGGTTGAGGGAGATCAAATCCCAATTGTGGTTGTGTATGTTGACAACATAATCTTTGGAGAAAATGAAGGTATGCTAGGAGATTTGCAGAGCAAGTGCAAAAAGAGTTTGAGATGTCAATGTTTAGGGAGATGAATTTCTTCCTTGGATTACAAATCAGTCAATCAGGAAAATGTATTTTCATTTCATAGTCAAAGTATGTCAAGGAAATGTTGAATAAGTTTAGAATGGAGGATTCTAAACTAGTATGTACTCCTATGGTTACTAGTTGCAAGTTGAGCAAAAATGATGAATCTCCTAAGACATATCAAAGCAAGTGTAGATCAATGTTTGGTGGATTGCTATATCTTACTGTTACTAGACCAAATATCATGCATGTAGTTTGTCTTATGGCAGGAGTTCAAGAAGATCCTAGAGAATCACATGTGGTAGCAGTCAAAAAGATATTTAGATATTTGAAGGGCACTCTAGAATTTGGTATATGGTATCTCAAGGATATTCCTTTCTCTTTGAATGCTTATACAAATGCAAATTGGGTAGGTTGTGCAGATGATAGAAGAAGTACAAGTGGAGGTGATTTCTTTGTTGGAAGCAAGTTGGTTTTTCAGTTGAGTAGGAAGCAAGATTTAGTGTCATTATCTACTACAAAGGTAGAATACATTGCAACAACATAATGTTATACACAAGTGCTATGGATGAAGAAGACATTGAAGGCTATCAAAGTGTCATATGATGAACCTATTTCTATCTTATGTGATAATATAAGTGCTATCAATATTTCAAAAAACCTAATAATGCATTCAAGGACAAAGCATATCTCTATCCGGTATCACTTTCTAAGAGAGAAAGTTGCAGAGAATGAGGTGAAGCCGGAGTATGTGCCTATAAAAGGATCAAGTTGTAGACATTTTCATAAAGGCTCTTCCAAAAGATACATTTGAGTATCTTCAATAGAAGTTAGGGGTCATTGCCCCTTCTTCTTTCAACTAGATGCATAAGTGGTGCATTTTTCTAGGGGATCAATTCAAGATACACTATTTTTTCTTGGAATGATGAGGGCTACCTCTCAAGGGGAGTAGGTAGTTGTTTCTTTGGTTAGTGCTGTTAGGGGGAGCATATCTTGTTCCTCAAAGGGAGAGAGAGAACGAGAAAGGAGAGTGCAAAATAAAGAGAGAAGTAGAGAGAGTGTAGTGGTAAGAGAGCAATAGTGAGAAAGTAGTGTGCTGGTGTTTCCATTTTCCATTGATGTAAAAGGGGAGAAAAATTGAAGTCTGAAAAACTCCTCAAGAAAGGGGGAGAAAAATGAAGGAAAGGGAAAGAGAGAGTGAAGTCTGAGAAAGTGGTAGAAGTGTAAGGAATGCCCCAATTAGGGGGAGAGTTGTTTGAGTGTTGGAGTTGTAGAATTACTTTTTTTGTTGATGGTTTTCCAATGCATGTGTTGTTATCAATGACAAAGGGAGAGATTGTTGGAGATTTGGAGTTGTTGAAGATTATTGGTATTGTCATTAGTGTTGTCATTGATGTCAACCCCTAGTATGGATGTGTTGTGGTCTAATGCCACATTGATGTCAAACTCAGTGTATGGATATTGTTGGAGTTTGATGGAGAATGTTGCACTATGTTGTCATCTATGTTGTGGTTTGATGTTAACCACTACTATGGTCATGTTGAGAAGTGTTTGTGGTATTAAGGTCTTGCAGATGTTGTAGATATGTTGAGTAGGTGTTTGTGGCATTGTTGATGTAGCTGGTTCACTTGGTTTCCAAGTGCTTTTGAGAAAATTTGAATAAAACAGTGTGTAGTGTGACAAAGGTGTGTTCAATGTTGTTCTCCATATTTCTTCGTGGTTGAAGATATGCTTGTGCGGTTTGGATGGGATGATTAGAGGTGTTCAAAGGTACTATATCCTAAGTTTTAGGTTCTAGATCGTGTGACATAAGAAGTTGTGTTTGACAGTGTGTTGCTTGTGAAGAAGGTTGTTTGAGAGAAATAGAATTGCTCCGCATTTCTCCACATTGGTTTTTCTTATCTTGAGGATTTGAGAATGTGATTTCTTGTATCTACCTTTCCCTAGAGTATGTGGTGTTCAGTCATTTCACAAGCTTGGGTTCTAAAGTTGTGTTTTGTGGCAGTATGTCTAGTTGCACAAAATGAATGTGTTCTTCAGTTTCAGGTGTCAGTGGTGTTAGATATTCTGATGATGTTGAATATTCTTGGATGTTGTGGAGTGTTGCTTTGTGGTTCATGTGGTATTTTTGGATTTGAAGAAGTGTGTATGTGGTCGCTTGTGCTAGTGTTAGTGCCGGTTTGGCCAACCTGACGTGCTAGTGCTAATTACACAGGTTGTTTGTTGTTTGTGGAAGCGTGGTGAAGCTTGTCAGTGTAGATTTGGGTCCTAGTTAACCCTTGGCATGGTCTGTATTCAATTCTTTGCACTGCGAAAGTGTTTGGTCCTGACCTATTTAGTGGTTGCACGTTTGAGGTGCATACGTTTCATTAAGGCCGACATGGAGAAAGTTTTTGAGGTTGTGGAGGATACATAAGCAAGGTTAATTGTTGAAGAAGCATGTGATGTGTTGTGTGGTGCAACATGATGCAAATGTGATCAAGTGTGGTGATCTATTTATAGTGTCATTAATCTCTTATCATTTTCTTTTGGAGCTTGATCAAGTTGCTCGTGGATGATGTAGCAAGATGAAGGAAAACAAGGTATTTCAAGATCAACAAAGTGAAACATTGCCAAAAAAATTTATTTATAATGACATTGTATAAATTTTTGAATGCAAAATATCAACCTTTTACCAATACTCAAATTCATTATTCATCCTTGTTATGGAAATTTTAAATTCTTACACTATCATTTATCCATTATCCATTTTAAAATTGTACAACATATTTGAATACATTAATAAATGGAAAAATTATAATATTATATTTAATAAATGTTACAAGCTTTAAAAATAAATAAAAACAAACTTTCCTTCTCTTAATATTATTGCACTGTCATCCCCTTATATAATACGACTGTTATTATAAACTAGCTATGGCACCTTGTGTGGTACACCGAAGAGGTGTGGAAGGTCAATCAGGAAAATTTTGATTTTTTTTTTGCACACATTTGTGTAGTATATGAGATCAATTGGTAGGTCATTTAGAAAATTATTTTAATAATATCATTTATGTATTATTTTATGTATTTATTATTATATTATTATATTTATTATTTATTGTATTATATTAATTATTTATTATATTTATAAAATTAATTGTGGAAGGTCAATTAGAAAAAAAGAGGTCTTTTTTTTCACACATTTGTGTAGTATATGAGATCAATTGGTAGGCCATTTAGAAAATAATTTTAATATTATTATTATTTTTTTAAAATTTTTTTATTATAGAATAATATTATTATATATATATTTTTAAATTTTATGTATTAACTATTATATTATTATTTAAATATTTATCATTTATGTATTATTTTATGTATTTTTATTATATTATTATTATATTATATTTATTATTTATGTATTAACTATTATATTATTATAAATTATTTATTATATATTTAAAATTAATTGGGTAAGTCGAAGAGGTGTGGAAGGTCAATTAGGAAAAAAATAGTTTTTTTTTCCACACATTTATGTAGTATATGAGATCAATTGGCAGGTCATTTAGAAAATGATTTTAATATTGTTATTATTATTATTATTGTTTATTATAGAATAATATTATTATATATATATGGATTGGTTATCCGTGTGGCCAAATAAACTTCACAAGGGAGTATTCAGTTGCATATGGCAAATAATACCATTTATAGTTTGCTGGGAAATCTGGAAGGAAAGGAATAGGCGTATCTTTCATGAGCAATCAATGGGTAGAGAAAAGCTAGCAGGGCATCTGGTAAGGGCAGTGGTGGAATTAGCAAACAGTGCAACAAAAAAGATAACCTTTCCAAATAATGTGTTCTCTAATAGAGATATCGAACTTACTAATAAATTTGGTGGACTATACATCCCTCCCATTGTAAGTGCGTTGAATGTATCTCAAAAGGATGAAATCAAACGTAGAACAGTTTGGTAGAAACCATTACCTGGATGGATTAAGGTAAACTTTGATGGCGCCTCTATGGGGAACCTAGGAGGAGCCGACATAAGGTGTGTGGCAAGAGACTCTGAAGGAAGGGTGCTTGCCCAGAATGCAAAAAGCATTGGACAGGCAACAAATAACATGGCAGAAGTCAGGGCGGCCCTGTGTAGAGTAGAATTGGGAAAGTGCCTTGGGGCAACGAAATTGCATTTGGAGGGAGATTCATTAATTATAATAAACACCATCAAAAGTAACTTCACCCCGAATTGGATATTGCGACGCTGGCTGAGACCAATTTGGACCCTCGTCTCATCCTTTGAACAATTCCAAGTCAGCCACATGTACCAGGAAGGTAATACCGTGGCAAACAATTTGGCAAAATGTGCGGTGTCGGAGGTGGAGTATGGCCTGGGACGAGACAACTAAGCCAGAGCCAAGCGAAGGGCCGCGTCAAGATAAAGGTTTATAAATTGGCGGCGTTAAATCTAAGTGGTAGAAGAATTAACCCACTCCACGTACACATCGAAATCTGCATTCGGTAAGCTAGGTACGCCTGGGGACTTGAGCAAGCATCACATATGGCAGGAAAAACATCTTTTCAGAATTTAGCCGACTATCTCAAGGCAAAGAAATGTCACTTCAGGCTGGTGGCCTTGAGAATACAGGATCGACATTAAGGATTCACTTGTGTGAAAGGATGACACAATTAAGTTGGGCCAGGAAAGGAAATAGTTGGCTATAAGATTGGGTAGTGACACAATAAATGACATAACTGTAAGTGAAGCAGAGTAGCTTTTGGCAAAGTGTAGGTGGAGAAAATAATAGATGGGTACACTTGTGTATTTAGAGACAACCACAACCATGGTGCCTTTTCAAGGAGAGGTGACACACATTAGGTTGCGCGAAATCCTCTCAGTGAAGGACAAGCTGGTCATTCACGCGATGCGGGAGGTGCTGGGCCGAGAGTTTATTTGGTCATATCACAAGCATCGTCTCAACACCGATATCCCTGAGATGTTCTTAGCACTCACACTCTATAGGGGTATGGCGAAGCCAAGGGTAAATAATCTTTGTCAATGCTTGTTCAAATATACATACCTGGGATAAATTGATGCAGTACTGGATAATATTGATGAGTTTGGGCGAATACCCATGCCTCAACACTATTACTTGCTCAAGAGACGAGGCGGGAGGCTAGTCCCCAAATTTCCAATCTTGGTAACAGTTGAGCCAGAGGAATTGGAGGAGCGTTGTGAAGATATACACAAGAATATCAACTTCCTTCTCCATGATGTGGGCCTCCTAACGCCAATGACAAAGGAGGAGCTAGGCAACTACATGGCTTAGGAGGGTTTCAAAGTGGACAACGATGAGGAAGATGGTAATCTGGCGGTGCCCTCAGTACTACCAGACTCAGGGGAGGACTGGATAGAGAACGACGGTCGAGACGTGGAGGAGATTGCAAACAACCCGACACACAAGAGATGTAAACTGGAATGCCCAGTTAAGTCCCGTGCTGCCCATGCAAAACAAATGCATAAAGAAGAGACAACTCGAGGCTCAGGACGCGATGAATCAAACCCTTTATTCACTTCTCTGTGCGGTCCCTGAAAGCGGAAAGGAAGAAAGGCAAGGAAGCCATGAAGCGGGTCAACATAATAAGTTGAAGTTTTTGTTTTAAGTATATCGAATAGGGTTGTGTTAGATAGACTATTAGGAATGCTTTTTAAATTTGCTTGATACTGGGCCTGTATGGCATCTTGAAGTTTGAACAAAACCGAAAGGCATTCACTATAGTATATTTTTTTTGATCGATAATATATGATGCTGGCCATACCAGCTATTAACTTACCAAAAAAAATAAAATTATTATATATATATTTTAAAATTTTTATGTATTAACTATTATATTATTATTTAAATATTTATCATTTATATATTATTTTATGTATTTATTATTATATTATTATGTTATTATATTTATTATCTATGTATTAATTATTGTATTAACTATTATATTGTTATAAATTATTTATTATATACTTAAAATTAATTGGGTTATAAATATTGAAAACCAAATTATTTATTATTTATTTAAAATAAAATAAAAATTAGTTATTATATTTTATGTATTTAGCAAGCGGTTATATAAAGACTATTAAAATTAAAATTAATTAATTATTATATTTCCCCCACTCGTAGATTTCTTAACACGTCAAATACAACCTTAATATCCACATATGACACGACAACACGGATTGAAAGCTATTAAAAATATATTTATAAATGCCAGCCAATATTTATAACACTAAAAGGCACGCTCTTTCCGTCTCGAGTGATGATTGGACCGATGAAAAGACGTGAAGTTGATATAAATGAACGAACTATCAACCATACCGTGTAACTCTATAAAAATTAGAACAAATCAAATTGTAGAGCCTAAAAGCTTTTAAAATTGCAAAATAGGACCGGAATTTAATAAACGGTCCAGACCATCGTATTCAAAATTTCTTTAAAAGTATCTACGGGTTAACATCCATTTTCCATTATTTTTTGTTTTAAACGGTAAGCATTACAATTGTAGAAGGCTTTTTTTCGGCGCATGGAGGTTTAGGCGTCCAGCAAGAATGTTCACTAATGAGGAGAGACAGAAGCAGCGAACTGGCAAATATGGCACTCCCAGGGAACAATACCTCCAGGTTTCTGTTTTTATTTATTTACTCCATCTCTTATGTTTAGAAGTTGCATTTGTTATAGATTTAGCTTCGCTGGGCTCTTTACAGGGTTCCTGATTGCTTAGGGTTTCAACAGTTGTAATTTTAAAAGGAAAACAATTCAGGCTTTAAAATGGGTAGTTTGGTTTTTAAATTTGAAGAAATATATTAAATTGTTAAAGAAATTCAAATTTAGAAGTTGGTGATAGGTTAAATAAGCAACCCTTAACCACTCAGCTCCGCTAGACTGTACAACAAATATTGGAAGCCTTTATTATATTCAAAGCGAATAGGAAATTTATACAGTTCTCATACACAATTGTTGTCTCCCTTGACGATGACCTAAAAACTATCTTTATATTTATCTTTTAATTTTTTTTCTTGGTATATATATATCCTCGATCTCTAATTGTAATGCGTTCTCTACTACATTTAGCTTGACTTCTGGGCCTTCTGTTGATTATTTACAGTCTATGTTTCCTCAATTCCTTGTTATTCTTGGCCCTAATTTCTGGAGCCTAATACTATTGAGCTTCAAAAATACAAAGGTCCAAAAGTCTTGACAATGACCTAAAAACTATATTTATATTTATCTTTTAACTTTTTTTCTTGATATTTATATATTTATATCCTCGATCTCAAATTGTAATGCGTTCCCTACTACATTTAGCTTGACTTCTGGGCCTTCTGTTGATTATTTACAGTCTATGTTACCTCAATTCCTTGTTATTGTTGCCCCTAATTTCTGGAGCCTAATGCTATTGAGCTTCAAAAATACAAAGGTCCAAAAGCCTTTTTTAAGAACTCCAAAACTCACGGGTGTAGAAGCCCTCCGAGACTTTCAAATCTCAGGTCTGTGGAAGCTTCTGTCTCCAACTCGACTAATTTTATGGTTTTTGTCTGTTAGAAAATGGAAGAATAACTGGTTAGGAAGATAAGACTTCTCACCTTATAGCCGTTACAATGTCTTGGTGTCAGAGTGGAATTCTGAGCTACACAACTGCAAAGTGCAGAGTAGTGAATTGAACATGTGAAATTGACAACTTGACAGGTGTTGAACTGTCAACATTTTACACCTGATATGTCTTGCAGCTGACTTTAAACTGTCAAATTATGCATAAAATGTTTTTTTAGAAGGGTCAATAGGGCATGAAACATGGTGTGATTGTCACCATGAAATGTGTTGGTTTTTTCACACTGGAGAACCTAACATGGTCATTCCAATGCGAGACCACAAATTGGACATTTTTTATGGTCTCTTTGGTGCTAGTTCTCAAAGTGGCCATGAACATTGTTTTTGTTAAATTTTCAGACTTTGGTGAACAGATTGTGAACTAAGAAAATTAAACACTAAACTTTAAATGCTAGGAAATTTAAAATTGATAACTCCCATGAAAATTACCGATTCTGAATACAAGAATCTACATATACATCACATTGGAAATATGAACAACAAATACACAGTATTGAATTTTCAAACCTTCGACTGCCTTCTTATTAAAATCTGAAAAGGAATACATCACACTAGCTCAAAAGTGGAATGAATAAATCACTTGCATCTCCGCCTTTCTTTTATAGATGAAGATGGTGAAAAACTAAAATTGTACCCTACCTTGCTTCTATGTTACCAGAAATTAGAAACGGAAATGACAATGACAATGACAAGGCTAACTTGACGGAAATGAGATATCTAGGGGTTGCCTATGAGAAATGGGTCTTGTATATACATGCTATTTCAGATATATTAAAAACAAACTCTCTTAATATAAAAGTAAACTTACATATGTATAGAGAATCAATTGCAACCATAGTTCTTAGTTTTGGTTTTTTTGTGAATCTTTCAATCAATTTATCTTCACAAATTTGATTACAAATTCTGTTCTTCTTCTCTTTTTTGGTCACTCTCTTTTAATCAAATTTCTCTTATAAAAAGTGAAAAATGAAAACTATAAAAATAAAAGTAGAATATTCAAATTTAAAGCAATTTTCTAAATTAATTTTAAGAAAAAAAATTACATGTTTTAACTTAATTTTTTTTAATAATATTTAACTAAATTTAATTTTATAATTTAAATTTTAAAAGAAAATTATAAACATTACTATACTTATTTAATCATAGTGGAAGAAGAATGGCGAGCAAAGGTTAGTGAACGGCGCATGAGCGGCATGTTGGGAATGGCAAGTGAAATTGTGCAATCGGTGAATGGAGGATTGTGGCGAATGGCAAACTATGACAAGAGGTGATTGGTATGGGTGGTGCCTTCAATCTGCTTAGGAATGGTTTGGACGGTTGAGCTAAGATCCTTGCAAACTCTTATCTTGGAATTGGGTCCCCAACCTTGGTTTAGGTGGCTGCTTTGGCTTCTCCATTCGTCCAAGGGTCAGTGGCGATTGTGTTGAAGAATTATTGCTCATGCAAAAATTCCTCCAATACCTATCACTATTGCAATGAATTTTCCAAGAATTGGAGTTTGAAGGAATGCCCTAAGCCAGATTTAGGGTTAAATAACAAGGCTGAAGTTGTGTGTTCTTCTATCGTGCCTAGGGAGAACATTTCTCTCTCCTGAACCACCACTCCACTCTTAGACTTTGGAACCCCCTTTTGCATTTTTCCTTGGGGATTCTAAAATCGCTTTGGCTCTTGAGTCTCAATGTTCACATCTCTGACGATTGCATCAAGGATATCTATGGAAATCTCGGTTCTAGATCCCTTGTTTTTAGAAGTGTTGGGAAAGGTGCCTCAGTGGAATATTTTTTGGTTTGGAGCAAAGAAAATTGGTGCAATATGGAGACTCCCACAGTGGATTTACTTGACCATGGTTTCTTTTTGGTTATCTTCCTCTCCTTGGCTGATTGCAGGTATGTTTTGGATGATGGACCTTGGTTTTATGGTAGATCAAGTTTTTTTATGGCTCCTTGGTCTCCCTTCTTCGACCTTGCAAATGTGAGAATCTTCTCTATCCTGATTTGGCTATGTCTATACAATCTTCCTTTGATTATGAGGGATTCTGGGCTCATTGAAACTTTGATCAAACAAGTGGGAAAATTTATTTAAAAAGGATGTGGGTTCTCTTAGCAAATCAAAAAGATTCTCTAGGATTTGTGCAATGATTGACATTTCCAAACCTCTAACTCAAATGGTTAGAATCAACTCTTCACATGGTTCCTGGATGCAATACATCAATTATGAGGGCCTTCTAGAGCGATGTTTCATGTGCAATCAAATAGGGCACAAAATAGTTGGTTGCAGTGCTAAATCTATTTTTGGTCGTTGTGCTCTCAACCTCAAAAAATGTTTGTAAAAATGGCAGCCTTGATGTTGACTTTATTTGGTGTAATCATGGGATTTTCATGGATCGTCCCGCGCAACCATCCTCTTGTGTTGTGGTTGTTGAAATGTCCCACCCTTATTTTGTATGCAATTTTTTTTCAATTTCGCCACTTTGGTAGATTTGACATTTTGTCAAACAGTTTACCCATCTGCTATTATGAACTCGTAGCAGATTGTTTTCAATAGGGTGCTATTGGTTGGTGCAATTCAAGCATAAAATAGTTTTCTCACAAGTTTCAATACATAGTATGTACGTTGCAAAGATATAACCAGAGCATTTAATTTCATTCATTTTGAGTATAACCCAAACAAAATACTACAATGCAAAATTCTGAAAATTAGTTTCCAATATGAATTATTACAATCAAGAATTGCTTGGTTGGTAACTTTTGCACATTAATTAAAACTAAACAATGAAGGTAACCTTAGATGACATGGTGCCGCCTTTGAGGAACTTATAAATAAATGGTGAAGCCATTATGGAATGCTCGACCACTCCAATGGACTAATGCATAGACTCAACCCGACATTTTCTTCTTATCACCCTTTGTTAGCTCATATATTCTCTACGACCCCAACAACCTTCAAATTGGTAATGGTTAATACTTCCTAATGGAGTCGTGATTCTTCCTAGCTCCTTCAAATTCCTCTGAATATCCTTCATAATTTCATATGACGCTTTTGACTTCATATGATTCCAAATAACTAACTTTCCTCTATAAACTGAGCAATAAATTTTTGAATAGGGAAGTAACGACTTCATACGACTTCATTGATACATTGCATATTTAAGGTCCCATTGATCGCTTGCTTTGTAAGCTATGTGGTAACTAGCTATTAAGGTGGCCTTAGACGATATGCTGCTCCTTCATTTAAACCACGATACCAAAGTTGCGCTATGGTAAATTAAAACTCCTTGATGCCTTTACCTTAATAATCATCTCTTTTCTATAGTTGTCAACCTTCCTAGTCGACCCACCACTTTCCCACATACAACATTTGAATGCTATGGTTCGTTTGATTTAAATGGGGCGGTTGAGTCTGAAATGAACGCAAACTTCTCAATTTTATCTGCTGTTGTGACCAAAATAATGAAACGACAGTAAGGAAGATTCAAACAATGCAAATAGCCCCTTTTTGACTCCTTACTTGGCACAAGAGCATATAAAATCTGGTGGCAGCTCCTTGTTTGTTCACAGCTCCCTCCTGAGTGCCTATGATTCCCACTTAAAAACTCTAGCAGAGAATAAGGCTATTCGGCCCCATAAAACTATCATATTCTCGACATAATCCCCCTCAGATAATAGACAAAGCTAGATCAGTTAGTTAATTCGTCTTATTCACAAAAAGCTATGAATAAAGACAAAAAAAGGCATAGAGGGCAAGTAAGACAAAGCAACAATCCCTTTATTATTGGCGGCGATTCCTTAAAAGAAAGAATTAGCAAATACATAACTAATAAAAAGGTAGCGCTTGGGAGGAGTATGATGAGGTAGTACTTGAGCTTGAAGAGGGACGTGTCCCTTACCAAAGGACAAATGGGTGAACAATTATGTCTCTTTGCAACCATTGTAGGATATAAAAGGAGGGATCAACTTCAGAGCGATTTTCATTCAAGCAACAAATATATTCAAAATATTAGAAAGAACAAGGTAGTTGAGCAGATTTGAGTTAATTATTTGCACTCAAGGGCATAATCAGTAGTTAATACAGTTGCTGTTGTGAATATAACCATCTTATGTGTTAATAGATATTGTGGTATGCTCTATCATGATTATTGTATGTAATGATATATTTATTATTGATATATTTTGTGTTTGTTTTTCTCATCAAACAACCATGAGGAGGAATGGGGAAAATACCAGTAGGGTGAGCAAATACTAGACTTCTTTCTAAGTACGCCACTCCATGATGGATGATTGTGTTTGCCACTTGGGGCTAGGGGGGTGAGTTCTACCCTTGGGCTTAGAAAGAGGATGTTTGCGGGCCTCCTATGTAGCCCTTTCCTCAATCTCTACATGGATTGGTTGTTGGGATGGATTCAAGGAGTTTTAATCATAAGAGGGATGGATAAGGATGGATAGGGAAAGTAGATATAAGTGTATCCACTAAGTACGCCACCCCATGTTGGATGACTATGTGTCTGCCTCTTGGGGCCAAGAGGGATGATATATCTGCTCTTGGGCTTAGCATGGGAAGCTTTGGGTGGACTTATCATGTTTCTCATCCAAGTCCTATTATGATTAGACTCCCACTATGCATTATGGATATTGTATAGTTCATATAGACTTGAAATAGTTATGTAATTTACATGGGTTAAATGTATAAGGCATTTATCATATATGTTTTGATCATACGAGTTATATTTCCAATATTATCTAACATGGTTGTGGGGACCAAGATTTATCTTGCTTAAAGCATTAACCCTAACTACATTAAGTTAGTGATTCTAGGGCAAGATTAGGGCAATCCCAAAGGGGACATTAATATTGGTATGAGAGCATCGTTCCTGCTAGCTTGAGGGACAAAAGATAGTGGAAGCAACATAGCCAAAGAGCTCAAAGGGCACTTGAGAGAGAAAAAGGGAAACTTGCAACCATCAACAACTCTACTCAAAACAATACCATGAGTGAAAAAATGGAAACTGAAATTAGGGCCTTCATGGAAAACAATGAAAAGATAACCCAAGCTTTTATGGAACAAAATGAGTAAACGAACCAAGCACTCCTCCAAATCTTACAAAACATGAGTAATACAATCGATACCCTTAGGCCCCACTCTACAAATGGGAGAGATGTAAACTCTAACCATTCAGAGAGTAATAACATATCTTCCGCCCCTAGGATCCCAAGACCTTCATTCCTACCTAGGGAAGAAACTCCAATGGAGGAAGATGAAAATAACCCAACCCCTAATAGCATTGAGGAAAATGCTAGAGCCTACACAAGTTTGGACTTTGAGATTAGGAGGATTATTTCGTTTAGGGAATTTTATGAAGCTAAGAAACATGAGACATCCAAAAAAGACAAGAGGCAACATAGTAAATATTTGAGACAAAAGGTTAATAAATAACTCTTCCCAACTTCAATGGATTGAAAAAAATCACAACACATGCATGGATACAAAAGTTAAACACCTATTTAACCCTTAGCCCTATGACAATAAAAGACGTTGTCCAGTTTGGAAAAACTACGACAGAGTATAGGCTATTCGTCCCATAAAACACCTAGCAATCCACATTAAGTAGCCACCGTTGGATATACTAAGACTACTCGAGCCATATAAAG
Organism: Sequoiadendron giganteum; assembly: GCA_007115665.2. Lineage (NCBI taxonomy): Eukaryota > Viridiplantae > Streptophyta > Pinopsida > Cupressales > Cupressaceae > Sequoiadendron > Sequoiadendron giganteum. The sequence goes on from CM021103.1 coordinate 100,047,228, forward strand.
TATTATAAGTTGAAATCTCTGCCTCTTGCATATAAATCCAACTCTATGATAATAATATAATTGTATCTGAATACTTCCCACATTTACTTTGACTCCAACATAAACCACAATATCTCTGAAAGAGATATGATTGATAATAAATCAGTCTCAATATGATGCGAAGCCTCCAAATGCTAGCAGTAATTAATATGTCATTCTTGCACATAAAATGGTATGGGAGCACTAGTTAATTGTTCGACTAGTAAATACCATTAAACAGGTAAATTATTCATTTAATTCTTTTGACAATTGTTTCTATTATTTTTCCAATATTTCTCAAATCTTCAGACATAGAAATTTGTCTTGGGGCAAGACCACAAATTTCTAGAACTTTAATCGTTGAAACTTGAATGCGAAACCTGAGTGGTTCTACTTGTAAAGGATTTGGGTTTCCGTCCAAATTGTTGAACTCGAGGGTTTTCGTCCTCCAGTTTCAGAAAATCCAAACTCTCCAAAACCAAATTAAAACCTAGCATAATTTGGAAAATGAGCCTCCAAAGATCTTTTATTTTTGCTTTTCTGTAACCGCTCCCCAAATTCTTGAAATGCATATTTACCTTTTTTATTTTGCTCCATATTTCTCCTCAAAAAGTGACTTTATTAAATTTTTAACTTTTTCTGACTTAAGTCACTTTTGCACCATTAAAATAATTAATTTAAGTTGCCTTTTTAATTTAATCTTATTCAACAACTTAAAAATAAATTATTTAATTATATGCTGACTCAATAAAAATTGGGGACATTACAGTTTGCCCTTCTCAAATCTTGCTTGTCCTCAAGCAATGCCAGCACAACCACGAAGCCTCCTGATTGAAACAAATTAAACCAGTTGTAATTCCAGGATCCCAAATCAATCTCCAGAAATGTCCACCATGTTGTCATTGCGCTACTTTGATAAAAACCATCAGCTCAACATGCCCACTTTGCACTCCTCTCTCAAGCAACCCCATAAAGTAAACATCACCAACACCCAAACTGAGATACCTGCGTGGGCTGAAATTTGTATCTGAGATCCATATCTGAAATCCCACTGTCTAACTCGATCATGGGCAATAGGAAATATAATTTGCCTCAGTGAGATCTATATTTGAAATCCCATTGTCTAACTCGATCATGGGCAATAGGAAATATAATTTGCTCAACCCCATAGCATAACCCTCAACATATCTCATCACAGTGTCCCAGAAGTGATGCCAATCAGTCCCTAACCAGAAGTGGATAACAACAGTGTTGTCCTTGGAATTATACATCTTGACAATGCCATCCCGATCATAGACTGATAACCTGTCACCAACACCTAATCTCCAAGTGTCAACATGCCCATATCGAGCACACCAACTCATCCAATCGATTGCAATCATCATAGTAACATCTGCAGGTAAATATAATAACATCCTGAACTGGCTATAGTAATCATCCCTCATATTGGTGGTAGCTAGCAATAATTGCTCTAACTCTATGAATCCTCCCACAACTTGCTGCCAAGTTGCCTGTAAGTACTCGAAGTCCATCTGCACGTAAATTGATGTTGTCATTATCAATGCTGAAATACTAGGGCAGCAGCTGTCATAATAGATTACCCTTGAAAACATAGGAAATGTCAATGTGGAAATGACCAAAGGAACTCCTCCAATAACCAAATTATCTCTATAAATCAACACCAACTGAGAATTACTCCACTGCTGGGCTGGAGGTATTGGCCAATCCATCTGCATGATATCATTCATTGTCCTCGGTAAGCTGATTGGAAAGTGGTCAGTGGTACCAACTCTGAAGATTTGTTCCCCATTCCAATTCTGAATCAACATCTCATTCCTAGTAACTATACTTGGATCCCAAATCCCATGATTATCTCCAATCATACTCACACACAATCTCATGGCTGCTGCAACAAATGAGGACAGTCCTATGAAGTCTGAAAATCAGATCTATAACCACCTTGGAATTGCCATTACCATCATAAATTGGTAAGGTATTATCATCGTTCAAATTCGAAGTGTTTTAGTGACAAACATGTGCACACCATTCCATGCAATCAGCTGCTAACATCAATGCAAAGTCTGAAAATTTCATGATCAACACTATAGGACAGCCCTTAAACATTAATGAGTAAGTAAGAGACCAAAAGACCAAGTCTGAATGCTCTTCCTCAATTTGATGCCCATTGCTGTTATGAGTTTTCATGAAGTAAGGAATAGTGAAACCATTGTGAAACATCATATCACATGAATGACTTGGGCCCACAAACACCATTTCATGCTTAGCCATAAAATTTTGAACATCAGCAAGATGGGACCCTTTACCAATGTCAAACTTAAGATTTCTTATCCACCATCTCATGATAAACAAAATTGTATAGAGATAATAGACTGCTGCTCACAATCATAAAATTAGCATCTAGTTCATACCTTTCATCGGTGTCTTTATGGATTTCATGTATAACTTCTTCCATTTCAGGATGCTCATCATTATTTATAGTTCCAAGAAGTATATCATGCCCATACAAAGACAACAGGCTGCTGTTTTATACTCATAGAATCTATATTTTCTTCATTCTTTTCAATGGTGTTCTCATAGGTTTCATGTACACCTTCACACCAAGTTGGGTAACCATCATTATCTGCTGATTCATGAAGTACATCACGCTGAAATCTGCCCTCATTACCTGCTATATCTGCTATCCCATGGCTGCAAGCTACCCCTTCATGTGAAAATTGATCCTCAAGATTCAAGAATTCATATTGTTGACGCAGGTTCCAATCTCTATCAACATACCAAACCTCTCTAATATGAGAAGTACTAGAATCATTATGCCACATTTCATCCCTATGGAGCATCAATCCCTTCAACGATTTGTTTGATCTCCATAGTCCTTGCAGTACCTTCCTGTTCTTTGGTTGTGGCTGCGCTATAACTAAAATATTCTGCATTGTATAATGAAAAGTGAGCCATACTTAACTGCAAACAAAGAACTTAACTGCAAACAAAGATCATCAGCCTCTTTTTCCTTGTCTTAAGCATACTTGAAAGCAAGATCCCTGTCCGTAAGCAATTGCAAGTAATCTGATTTCATCATTTTCAATGCTTCTTTGATAGAGTACAATTGAGTAAGGGTAACTCCACTTTCAACTCCCTTTTGCCTCTCCTCAATTTGAGCTTTCCAAATGAGATCTTCAACGTATTTGTGATTATTATCTGCCCTTGTTAACA
>CM021103.1:100060199-100181810 GCA_007115665.2 Sequoiadendron giganteum
GTTCAGGTTCGATCCGTTTCAGGTTTGGGGTATTGGTTCGGTGCGAGCAAGGTTCAAGGTTCGGGATTTGCCCTGTGTGTTCGACCGGGGTTTGAGATTTGCCTTGTGGGTTCGTCCTAGACGACCTCAAAAGAATTTGCAATGAATTTTCACGTTTTTTCTTCATATTTTATTATAGAGTTTGCGTTTTTTTTAGAAACCTAAATTAATCATTGGAATTCGTTTGTGCACATTGAACACCGTTGGACATTTGAGCAGAGGTGGAATGAGTTTGCTCTCCAGGAAATACGGCCTTTCCTCCAACAATATGATTGATGCAGTGCTTGTGGACGCCAATGGTAAGACCTCTTTTGGGCAATTCGAGGAGGCGGTGGAGGTAGCCGGGGTGTCGTCATTGTGTGGAAAGCCCATTTGGTGAGAGTGCCTTGCAAAGTAACGGTGTTCAATGTGCATAGAGCGGTGAGGCTGCTGCGTTCAAAGCGTATGGAGCTAGGCTTCCTATTCCTAAAATAAAATATTGAATTACATTGCTAATGCCCTACCCATTTAAAAATGTTTATTTGTTTTTTAATACTAGCACTCAATAGTTTAATATTTAAAATATTTAATTATATATATATAAATTTAAATATATTAATGAATATCAACATAAGTTATAAATTTATTATAGTCACATTAATATATAAATATATTTAAAATATATAATTATTAATATATTTAATTTTTAAATATATTAATGAATATTAATATAAGGTATAATTATAGTCACATTAATACTAATAAATAATATATATTATATTATATATTTTTATATTAATTTATATTTATATTTCTTATATATCTTATTACTTATAAATGTAATTTTTATATGTTTTTTCAATGGACGAACCCAAAACGAACCCAACCCCCCAAAAAAATTTGCCCGAACCCGCGAACCGAACCGTGAAACCCGAACCCAAACCTGAACCGGTAACTTAAAGCAATACACAACACAAATGGCAAACACAAAAGTCAGAATAAGAAACACAAAACAACAAAGTACAAATGTTGAGTTTGGAGCAGCAAATTTGAATCAATTCTTTTTTCTTTTTCTGTTGACTTGTAATGTCCCCTTTTAGGATATTAAAGAAAAGTCTTATATATGTAATTTTTATATGTTTTTTCAATGGATGAACTCAAAATGAACCCAACCCCCCAAAAAAATTTGCCCGAACCTGCGAACCGAACCATCAAACTCAAACCCAAACCTGATCCCAAACCGGTAACTTAGAGCAATACACAACACAAATGGCAAACACAAAAGTCAGAATAAGAAACACAGAACAACAAAGTACAAATGTTGAGTTTGGAGCAGCAAATTTGAATCAATTCTTTTTTCTTTTTCTGTTGACTTGTAATGTCCCCTTTTGGGATATTCCTAGTTTTTGCCCTTATAAGATAAATCCTGGTTTAGGTCCTGCACACACTATTAGTCATTGGAAATTGACGTTAAATCATAAGCCATGATAACATCTATTTTTACTAAACAATAGTAGGCATAATGATATCATAGAAACATTACTCATATTGAAATCCAATTAAAGCAATAGCCATTCCCAAGTATTTTCCTATGATAGTCTCATTAGGAATTCGTTTGAAACGTTTGCAAACCGCAATCTCAAGGTTGGTGCAAAGACCCTTGCTAAATCTGGTCTAAGTTTTCAGTTTTTGATGCTTTGTAATTTCGTCAAACAGTTGACGTGCAACCTCCTTCAGCTGATATCTGAACTCAATTTACTTCTTGTACCTTTAAATGACTGCGATTTTGCTGCCTGTAAACCACAATTTTCTAAAGTGGCTGTGCCCAGATAAATGACGATTTTTCCAGCAGACTTTAAATATAACAAGAGCCCCAGACAATAAGAATTGAACTGGAATTTGGTATGATCAGGTGCGCCTGAAAATTACTAAATAAAATCCTCCCAAAATTGTACTCAAGAAGTCCTGTCAATGAAACAAGGAGAGCCACGATTTTTCTGACCAAAATTGATAAAAATTGAATCCCTTGCTTTGACTGAAAATCGACCTCCAATCTACAAAATTTGATTTCCTTCTGTGGTCTCGAATTTAGCTCTCAATCTGCCAATATCGAACTTCCTCCAAACTGTCAATTATCTCTAAAAATTTGATATTATTTTCTTCAAATCAAAATATCGAACCTTCTCCAAATTTTGGTCCAAGACCATTAAAATTTGGAAATAAATTAGTCAGCCAAAAACAACTTCTTTCACAATGAAATATTGATAGCAACAATACCTCAGCTGTTGCAACCTTGCAAATCCTCCAATAATTGCAATAATAAACCAGCTATTGCAATTGTGCAGACTTCACAAATAAATGCAATAATAAATCAGCTATTTGTTGTACCCTAAATTGAAATTTTTGCTACACTTGGTATTTTGAAGAAATGGTTAAAAGTCTTGTTAAAATTGTCAAAAGAGGTCAAAATTGGGGATTTGCATGTCTTGCATGAGGGTCAAAAGCTCGAAATTTTCAAAATTTGATGATTTAGGTCTGCTCAGAGCGACCAAGTCTACAAAACCCAGATCTCAGTTTTTCGGCCTTAAATTTTAGGAAAATTTCTATTTTTAGAAACTTTTTAAAAATAGAACCTTTTTTTTTGGGTTTCTTTTGAAATGGATGTTGGCAAATTTTTTAAAAAATAGAAAGTTTGGCTTCTAGGGTTGAAACTGATTTTGATTGGTTGAAAAAACTTCCTCCTTAGGCTGGTCTGGTCAAAATCATCAAAAGATCAGTTTTGCCTTAGTGGGTCTATTTTGCTGTTTCAAAAGCTTTTTCAGGAGCTCTGAGGCCATTAATAGAGGTCAGTCAACTACCAAGTGTCAGATTTAGAGTCTTAGGCATTGCTCAAATCAAGAAACTGCAACAGATGATCGAGGGACGAAAAATGGAGAATGGAAGTTGAAGAATCATAAAAATTGCAAAATTTTGGCTCTCTGGAAAGTTTAGGTGCCCCTACTCAGTCTAGGCGCCTAGGGTTCTGTGCCTTAGAATTTTTTTCATCTCCAACAGTTGAAGCAATGGCAAGCACGTGGAACGAGGGAAAAAGTTGAAATTTGCAAAGTAAAAACTAACACTGCCAAGCTTGGGTGCCCCACGAGGAGATAGGCGCCCAACTTTTCAAGAGGTCAAATGATGGAATTAGGGTTTGCTCATCTCAGGCAATGTTGCTTAGAATCTCCTCAGCTTCGTAGTGAATCCATCCACACAGTCATCAGATCAGTTAGTCATCTAGAATGGAAGATCGAACGAAGAGGTCTCAACAGAGAAGTAGAATGCAAATCATGAAATTATTAGAAAATATTATGTTTGGGAATTCTAGGTGCCCTAAGAGGAGATAGGTGCTTGGGGTTTTGGAAGCTCAAATCCAACAATTAGGGTTTGCCAGATTAGTCAATCTCTTTAGAATCTTGCCAGCTTCACAATGGATACCTCAGCAAATTCATCAGATCATTCAATCACCCGCAGTTTCAGATTGAATAGATGATAGAACATGAAGGTCAAGTTTGAAGATTGAAAAAGAGCCAAAAATAACTAAGGCTGGAGATCATGGGCGCCCTAGGAGGAGATAGGCGCCCAAGCTTTTGGGTCATCAAATGAATGAATTTGCAGTTGTAGCTTCCAGTAAGTTCTCTTCAGTTTTGAAGCAGCCCTCCAATGCATTCTTCGGCAAGTTCATCGGAGTTGGTAGTCAACAGATATGAAAGACGAAGCAGAGGGGTGTAGTCAAAGGAATTTTTTTGAAAAACTCAAAATAAATTCTCTCTGGAGGAGATGGGTGCCCTAGGTAGCCAGGGGCACCCAAGCTTTTGACCCCTCAAATCTGCTTTTTAGGAGACATCACTCCCAGGAGACCCCCCTCAAAATCCTTCAACCTATCCGACGAGTCCAACTGTCAGTTCATCAGAGCTTCAAATCATCTAGAAACAAGAATTCATTAGAGGATCAGAAAGCAAGTGTAAAAGTTGAAAATCCAAAAGAGACTAAGTCTGGATAATAAAGGCGCCCCAGTTAGCCAAAGGTGCGCAAAATTTTGAGGCCCTAAACTCAATTTTCAAAACATATCATCTCTAGAAGACCCTCCTCAGAATTCGTCAAGCTATCCAGCGAATCTAACAGCCAGTCAATTGGATCAATCTAACTCCCGGAATTGCGAAATCATCTGAAGGTGAGGAAAACAAGCAAAAGTTGAAGAAAGTCAGAAAATGGCTCTTGTCAGTAAAGGTGCCCCTGGTAGCCAGGGGTGCCCATGATTTTGGAGGTCAAAATGAAGTTTTTAGCCAAAGTTGCCTCCAAAACAATCTCGCCAGATTCGATGGATCATTTAGCTAGTTCATAGGATCAATCTGGAAGCCAAAACTTAAAGTCAAACTGGGGTCAAAATCAAGCTAAATTTAGGAAAATTCAAGAAAATGGCTTAAGTCCTCCAAGGGTGGTGTCCAAACTTTCATGCCTTAGAGAATTTTTTCAAAATTTCAAAATTTAAAAAAAAAAAACACAAAAAGAAAGCAGCCACATGCATGCACCTGTTTTAGGGTTTCACAACTCTAAATTTAGGAAGCAAGGCAATTTTTAACCTAAAACTTATTTAAGGCAGCCTTGTGCATTCATTCTTCATAATTTTTTGTAGGTGATTTCAAGGCAAGAGAGGAGAAACCAAGAATTTTTCCTATTTCAGAGATTTGAAGGCTTAAACTTGAAGATTTATCAGAGTTATTTATATTTTTAGAATCAGCTCACATAGAGGCTCCTTTTTCCATGATTTATTTTTCCAGGGCATCAATTTTCAAAAGGAGGGGGTCATCGTTTTCAATTTTCAGCAATCTGGGTTAGCTTAGTTCATGATTTTGAACAATTTTGGAAAAATTCTCAACTTTCAAGAACCTGATTTTTCCATGCATGTCCAAAAAATATTCAGTATATCAATATTTGATCATCTGGGTCCATCTAAAACGTGATTCTGCACAAAACCCAACTCTCAGTTTTTTTGGTCAAATTTTTTAGAAATTAGGGTTTGCTACTTTTTCAACTAGCCATCAAAATTTTCAAAAAAGATCGAATCTGGATCCTCTTGCAATGAGATTCTCTACAAAACCCATATCTCAGATTTTTTTCTAAAAAATCTGCTCGTTTGAAGAAGAAAAATCAGCAACCTAAATTTAGGGTTTGTGCAAAACTTGTCCAAACATAGTCAAGTTTACAGTCAATCTTCAAGTTTTTTAGTATGGAGTACTCTCCCATCAAATTCAAGACCAAATCAATGCTATATCATGATTTCATCAAAACTGTTGAGACTGACTTGCATCATATCAAACCAATGTTCAATTTGCGTGCTTTGGAAGACGTAGGCAATGTTGCATTCAGGCACCTTGATCATTCTAGATTACTCGTAGCAGCATCAATTCCTGTTTTAGTGCAAAGTTTAGAGTTTGTAATTGCTTGTATCAAGCATTATAACCATGCAACACGAGAAATTCAAACAGCAGGTGGAAGAGTGATTTGCAGCCTCAAGCCAGATATGATTGAAAAATGCTTTTCAATACCACCTTGGTTTGAAAGTTTAAATATCTCCATTGAAGAAAGTGAAAAGGTGTGGGACATGCCCAAGGAGAAATACCACAAGAAAGTTGCACAAAGATGGTTGAAAAAAAAAATAACACTTTGCCAAAGAACGTGAGGCGAGGAGAATTCAAGGTTGAGTTTGCAATAATGATTACTCAGCTCAACCGAGTCACTCGTTAAGTAGATGCTACAAAATTTCAGCCTTGGATGTTCTATGTCATATCTCATATCGTGAAGACAAAATTCTATGATTGGCCAATGTTGATCAGCGATAGTCTCCACCTACAAATAACTGAATATTTCAAAATCCACGAGTTTCACATGACTTCCTACCTGGTCTACCTAGTGGCCTTTCAAGGAAAATTGAGAGGGTTGAATGTCAACGAAACTCTGGATGTATAGCATGTTTATAATCATTACCCTCAATTGGAGTTTTTGGAGTGCACATCACTTCAAAAGGGTAAATAAGGCATTCTTGATGCATACAGTGAGAGACCTAGTTAACGAGTTACATGTGCGGATTTCATCAACTGTCAGGGCAGCGATGGCAGAGTGGGCAAATTGGTTCATCCAGCTTCCTACCTTCACCTATATCAGAGTATATGGCTTCTCGAGTGCTTCGGTCATGTTGCCAAGATATCCTTCAGATGAGGTGGTTTTCATGGAGTTCCTAAGGCAAATGTATGAAGTTCACAAGTTCTTGAGAAACCAAAAGAAGCCTGCCTTCAGTTTTCTAGTTGAGTTGGGAATCTACAGATGTAGATCGATGGTAGATGCTAAGTTAATGGGTGATGAGTTGTCTAAATTTGGTCTCAAGCCATTCAGCGAGAGACGATTATACGATCCTCATGGAGTCTTCGCATCTCGTTTTGGTTAGAACTATGCTCATGTGCTTGCACTTGAAGATTTTTGGGCTAATTGCAAAGATGAGTTTGAAATATGGAGACGCAATAATAGCAGGCTTACACTCCATCAGATGAGAGATTGTTTGTTAGAAGATATTGAAGGATTGTCCGATGATGATGGAGATGTACTTCTTCTTATGTACTCTCGAAATCAAATTGAGCAGCAACCACTTCCACAAGTCAATTGGTCCAACAAGGAGTGCACTTCAATTGAAGAAAGAACGAGTCGAGTCATTAAGAACAACAAGATTTTCTTAGGCCTCAAGAGGAACCGGAAGAAAGCTATTCCATTCGTAGAGCCGCCAATTGTGCAATCATTCCTTCGCATATTCCTTCCTCCTTCCAAATCAGCTCCGAGAACAAAGGCTATGAGTCATGTTCCAGAAGGTGTGAAGGGTAGCAAAACAACAAAGAATGTGAAGAGAAGATTGGACTTTTCCAATATAGTTCTACATGAGCAGCCAACAGTTGTAGCAGAAGTTCCAGCTGAAGAGCCCGTGCCACAAGCAGAGGTTGTGCCCACATCTCCAAATGCCCCACCATCGTCAAGGACTTCTACGATCCATATTGATTTAGAAGATGAAGAAGTTGAAGAAGTTGCAGCTGAACCTCCCAGGGAAGTTAGTAGAGACACCACGTCTTGGCTTGAAAACTCCCTGGGAAGGAAGAGAAGGAGGCCTTCATATCAATTGAACTTCGCAGAGCTTGACAACATTTACCAGGATGTACTTGTGAAGAAACCAAAGAAACAAGTTCACTTTGAAAAGAATCCAAAGGGTGAAATAATCATGGAGATTGCTATGCCTCCAAAAGATAAAAATATTGATGAAGTGGAGGGTGACGATTTCATAATGGTTAAAGACAATCTTGGCAAAAGCACTACGCACACAAATGTAAATCTCTTCAATGTTGCAGCATAAAATCTTAAGGATAGAGTGCTTAAAGATGGAGAGGATAAGGTAGCCCTCAAGGCTGAAATCTGGTGACTCAGACAATATATTTCTAATCTTATTCATAGCACTTCACAAGTCACTCAGTTGCTGCCCCAGATTCTAGAGACACTAGCTGATCAACAACAGTTGAGGCAGTTGGTGATATATGGGAAGCATACCTGGGATTGGATTGAGGAGTTCATCACTAGAGGCAGAGATGTTCTTGCATAGATATATCAGCTAAGGTATAATGCCCATGACATACGCCAAGGGATTCAAGGATTTGACCAATGTATAGCAGAGGTGAAACCCATACACGAGATTATTATTATAGACTTGAAGATAATATATGATTCAGTGGTCTCAAGAGAGCATAGGAGGCAAATCCTTGCATGGAGAGAGCGTCACCTCTTCAAGGTGAAAATTTATGAAAAGATATCTGAAGAGTTAGCTGTATACAGGCAGAGGGTGATTAATGTTCTCCAGTTCATAAGTGAATTTGTTTCAAAGATTCCTTTTTGGTATCGTCATGGTGATGGTTCTTTCACTAAGCTTGATGAAGTACGAGTCAAGTTTCAAAACCTTGTTCGTAGCAGTGTTCCTGTTGCTGGAAGAATGAGTTAGATTGCAACGATGTCAACAAGATTTGATAAAGTAGTTGAAGATGTGAAAGATTCTCTAAGTTCAATTGCAGAAGGTGAAGAGATCCTAGAAAAGCAAAATTTTGCTATTGATAGTATTGATGCTCCTGATAGAGATATAGTTTCCCACTTTTTGGAAAATGTGGTTGAGATTTAAAGCAACAACTTTCTCCCAGCTTTTTTCACGCTTTCTTTCTATTCTTGTCTCAATTCTTATCCATTCTTTGAAGAAGATCAAAATGTAATAGTTGACACTTTCCTTATTTTTAGGCTTTCATAAGTTTTAGATGCTTATCTTGTTTAGTTTTAGAAATAAAGCTTGCATGTTGGCAAGCCTTAGTTGTAAAAGCAAGGAGATTTTAGGGTTCCCTACTCCTCTGCTTGTGTATAAATAAGGGCAGCCTTTCCCATTTTTCCTTAACCGTGCTTGTGATAAAAAAACATTGAGCCTACTAGTGCCTTCTAATTGTTATTCAGTATTGTTCACTTAGTGTAAAAACAAACTTGCAAGTCTCTTTTAGCTGCAAGTTATTGTTTAGTCCATGTGTTACTTGAGTCAATGTGTTCTGGTTGATCGCAAAACTGTAAGCCTATTTTGCTACAATCCTGTTGTCCCAGAAGTGTAATCTATGTTTTTTGAGATTTGAGAAAATAAAGTCTTGTGCCTGCTTTGTTGCTTTGATATAATGTCTCAGATTTTTGTTTTATATGTTATGTTTACATGATCTCTATTTCAGCTTGCATTGAAAGTATAGTAGATGTGCATTGGAAGAAAGTTTATATAAGTATTTATGTCAAAGAATCATTCCTTGTTCATTTCTAATTCTCAAGCTCTGCGTTTACTTGAGTAGTTAAAAACATCATTGAAATTGGCTTAGTCGTAGTTGTACTTCTAAAAGAGAAAATCTCAACTACAACGCTTGAGTTTTATAACTTTGTGCTCTTAGCTGAACAAAAAGATTGGCAAATTAGTTTAGTTTACTTTCTTTAAGCAACATCAACAAAGAGGGAGCTTCCCCTCCTAATTCGAAGAGTAGTTTATCTGTGCATAGCTGTCTGTTTCTAATTCACATACTAGAGGTGCGAATTGAAATGTCAACACTATTGCATTCAATCACTTCTTATTCAGTAGGGCAATAATACATCAACTATTGCACCTGTCAAACTCTCCAATGAAGCACCTGTAGAAACCCTGGATGGATTCCTCCACAACTCCAGCTAGGGTTGATGTTGCACAATCGAAACCGGTACCCTAGAGTCTTCAAACCCTTGGGCAAGCAAAGCATTCAAGCTTCTACCACGAAAGTATGAATAAAGTAAACCAAGGCATAAACATGCTCAAATGCAAGGCCAACAACTTCTTATAAATATTTCTCAATGACTTCCAGGAAGCTTCTAGAAATAATATTATTTTATTCTCCAAAGTGACTTTATAAATTATAATTTATTATTTTGTTTAGTCACTTTTATTAAACTAATTAAATATAAAGTTATCCTTTTGATATTAATTTATTGTAATAACTTTATAAATAATCAATTTAATATTTCCACTTTATTTTAATTAAAATAATCAATTAAGCTATCATTTTGAAATATCATTAATCTGGACAACTTAATCAATTAATTTAATTAAATTACTTCACCTCCAATTCGGGGACATTACAGTCCTCCCTTCCCAAAGATTGCTTGCCTTCAAGCAATCCGCAACTGCCAAACCATCTCAACTTCCACAACATTTGAAACTAGAATGGAAAATCAACTGCACCTGTCCACCAACCACCCGGATCCCAAATGATCTTGCAACATGTGCTAATCCATAACCTTTGTATGCAGCTGGAACCCAAGATATTGTCAAACTCTGTCAACCAATGAAACCAATCATCCAGTAATGAAATTCTTGGATCCCAACTCTGTAAATCATCATCATGCCAACTCCAAGTACTGTGCTGATACACCTTAGATATCATACCTGGATCCCATGGATAAACTAGAAGTCCTTCAATTTCAACACCAACTGACTTTCACTGTGCCACTCTGATAACCTCTAAAGTCCAATCGTACGAAGTCTCAAAACCCTGCTTCTGGAAGCAACCTATTGGAGAGACTTGCAAAACTGCGACTCATCACCTGAAGTTGGAAATGTATCGCATAAGAGTGAACCCGAACACCTCTTATTCAACCCACCTCTTTGTGTCATCAAGGACAAAGTCAAATCGTGTGTATGTGGGCTAAAAGTAAACTGATGAACACACCTCATAATGCAATCGAGGTGAAATTCCCCTGACTACGCCAATGGAAAACCAGAGTAGTCATGTGTATTCCATCCAACACTGCTATCATCAAAAGAAGACTGACAACTCACAACAGGATGAGTTGGTCTTGCAGCAATGTCAACATTACCGCTTGTCGCCTCGTCAACAAGTCCACTATCAGAAAGCAACTGCAAGTGTCCTGACTTACTTTTAGGAGTAAGAAGAGTACCATCATGAATGCCATCAATCTCTTGAAAAAAGGTTGGAACAACACCAGGGTCCAACGTGCAAGACTTAGAATAAATCATCTTCTTCTAATAAGATTGACCAATGTCAATCTCAAAAGTATTGATGTAGAGCCTTGTGCTCAAATTTCCAATGACGCTTGAATCTGCAACCAAGAATGATGTGTCTGTGTCATTAATGAACCATTCCACATTGAGTGGTCTCCTGTAGATGTGAAAGATGCCCAACATAGGTGCATAAAAACATATACCAACATCTGTCAAGTTGCTGGCAAAAATTATAACAACACCATGTAACTTGTGAATCAAGTCCATGATGGAGCAAAAAATATCTCTACTGCCCAAGGATGATGAGAGCTCCTCATTACTCCATCTTCTTTCTTCAAAGTGGCTATCCCAACCTCTCCTATTTGTCTCAACAGTTGCTGCCCACAAAGTGCATTTTGTCAAAGTAGGACTGCCATCAACCAAAAAAGTAGGAGGTAGAGCCCGTGGGAGTAGGGCTGGGATACATCTATCCTCATGTCTAACTCCAAACCATAGACTGGAATCAACTGGAAACTCGAGTGTACACCTCTCAAGATCAAGAATGATGCATCCATCACCAACTAACTCCTCTCGCCTAATTATCGCAAGAGGCACTGCACCTGTATCCTGAGTGTGAATGCTAGGAGAACTCACACTATTATCTTCAACAAGTGTCCTGGCTGTCATAGATGACTGAATCCTTGCTGAACATGATGAACATCGAGCCAAACTCAACTCTAAGCAGAGCTCATCATCATGGATCTTTGATTCCTGAAGAGCTATCTGAGTCATTCTCAAGGTATCACTGGAAGCCTTAAACTCGTGAGAAAGCTTATCAACTTCATCCTCTTGCCTTCTCAAAGTGCCTGAATAGATCTCAACAAGGATGAGAAGGTGGTCATGATCTAAAAGAAGGTGTAAATAATTTGACTTTGTTGCTCCCAATCCTTCTTTGATTTCTTGCAGGCTATCATGAGAAGACTCTGCTTCAACTCCCTTTTGTCTTCTCTCTAACTGAACCATCCAAAGGTGATTTTCAATCAGTTTATGCATTTTATCATGATGAGACAATGCTGCCACAATCTCATCCTCATTCACTTTCAATTGGTTCCTCCAACTGTACGGACTATGGGGTGTATGTCTAGCTTCTACTTCGCACAAAGAAGCTTCTAATTGGGTCTGAAATTCTTCTTTTGCAAAGTCTTGTATGCACACATTTTGATCTGGAATTAGGATATCAGTAATTCCACCTGTAGAAATATCCTCAATGCCCTGATTAAGTGTCTCCACACAAGAGGGCTTAGGTTGTTCAATGATCTCATCCTTCAACTTAGCTGCTCCAGTGGATGTTGGCCTGTTTTTTTCAAGTAGAGATTACGAAACTGGTAGACCAAATGAGATTAACTCTCATGCATTCAATTGTTCCTTGAATTTCTCAATTTTCTGCTCAATCAATCTTTTTGTGAGATCATATGCTGCAGTCGAAACATGCTGCTCTCTTCTCCAATTGGCTAACAAATCAGATTTCAAATGCTTGCAAACATCCTCATCTTCATCTAGGATCACAGAGAGGATGTTGAACATATCTGCCTTTACCTTGTCTGAATGGTGCTTCTTAACTCTTGCAATGAAGCAATCGAATAATTGGAGAATAAGACCATAATCAAACATAATCAAACATGATAACACATGATTGCACCTTGCCATCAATTCTAGAATTTTGACCCTCTTATTGAGATCAAGTTGATGTCACCTAACCCATTAAAGCTTTCAATCATCAACTGCATGACTTCTCGTTTTGTCATCATCATAGGGAACTTGAGGAGCTATAAACCTCATAATTCACTTATGCAAATGACAACCGCAAGTCTTATCTCCTCATCTTGATGTCTCATCAACTCTGGCTTGACCAATGAGTGCACCAATGGAGACAAAGCTGTACTCATCACTTGAGAAGGTGATCGACCAACCTCACAAAGACAACTTTCTGCTTCCTCCAAAGTACTAAGAAGAGCTTCTTTTGATTGATATGGGTCTTCAAGTTTTATACCTGCAATGTAGAGTTTTCCACACAAATTTTCCTTTTTCCTCTGCAATCTTTGATCATACTTAATGCTAAGATCCATGTAATCAGCATATGAAAGCTGAGTGCAAAAATCTGCTCCCAATGCTTTATAATTTCCATAAACTTCCCAAAAGATTTCTTCTTCGTTGAGAGGCTCCATTCTATATTCTAAAATTTTCTGAATAACATCCAATAGGTTGGCAGAATTCTTAGCTCTGATACCACTGTAAAGACCTTTGCCAAATCTGAACTAAATTTTCAGTTTTCGATGCTTTGTAATTTTGTCAAACAGTTGACGTGCAACCTCTTTCAGCTGATATCTGATTTCTCCTTTGGTTTTTGAATTTATATAATGATATCTTGTGCATGAAAGATTCTAATGGTAATATACTAATGACTGAGATAAATGCAAATGCAAGTATTCACTGTTTTCAAGGCAATATGATGTCTAATGTGCATGTACAGCCAAGGGGTATTTAGTCAAACATTTTCCATGCAACCTAACTAAATTAATGTACACCTACAGCAAGAAGACATTGTTACAAACATTTAGTATGCAAACTGCCCACTTCATTCTTTATTGAAATGCAATCATTCCTCATTTATTACAAATGTGTTGCCACTGACCAAGTATGGTGTTACAATGACAATACAATTGAATTGATATTGCAGACCTGACTGTAATTGAAACTATACTGATATTAATGCTGTATAGACAGCGATGGCTTGGAATGCAAATGCAGATCCTAAACAAGATTAAACAATGTGAATTGGAAGAGGAACCTGATTGAAGCAATTGAAATGCTGAGAAGCCACTCGATGGACACTTAACTTCACTTCCATCAGATACTAAGTCTTCTTCACAAGGCGTCACTTGCTCAGTTATAAATTGATTCACTTCAACGATGCCGAACCCAGTGAAATGTCCTAAATCGAACTGCTCTTTGGCTTATTGATTGCTGTGCTTGGAAAGCCACGAGTTCCCAATGAAATACTGATGATAGTATGCCAAACTCAATTTACTTCTTGTACCTTTAAATGACTGCGATTTTGCTGCCTGTAAACCACAATTTTCTAAAGTGGCTGCGCCCAGATAAATGACGATTTTTCCAGCAGACTTTAAATATAACAAGAGCCCCAGACAATAAGAATTGAACTGGAATTTGGTATGATCAGGTGCGCCTGAAATTTACTAAATAAAATCCTCCCAAAATCGTACTCAAGAAGTCCCGTCAATGAAACAAGGAGAGCCACGATTTTTCTGACCAAAATTGATAAAAATCGAATCCCTTCCTTTGACTGAAAATCGACCTCCAATCTACAAAATTCGGTTTCCTTTGACTGAAAATCGAATATCTCCTTATCTCCAAAATTTGGCCATAGGCCACTAAATTTTGCTCCAATGGAAGATTGAAGTATCTTGCTCTCAACTCTAGCTAGGGTTGATGTTGCACAATCGAAACCGGTACCCTAGAGTATTCAAACCCTCAAACAATTCACGCATGCAAGCTTTAACCAAGCAGGTATGAAAATAGAATAACTCAAGACATGAGCAAATGGCTTGCATTGAGCTCCCTATAAAGAATTCTCATCCACCTTCAAGAAGCTTCTAGAATATAATATTATTTTATTCCTTTAAGTGACTTTATAATATATAATTTATTTTAGTCACTTTATTAAATTAATTAAATATAAAGCTATCTTATGATATTAATTTATTGGGATAACTTTATAAATAATTAATTTAATATTTATTCCCTTATTTCTCCTATTTAGCCTTTGGGAATAAATAAAAGCTAAATGATCTCCAATTCGGGGACATTACAGTTGGTCGCCCTTCTTGTTGTGACCTTTTCACACATCATCCCATTCAAAATGGGTACCCCCCAATTTTTGTTCCATTTTGGTCTTTTGGCTTTGGTTTTGGGTTGTTTTGTAGCTCTCTCTCTTTGTTCCTTGTGATCTTTATGGGGATGTACCTATCTTTTGGCCTAATTTGAAATGTTGGCTAAGTCTGAAGTGCGTTCTAATAGATTATGGTTTTCATTCTTCAGGCTTGTTGAAGGTCAAATTAAGTTGGCAAATTGAAATTTGAGCTTGGCATTGCGATCGGGAAGCTTTAGATAGGTTCCCATTAACATTTCATTGAATTCTGACAACTTATTATTTTTAGTAAGTACTCAATTTGGGACCTTTTCCTTAGGACTTTTGAAATTCTGACTGCTGCACCATGTTTATAACCTTTAAGAGGGCTTGCATGCAAAATTTGAGCGAATTTTGACAACTTTCTATTTTTAGCAGTTCTATTTTTAGCAAGTTCACTTTTAGCAGGTTGGTATCATTGGGACAACTCCAGCACTTCAGCTTTCAGAACAGAGCAACATGCAACAAGAACGACATCAAACGGAGGTCTACAAAAGCGCATGCAATGAAATTAGGGTTTCCTACTTCCGTGCCTAAAATCAAGGGCAAAACACGAGAAAAATTGAAAACCGATGTATCCCACTACAATCAGTATTCTTCAAGGAATTTACTGGTAAAATTTGAGCGCATTTCCCATACTTACTATTTTTAGTAAGTCACTCCAGAACGGGGCTAAAAATAGCAGGTGAACACACAGGACAGGTGTGAATAGGTTTGTCAAGCGATGAGGACCAGGTTGAGCAAAAAATCAAGTCTTGAGAAGTTGAAAAGTCATGGAAATCTCCAGAGCTTCAGAAGTTACTATAAATGGAAAGCAAGGGCAGGCAGGACAAAAATTCGCTAAGTGTTCAAAATCCCCTCCTATTCATGAGAGTACATATCGACTATATTTGGAATGAGGATCTTTGCAAAATGGCTAAGGCATGGAAATTCAAAGCAACACCTTCAAAATGTGCCAAAGGGAAGATGAGGATGAGGGTTGAAAATATTCTAAGGCATAGAGAAAACAAAGCTCACCTCCTCAAAGGCGCCCATGGCACAAGGATGGCATGAAATTTCGCTGTGTTGGAAGCCTCTCGACACTAGGTATAGCATGCGCCCAAAGAAGAGGAAGTGGGGATGCAAAATTTTCTAAGTGGTGAAAGACAAAGTAGACACCCTCAAATGTGCCCAAGAGAGGGAAGAAGACTTGAAGAAATGCCTATGTCATAAAATGAGAGTAGAACCTTCTAAATGTGCCCAAGAGAGGACAAGAAGTTGGAAAATTGTCTAAGGCAATGAAAGTGAAACTACAACTCCTCAAATGCGCCCTAGGATGCTCAAGTGGAAATTGTCTAAGGGGTGAAAAACGACAGCACAAGGGGTCATATGCGCCCAAAGAAGAGGATGGATGAAGAAATTTTCTAAGTGGTGAAAAATCAAAGAGGACCCTCTCAAATGCGCCCAACTCAAAGACACAATGGATATTTCCTAAGGCATTTCAAGTGTGACTAAAGCACTAGGGGTGAAATGCGCCCAAGGTGAAATGGGTACAAATTTGCCAAGGCATGAAACACAAAGCTCAACCCCTCTAATGCGCCCATGAAGAGGGAATGAAGGTCATTGAAAATTTTCTATGGAAAGGGAAAATAAAACAGCAAGGGGTCAAATGCGCTCTTGAGGGAGAAGAGGTAAGAAGATTGTCTAAGTCAAAGAAAATGAAAGCTCAAGCCTCTCAAATGCGCCCACAAGGAAGCTTGGTGATTGAAAATTCTGCTAAGGCATGGAAACTTGAAGTGGGCCCTCCCAAATGTGCCCAAGATGAAGAAGTGTTGGAAAAGATTCTAAGGCGTTGAAAACCCGAAGTTGACCCCTCCAAGTGTGCCCTAGGGAGAATATGAAGGCATAAAAAATTTGTAAGTTATAAAACAAAAGTGGAACCCTCCAAATGCGCCTAGGGAGGTAGTGGGTTGAAAAAACGACTGAGGCATAAAAAAATGAAATCACCACCTCCACAATGCGCCCATCATGAAATGAGTTGATTTGAAAAGGAAGATAAAACTTTCTAAGGTGTTAAAAAAATAAATTTAAAGACTCTAAGTATGCCTATGTCAAGGGGATAAAATTTTAAATGTTGGAGATTTTAAATGGGTTGGATAATTTCCCCATAAATATTTGAGTTAACCAGATGTTACGAGGAGTTAAAAGGGAAATTTTAAATAAAACAAATGATTCCCTTTTGGACATTTAAAATAATGAAGTGTCAACATGCAGTTAAAGGGGGAAAATTCAAATTTTGCATGGGAAAGAATCCTCAATTATGGAAAATTCAATGACGATTGGGTGACAACTCGCCCATCACTTTGCCAAAGTTAGAAAATTACCAAGTAGTGGGAGTGGAGATTTAATGAAGTTGCCAAAATAGACTCCCTCATGAATTAGCAAGATTCTTTGGCACAATTATTTAAACAACGAAGTTTTCATTTCTTCTCACCATTTGCACGTGCGAATTTGTAATTATGGAAGTGAGAAGAAAAGTCTTGAGAAGTTGCTGAAGTGAGCAAGCTTGGGCGAAATTTTTCTAAGTGCCAAAAGTTATATTGCTGAAAGTGTCAAGCTTTGGAGTTAGAAATTTTGAGGTTTGGAGTTAGAAGTTTTAATGCTGAAGGCTCTTATTTTCGAAGTTAACTCCATATTTTGGCCATCTCGAGGTGATTTTTCTTTTAAGTCTGAATTTTAATGTCTATATTTTATTTTATAGGATGGTTGAAGCAGGTAGAAGAGATGCTGCAGGGGTGAACATGGCTGTAGGCAAGGCTGCAAATGTTGAAACAAACAAAGCTAATGCGTCCAGACAGGCAATAATAAAGAAACTCAGCAAGCCATTTCTTCTTGAATCAAAATTTACTTCAAAGTTGGGAGGGTTGAGTGATACCAACCTCGGTTCATTCAACCTGGGAGCACTCAAGGGACGAATGTATGGACTAGGAGGCCATCCTCCATCAGTCACTGCGCATCAGATAATGAAAAGTGGAATTTATGCGGCTGCTGGTTTTCCACCAGCAATTCAGTGTCCAAAATTAATCATGGAGTGCGCCGACTATTATAAGCTGGAGCGAAGGACGATTGTTTCTCCTAATGGCAAGTTGTTTGCCAACCTCACGCCTGATGCCATTAGAGAGGCGTTTGGGATTCCCACTTCTGATAGGATGGTGTACAAGACAAAAGAAAGAGTTGAAAGGATGTACGCCTCACTTTTGAGAGATGTGTCAGGATGATAAATTTAGTTTGGATGCAGAAATCTAGGCCTCCTCGCACCAAGCTTCCCAAGTAGATTATCTCAGATGATGTGAAGCAAGAGTACTGTGATTTGATAATGATGCTCAACCGGGTGAATGGAAGTCCTCAATCATTCATCTTTGAGCCATGGATGTTTTATTACATCAGGATTGTAATGGAGGGAAAAGAATGCGTTGATTGGGCAAGGATGATAAGTGACAATCTTGATGAGCAGTTCAGGAACCTAAGAAGAACGAAAACGTTCTACATGAGCTCATATGTTATATATATGTTGGCTCGGATGACTAAGTATAGAGGAATAACTTACAAAGAGCCAATTGGGTGTGGTCCTGAACAATTTAAAATCTATGAGGCTTGCCCACAGTTGCACTTGAGCAACACCGCCAACTACAAACGGGTGAACGATGCCTTCACCATGCACATAGCAAGAACTCTTCAACGAAGGACTCAACAAAGAATATCAAAAGAGGCACAAGAGCTGATCGAAGAATACAGTTATTGGCTTATCCAATTTCCAAAGTTCACCTATATTAGGGGTTCACATCGTATCCATATAGATTACCGAGGTACCCCATTGACATAATGGTTATGTTAGAAGTATCTAGGCAGCTCATTGCCTATGATAAAATCCAAAAGAAAAAGAAGAAAGGAGGGTTGGACTTCCCTATCATTATGGGAAATTCAAATGAAGTTTGTCGTTCATTACAGGCAGCCAGAGAAGCTGAGGATGAATTGCAATTTTTTCATCTTTCATACCACACCGGCAGGCAGGATTTTGATCCTCACAATAATATCAGAATGGTACAAGGTGTGGAGTATAGGGATAGGGCTCATATTGAGGACTTCTGGGCTAATGCAGTAGATGATGCTGAAGTCAGGAGAAGAATGTTTACCAAGCTACCCCTAAAGATGATTAGAGAATGTGAAATTATTCCAGTTCCAGATCAAGTAGATGAGGACATGAATGTCATGCAGCCAAACTATGAGTTAGTGAGAAACACACCGGTCCCACTACTTGATTGGTCAGAGCCGGAAATCACGAACTTGGACACGTTATGCATACCAATTTTGACATTCACGTGGAATTGGGTGGAGAGGCATGTGAATAGACTCAAAAGAAAATCGGTTACTCTCACTTACAGTCTCATGGGTGACCAGAGGCCGCCATTAGCAAAGAAAAGAAAACAGGTTGCCCAAGCTACTGAGCCACGAAGAGAAGTGCAAGTTTAGTCAGTGCCTCAAAGGGTAGAGCAGGCATCACCCATACGATCACAGACTCGATCTTCAAGTGTGCAGGAGCTTTCACTATTTGGGAGTCAGAGAAATAAATCAAACGAGGAGCAAGAATTTCAAGAGGTAAATCAACCACCACTTAGGGAGTTGGATAGCTTGAGTGTCAACGCTCCTAGAAGAGAAAATCGGCAAGAGGAGGAAGAGGAGACGGCGACAGACACTCGCTTCTAGCAAATGATAGAAACAACATTAGAAGATGAGAATACTACAGGGCAAGAGGCTCGAGGTTCAGGAGAAGATATTCAACAAATAGAGATTGACGAGCCTCAACAAAGTGTTGTTAGAGAAGAAATACGCGAAGAGGAAGCAACTGAGGAGCAACCCCTCATTATTTGTAATCCGTAGTAGACAGTGCCTGATTGACTCTAGAGGAGGTAATTGCAGATGGCCTGAGGAGCAGGTTGGAGCCTTTCTTCTCAGACGTGAGATCTTTTGCTCAGGTGGACTTTGAGAATATTTCAACCTTCTCCAACATTATTTAGAGTACTCAGGATGCCTTGGAAGCTTGGAAGAAATCTTGTACTCGGCAAGGACAAGCCGTCATAGTGCTTGAATTCTAGTTCAACTATGTTCCACCCATTTCTGTTTAGGAGGTTGAAGCTGTGTTGGCCAGATTCATAGAATTTGCAATCAGGGAGAAGTATAGTGGGAACGCGTTTTTCGATGAATGCGTCCCCCCCAAAATCTAGCCGTCCACCCGACCCGGACGTTTCAGAGACTTGGGGATAGCTGAGAAACGCCCCCCTGTCGTCCCCCCATCGCCGTCGGGATTGGGGAGACTCTAAGGAAACGACGGGGACTCTTGAACGTCCCCGAGACGTCTCGGGGACTTCTAGCCGTCCCTCAAGCATCTCAGAGACGCCCAGAAGTCCCCATGCTAGGATGTGCAAAAAAGCAATTTAAAAAAATAATTCTTTTACTTTTCTAGGAATGTGAGCCTTGGGCTGAACTCTAAAGGCTTGTGGGACCCTTCTAAAAGCCTCTAAGCTAAAGAAAACACTCTCATTCTTCATTTTTTTGCTCACATATGCCATTTGATGTTTTGCAACTCATTGTATCATCTTTATGATATGATATTATGATTTTTCATTTTTGCATTTTGTACTTATTTTGATATCAATGTATCATGCTAATCATTTTTATCATCTTTATGATATGATATTATGATGTGACATGTCATATTTTTGAT
Organism: Sequoiadendron giganteum; assembly: GCA_007115665.2. Lineage (NCBI taxonomy): Eukaryota > Viridiplantae > Streptophyta > Pinopsida > Cupressales > Cupressaceae > Sequoiadendron > Sequoiadendron giganteum. The sequence continues at coordinate 100,080,573 of CM021103.1, forward strand.
ATTCATATAATAGAAATCTCAAATTTGACAATTTCATTTGTCAAATTTTAATATTTTATTTACTTTGTCTTTTAGTAATAGTATTCAAGTATTTAAAATGTTAGTATTTGCAATTTTACTAATTTGCCAAAGTTTAATTTGAATTATTCTTAAACATCTTTTTATAACTAGTTATTCAAGTACCATATGTATATTAGCACCGCCCCCCCACCGCCCACCCGCCGCCGTCCCCTTAGCGTCCCCAAACTTAGACCCTCTGTCTCCCTGTCCCCGAGACGCGTCCCTAACAGGGGACGTGTCCTTGTTAGGAAACTCTGTGGAACATTGTTTATTACCCCACTCCTCCACTTTCTGGCAGTTTTTAGGGCAGAGTCCTGACTAGGGCTTAAGTAGCTCAATCTGAGCCCTTCATTGTAATTGAATCTGAGCCGTCCGTTGGACTGGGCCAACTATAAAAGGGGCATCCCCCCTCATTTGTAATATAGATAGATAGATAGGATCAAAGAGTAGAGATAATAGCATAAAGAGTTTGATAGCATAGATTGGTAGGAAGAGGAAGGAAAGTTTTCAAATTGAATGCTTTGTAAGAGATTGTTGTGAACACTCCTATAATAAAAAGAGCTATCATTGCTTGTGGTTTCATCTTTATTGTGGGTAGCTAGAAAGATTTCTTCGTCCTTCCAATTCATGTAGAATCTTAAAGTAGAGCTTAGAGTAAAGTAGATATTAATTCATGCATGTAGATAGTTGTGGAATGTGGTGGTCGAATTGAGCGAGCTTCATTAGTCCATACCACTAGCAAACTCACTGATGGTGGGTTCGCCTTGTGTCGTCAACTGGAATATTATGTACTTAACTTTGATTATGATTTATATGTTGGTATGCGTCGTTGTGACGGTATCTTCATGTTATGTTGTGATCTGAATACCTCAAGTTACTCCTTTGAAGATTGCACCCGTTCTGTGGAAGCTGTCCAAGGTGAGGCAAAGCAGAGCATGGTTGAAGTTTGCAAGAGTTGATCGCCACGTCTCGTTCTTAGATAGATGATAGCTTTCCTTAGTCCTTTCATCCATTTAAATTCAACATTTTTTGGTTAGTTTAGGAACTCGAGCTTCATTGATAAATCTTCCTAAGTCCTTTCGAGTAAGCAATCACATACGTCCCCTTGAAATACCAACAAATCACATCAAAACCAACTGAGTCTATGTCCATTGCATAAAGGAACCTTGGAGTTGAATGCATGATCTTTCACAATCTTAGCATGCAGGATATTTTGATCAAGAGAGGATAGAGTGACCGTTGGAAACTTTATTCTGTGTTGGTGTGGTCATAAAACACCCGTCAACACTTCCATCCCTCGGTTCACCTTGGAGGCTGGTCGTCCTCCTTGATCAAGCTTGGAAGCACGAAAGGATTTTTGGTCCATTCCACCCCCGAGCCCATGAGCATGGGAGGTTGGTCGCCCATTTCATCTTTGGGTGGAATAGTTGATAAGAGCATGAAGGCTGGTCGTCCTTCATCTCTCGTGAACTCAGAAGGTTGGCTATCCTTCCTAATTGCAATCCGTTTCTCTTAAATTCAAAATTGACTATCATATGAGTCTATTATTACATATTTATAACAAAGGAAGCATCTAGATTATCCCCAATGATCAATAATTTTTGCAAGTATCACTATTCTATGGTTATATATATATATATATAGTTATTCTTAAATATATTTAAAACTTACTTCCTAATAATCTTCTTGCTAGAAATAATATTTATTCCAATAGATTTCTTATAATTTCCAATTCGTACTTCTCTCTTTTCCAATCTGCCTGATTGATGCCTTAGTGATTGATATTTGAATGATTCGAGGCTAGAATGGTTGATGCTTGAATAGTTGATGTTTGAATGATGGATGTTTGTATGTTTGTTTGATTGAATGAACTGATAATTTATGATGATGATTTGCTGATTGATTATTTGCTTGATTTGATAATTGATGATTGATTTGATGGATTCATGAGTGATGATGGAATGAGTGCTGATTTGATGCATTGGTGAGTGATGATTGATAAGTGACCTTTCAATGCTTGGACCAATTTCTACTTTATACTTTATTGGTGAAATAGTCACCACTTTTCATAAGAATTGAGTCACCACCCTTCATTGCTGCCTTTTTGAGAATAATAAATTATTTTTCCAAATTGATCTCACTTGCATGTCCTCCTCAAATGAAACCTTCTCCCCTTTATATCTTCCAATGTAAGGGAGAAGTCACACCTCTTCATCATGTCTACCCTTTGTAAGAGTCACCACCTTTCACAATTAGCACCCTTTGAAAGAGTACAACCCTTCATAATTTCTGCCCTTTAAAAGAGACTTCTTATTTTCTTCCGATTCCTTTCTTCTTCCATTAATCCCTCCTTGATTCATATGCTCCTTTCTTTTTTTTCCTTCTCCTTTTTCAAATGAACTCTTCTCCCTTTTATATCTCATGTTTGAGGGAGTCACAACTCTTCATTTCATGCCTTTTGACCATTCATTAAACTTAATTAAATTTTAAATATATTATATTTTATTTTTACTTTTCTTTTTATATTCTAATTTTATTATTAGTTATTATTAAATCCTATTTCAAAAAGGGGACATTACAGTCTGCCCTGCCCAAGATTTGCTTGTCCTCAAGCAATTTTAATGTGGAATAATCATGGATAGAGTGTTCAAGATGACTCCAAATCTTACCCGCTATACATAACATAGCTATTCCATGGCTGAACTTTCTCTTCTCTCCATGGCTATGCAACTTCTGACTTTTCCTTTATAAGGATTTATCTTACAAGTCCACTTATGTTACGCTACTCAGATATTATCTCAAGTTGCAAATTTGAACCAGGATATGTTTTTGCCTTTACTTCAAAAGTGAGGTATCCCAATAATTAAAGATAAGTTTTCTCTCATCCTTAGAGAGGAAGGACGAAAGGTCATCAACCAAAAAAATTAATTTCTCTTTTAGCATCACTTGTATTGGCAAAGGACCCATTTGGTGGATCCAACATTTGCACAATAACATGAATATCTCTTTGAGTCAAAGCAAAGGCCAGCTTTCCACATATAAAGATGAGGATTAGAAGCACGACACACATCTATGCTCTTAATGGTGATGTTTTCTATTAATGCTGGTCTTCCTTCCCCCCCAACCCAAGATGCAAAACATAGGAACATTACGGTGATGCACTGTAGATGATATTATCTGCCTTAGTAAAAATAATTTCCTTTTCTCTGATAAATGATCTTTATTCTGCAATAGAATCTCTTCATAGATAGGTGATAGGAATCTAATAAACTAATTTCCTTCTTCGGTATGAACTTATGTGCACTAGTGTGAATTTTGTGGGATGGTTATTCAAGGTTCCTTCGAATGAATACTATTGTATCAAGGCAAACTTAGATGGGAATAATACTATTTTGGACCAAGAACATTGTTTGACAGCAAAAGAATTTCTCTGTCCATAGACGTGTTAGAGTTTCTCTATCGATGATAGACCTGGGATAGCTATGTTATGTATAGCAGGTAAGAGTATACCCTAGGGTGAAATGGTAATGTTTACCTATACATCATAAAATGGAGACCTTATGATGTTAGGAATACATTTACTGAATCCTAATTGTTTATGTGATAGCTGTACTTTAACACAATTGAAAATGTTATGAGTTTGATTGTTTAATATGCATAAGAAGCTTTACATAGTGACAGATCATGTACAATCATTTTCTATACGTAATCAGATTTTAATACTTGTTTCAATCTTGATTTTGCGGTTACTTAGCTCTCTTTGGTGCATGATGGTCGTGAGGTGAATCCATTGGAGTGATTCATTCCTTTTGGACTTATAATCCTAAGATTTAAACTTTGTGCTTGTGTTTATTATTAAGAGGGGAAGTATAACCTTTGTATTAAAATTAATAAGGGAATGATGAAGGACGTCAAATCTCAATTGTCATGTCAAATTGCTATAAAAGATCTTGGTGTCACAAACTTTAATTCAGTTATGGAAACTGTAAATGATTGTTTATACTGAAAACTCTAGTTGAGTCAGAAAAAATATGTTGAGAGGATATTGCAAGGGTTGAAAGTGCACAAATGCAAACTTGTTAATGTTCTTGTTTCTGTTGGTTTAAGTTTATATGTAGAAAATTGTCCCAAGATATGAAAGGACATGTGTCATGTTCCTCATAGAAGTGCTGTAGGAAAACCAGCGAAGGAACTTTGAACTTAAAATATGGTCTTCAAATATTTGCACAGAAGTTTGGATCATGCAATCTGCTAACAAGGAAGACCTCAGGTGAACAGATAAGAAGATGTATAGGGTTTTGTTAAAGCCAACTAGGCTAGAGATATTGATTGCCCAAGATTTACAAGTGGTTGTGTTTGTATTATGATGCATGATGACTATCATAAGCTTAATGTTTATAGGCTACATGACTGTACAGTTACACTGTCATTTATGGGGAACCTCATATGTTATTTATCTATACCTTTATAAGGCTGTCACTGCATTTTGATACTTATCCACTATTTGTTGACATGTATAGGGTTTGTGAGGTGTATTCATATCTCATGTTTTTCATGGTTATTCATAAGGGAACACATCTTATACTTTTTTGAATACCTACTGCTACTGTCCTAATAGGTCTGTGAATGGCACTCTATCCTCTTTTCATTGATTCATACATTCTCTATTAGACCTGGAGATCACTGTCGTCTTCAACGGTGAACATTACTGCCATGTCATGAGTCTTTTGGCTCTCTTGGTTTTCATTTTACCTTTGTCACTTTAAAACTTAACACTATCATTTATCGGCCTCTACTGACCCATGGGGTATTAAGCCCCCTGATAGTTTGCCATGGTTACTTGCTCACCATCGTCCCTAATAAGCACTAGTATATCATATGATCATTATAGACTTTGAATTATTTTTGGACCTTCCAATCTATTTGATTAGAATGAATCAATCGTTTATCTTTACCCTGCAGGCTGGCAGGATCAAGGCTCTGATACCATTGTAATGTCCTCTTTTGGGATATTCCTAGGTTTTGCCCTAAAAGCACAATTCCAATTAAAATAAGAAATGTAATATATTTAAGAGTATAAATTTCCTCTTTTGGGATATTTAAGAGAATTTACCCCAATCTTCATACTTGAGAAGTAATGTTGGAGTTGATGCTATGGATTGGGTCTTTGACGAGAAAAATTGTTTGCTCCTAAAGTAGGATATTGTAGAGGAAGTTCTTTCTTTATTCCATTTTTGCCTTTTATACTAGTTTTATGTTCTTTTTATTTGTTTATGTTCTCTTCTTGAATCTTAAAAATATATATGGTATATTTTTAATAGTTTACAAAGAGTTAGTTAGCTTCTGTGTTCTTGATGGTGAGAATTCCTCAATGAGCTATGTGTTTATAGGCATCAACCAAGCCAAGCAAGGCATTAGATTCATCAATGGTAGTGTTGATGACAAATATCAGTCCATATGGGGAATTGTTGATTAACCATGGCACTATCATCATCATAAGCCATTACATGTGGTGGGTTATTTCCTAACATTCCATGGGGATGTGTCATGGTTTTGGGTGATGTCTTGGGGACTTAGGGGCTGGGAGGTGATGTCCCATCCCTATTTTTTTGAAAGTTTTAGGAATATATCCATTTTTTTAGTCTTTTTGGGGACTTCCTAGTGTCCCTTAGCTGACATTTGTCCACCTGCGAGACTTTAGGATGCCCCTTACGCAAAACAATTAAAAACAACAATTTAAAAAAAAAAAACATTCGAAAACAAATAAAACTCTAAAAGGTAGCTCCACTAAAGTGCCCCAACCTTTTTTTTTTAAAGACCCATGATCATTGCTGTTTTGCATTCACCGAAAGAGAAGAGGGAAAGAGCAAAAAGAAGAAAATCGGGAGGAAGAAGAGGAAGATGAGAAGCGTGAGATGTCAATGAGATGATGACTCCAATTTCTAAGCTTGTTGCTCAATGTGCGCATTTACTATGCATGCACGAACATTTCTTTTCTAATATCTCTCAATATAAATCATGTATTTTATTATATCCATGATTACTGGTCTATTAGATGATCATGGAATCAATGAATTGTTATTGTACTTGTTCTTTAGAATTTCAGCTTCATTTGGTTTGTTTATGCAATTTTTGACATTTTGATTTATTTGTATTTTATAATTGAAATATTAATTTTATACATTATTTAATACCTGTCCACCTAATGTCCCGCTGTTTTTCCCAAAATTTAGTTTTTTTTTGCCATTCTTGAAACCGATCTCCCATTCCCAAAACTTGGAGAGACACTATAAATTTCATGAATGCAACAGTCCGTTTTGACATGAATTTCAAGGGTGATGAAGAAGTTTGATCTGGCAATACATGATCGTAGAGTGGATGGAAGTGGATGCTTAGATGATTGAGAGGATCATCTCTGAGATTTAAATCTCTAGACTTTTAGTAGTTTTTTTCGCATCATTGCCTAGTGAGCTTGACTTTTTTTGTTTGCTTTCTTATTTTGTCAATCATGTAATGCTATGTAATGCTTCAAGATGCAAGCACAATTTAGTATGCTTGAGCACATACACTCTAAGAAGCACAATAGATTGATTGTGCAAATGTTGAACAAATTTGTCTATTTTCATCACATGCAAAACTTGGTTTTGATTTCTCCCATTGTGTTGGAGTCTAACTCACTATTAGATTGGATAACTGAAGCAATGGTCTAACTCTATGTTTACAAGGAAGGGCCACTTGTGGGTTGTTTATGCTGAACTTGAGGCAAAGGCAGTAGTAGTGGCGGAGGATAGAGCACAAGCAGATCTTGTGGATATTGTTGACATATGTAGGTATCATTGTTGCAGTAGCATTGCGCACCTCTCTGTTGAGTGTAGTATCCACCATAGAGTAAGTGATGCTGGGATGAGTGATGGAATCTCCTTTGTGCCATGGTCCATGACTCCATCTTGTGCTTTTTATCTTTGATGCCATGAATGCTATAATCATGATTTTTGTACACCAAAAACACATCAGCTCAAACCTGCTTTGGTATTCATTTTTATGTCTTTAAACTTTAAAGTTGATTTAGAAAAGACTGAATAGAAAAACATATGCTACCTTTAGAAAATCTCTGTATACCATGTTCATATCGAATTGCTCGCTTTGTTCGAGGTATTTTTTTGGAGATCAAGTACAAGTTAAAAAGTGTCCTGTCAAGTCCAAGTCTGGCAACTAAGGTTGATAGAGATTTATGCATGGCATGGTTATTACCATGAGACGTGATGTCATCACACTTAGGCACTCATTATGGTCCCTTTGGTGTAGAACACAAGGTGAACCTCAACACAGTTTTTTGGTTTGTTTATTTTTGAAGTGTCAAGGCATCAATAATTTTGTATTTCTTTATCCTTTTTTAAATTATTTTCTGGATGTGCTAGTCAGGGGCTATATAGAAAACACAGAGTATTAGAGGATGGTAGGGATCCTCTTTTAGGGCAATTTGTGGTGAGAGGGTGGACCCGCCCACTCCAATTTTGGTATTTGTTTTCATGCTGGTGTTAATGATATATATCAAATAGATTACTGATACTAAACTGAATACTTTTAATTATTTCATTCCAAAATATTCAAAGCTACAGCATTTTTATAAATTTTTAGGAATGACACAAGTCACACAACTATGTGTACTTCAAAGAATATATGTCAAATTTTATTAGTTTTAGGTCATTCTTTAACATTTCTTTCTTTCTTGATGCAGGAATTAGTGAATGAGTTCCAGAAGACAACGGATGAAGGTATTAAGATTTTGCTGTTTCTAGTTTTGTAAAGTGATTGTTATATACTTTCTCTCTTTTTATTGTGTTTTCATCTTTTTATTCATTAGACTCGTTTTTGTTGGTATATGATTTTTACTGATTTTTGTTACCTTATTCATAAATAGTCCAGAGGTGTGTGTATAGTTTTACTTAGGAAGTTTGGCTTCATAATCAAACAAGATGAAAGTTACAAAGGACAATTCTACCTCACAAGGGTTATTTGTAACCTCTATAAGAATGACCTCAATAAATTCAAGGGAATCCTCCTACAACCACTAGGTTTGCTTGCACCAATTATTGGTAGTCCAAAACCATTTAAAACATGCTTGAAAACATGCTTTATGTTGCAGGGTATGCTGAACAGTGAACAAGATAAGACAAGCAACATAAATGATTGATTATTAATCATGAATGCAATTCTAAGTGCTTTAAAAATATTGAAACAACAATATATGGTCAAAAGTGTGCTACTGATAAAACAAAGCCAGTATTTCTCATTATTTATTTTAACTCCATTGATTATGTGTATTTGAATGACTTAAGATTTCAGTGATTCCTAATTTTGTTAATGGCAAGCAGTGCAGTGCTAACTTGACAACCAACAAAATTATATTCTTATACTCTCAGTTATTTAATTAGACAAGCATTCCAAGTTTTAATTAGACCACATAACAAAAGAACAATTATGTCCTTATAATTTATTCAAACAATTTGATTTGATCAGAGCTACCAGATACTCTTCCATACGCGTTCAGCCAATATATCCACTATAGATATGGGTAGAAATACATCTTGGATGCGTATATGAGCAAGCTTCTGCATTGGAGACATCACCATATATGCTGGACCATATTCTAGATATTGTGGATGTTTATCTTTTCAAATATTTCTTATGGGTTCACAAACTCATATACTAGTAGTTCCCCCTATTCTTCTCCCTCATGGGCCTTTACACTTGGGCTCCTATGTGCATAGTGCATACATTAGCAAGTTACAATATTAAAATTGAAATTTATTTTTGCAGGACCATTATGTCTTCTCGAGAATAAATCTTCTTTATAAATAGCCTTTAATGATCTTCTTTTATATTTTCCTCAATTATATCTGCATATACATCTCTTTTACATCTACATATATTCTTCTTATAATTCTTCCATAAACTCTTCTTACAAATCTGCCATAAATCCTTCTTAAAAATCTTCCTTTAACCTTTCTTTAATGGTCATAGCTTTTCAACATGTCTCTTGACTATTCTTAACCAAATCTTCAATTAATATTCATTCACTGCATTCTTCTATATTCTTGTTATTTACTTCATGCTACATATTATAATTCTATACACTTCTTCTTTGAATGATAAAACATTCTCTCTTTTATTCTCCACTCACTCTTGAATGATAAAACTTTCACACACACTTCATCTCATGGAATGACTTCTCTTATATATCTTGTCTCATCATGAGACACAACCCTTCACAGTACCCTTATGAAATTGTTGCGTATAGCTACTTTGGATAATAAAAGCTCTTATGCATGATTTGCTTTGAATCCTTCTTATTGCCAAGTGGTAGCAAGGTTGCATATCTCTTTCAACAATAGAGTAGATTTAGAATAGAATTTGCTTTGAATGTTTGTTAGATGAATGAAAGATTTGATAGTAACGATTGGTGAAACTCTTGCTCATACTTTCTTTGAATAGATGATTTTTATTCAATGCGTAAAGTTAGCCCGAGCTTATAATTGTGGATGCTTAACTTCTGTCTCGATGAGTATTGTTCGATTTGATGGTAATTGTTCATGACGTGAAAATCATAAGCACAACCCCGACAGGCTTGAAGAAAGACACGCTAGATCGAATCAATTCTTTCTCTCCAGATAAATTCCGAAGGATTACTAGATCCACTCCAGGCTCTTTCAAAGAATTTGTGGAGTTGTCACCTTATAGGCAGAGAAAGGGAATTGAAGCGTCTCAACAAGGAACATCAAGTGCAGTTGATCTTGGTGAAGAAACACCAAGCAAGGAAGACATCTCCAGTTTCTTCCCAGCCTCACCACCGCGCACTCCAGTTCCAAGTACTACTCCACTAGATAATCAACAAGTACTAGTACAACCAGTTCAACCAGTTCAACTAGTTCAAGTAAATCAACCAAACGCTCCAATGGCATGGCGTCTAGCTAATGCATCGCCCATGACATTTTCCGTCTATCATGACATGCCTAAGAACCCAGAATATTTTTGTTCCAAGTTTCATAGTGGTGACCTGAGCCACATCATGAACAAACATATCAAACTTTTCAAAGATCTCCTTTAGAACAGAGATATCCAAGAAGAAGATGTTGCTTGTTGGTTGTTCCCCTACACCTTCGATGAGGAGGCCTCTTAATGGTACATCCATTTGCCAACTAACTCCATCCGCCATTGGCAACAGATGAAGACTGCTTTCTTAGAGAAATTCAGGGCACTAATTTCCCCAACTGATTTGTATAGGCAATTTGTGGAAGTAAAGAGGCAAGAACACAAACCAATTAGCACATTCAACAATAGGTTCCACAAGGCCTACACGAGATTATGCGACTCTTACAACTTGGACAATGCTGCAACACTCCCAGTTTACTACGCAGCCTTGGATCGTCTCATCTCCATGTTTGTAAAGTTCAAGAATCCGGCCCTGACCAACTTAAAGGAAGCATATGCTGCAATCAACAATGATTTAGGAGTAGGTATTGCTTCAGGCCTGCTTAATTCTTTAGGGAATTTCGCTGCCCAAAATCAAGTTAAAGATATCAATCGGGTATTGGCTCAACATACACCTATGATGAACTCGGTTCCTATCGCCAGTAATCAGTTGGTCCTTCACCGAAGAGCGCTTATGTCCCAAGTGCCACCATCATAGCCAATACACCTTCAAAATGCAACAACTTCAAGCCGTACTCAAGAAGAAAAGGACAAGATGAAGGAGTTGATTGACCAAGTTAACAAGTTGTCGACTGAAGTTACATATCTGAAGGGTCAGACTAGTCAAATACAAAATTTTCAAAGAAACTATCAAGGGAATTACCAAGGTCAAGGTCACTTTGGATACCAAAGGGACAATCAAAATTTCTAAAGAGACAATCAAAATTTCCAAAGAGACAATCAAAATTATCAAGGGAATAATCAAGGTTTTCGGAATAACAATTCAGGCTTCCAAAAGAAGACATGGAACACCAAACCTAACAACGGTACTGTGCCGTCTCCCTTAGATAATCAACCTGCTGACAATCGTCCTGCAGACAAGGTGTTCCTAGCTGAAGCGACATTATCAGGATGGTGCAGATTGCACAACACAGACCAACATTCTGAGTTACATTGTCGTGCGTTCCAAGTAGCGGCAGATATTTTCAGGAGTGAAAGAAGGAATTCAGAGGTAGAAGATCCTCCAGTAATCGGATATGAATTAGTCTTTGCGTCGAGAAATGATCAGGCCCTTGTCATTGAAAGTGTCAAATTTTCGCCCCAAGAGTACCCATAATACCAGCTTAATCAAAGATTTCCACCCACGTCTGCAAATGGCCCGGTGGAGGCGTTGCAATATCAAGGTGGACCAGAAACTCGAACCCCATCAAGCCAATCATCTACAATTAATGGTTATAGTTTCCCTCCATTGTATAATAGTGTATTGGTGGAAGGAACCAGAGAAGTGCAAGCGTTCCAACAGATGTCTGGAAGCCCGCCTAGGGTATATCAGAGGAATACTCGCCAGAACGAACCCTTGACTACGTCTATTCCTCCAAATAATTATCAGACCCCACCAAATCGAAATGCTACCAATGTGCCGTCTCTTCCCAAAGATTCGCTAGAATATTGCAAGCAGAGTGTCTATTCAAACGGGACGAGACAAGCTATTGTTCCACAAGTGGAACAAACAAGACAAGCAAACCCTCAAGCGAAGCAGGCTCAGGCACAGACAAAAGATCGTCCCAGAGAGGAATTAAAGAGGTTAAGTTCATACATGCTGGAAGAGTTCAAAAGGATAAAGGTTAGCTTACCTTTGATCGAATTGATGAGAATCCCTAAGATTCGGGAAACACTTCTAGGCAGTTTGATTGAAGTTGTCGCCTCAAGAAACACCTCACAGAACGTGCCGAACAGAGGAATATTCAATGCTCCGGAAAATACAAATGTTACTGAGTTAGAAGTGCCAGGCGACATACTTGATGCTCCACAATGACCTCCTAATGTTTTGGGAATGACCCAAGCATCGTCCAAAAGTTCTAGTCAAAAGGACATGACATCGAAAGAGGTTCTTATGGACACAAACATATTCCAAGAAGAAGTTTTGACAAGTGAGTTACCACAGACTCTGCAGAAGAAAGAATATGTCCCAAGAGTGTAGAAGGAAAAGAATAGGGATATCAACAATCAAGGGAAACACCCGGTAGTCTTCTACTAGGGAAAAGACGAGCCTGCCCCATTTTTGTTGTCAATCAGAATATTTGGCAAAATTTTACACAATTGTCTAGTGGATTCTGGTGCTTCGAGCAACATGATGCCAATAGCCGTGTGCCAAAGGTTAGGACTTGTGGCTACGAGAACTAATAAGGTCACTCAGTTGGATAAAACAGAAGTCCCGGCTATGGGAGAATTAAATAATATTCACATGCAACTAGTAGCAGATCTGAGAATACAAAGTTGTATTGACATTTCAATCGTCAACATTCCTGATGGGTACGACATGCTTTTGAGTAGAGATTGGTCGAGGAGGCTGAATGGATATATTTCTATAGACTTTTCTCACATGTGGCTATTGTGGAAGGGCGTCCCGAATCAAATAAAAATCGATAGCATGCCGAGGCTCAAGCTGATGATTACTGAGTACAATGAGAACAATGAAATAATGTTTCTCGAGATAGACTTAGGCTCTTATAGGTGTAAAGTGAATGAAGTCCTAATGTTGCAGGAAATCAACGAGATGGTTGATTCTATCGAGGCCCTAATCAAAGAATGCCAAGATTCTCAAGATGATAACGAAGGAATGTTTGAAAATTTTAGGAACTTTGTTCTGAAAAGTGTTCAATTGAAGGCAAAATTGCGCGAACATATTCACATTTGAGATCTATTGCTGCCAAGCTGGTGTCGAATCCATAATGCTGCTCATTCCAAGTTCTCTTGCAAGATGTGTCATAAAGCCATAGAAGAAGTATAGAAAAGAATTCCATAGGCATTGAGCCTTTCAAACCACGAAGAGACCAATCATGTCGAAGGCTCTACCTCAAGAATAACACAAGAGATGGGATATGAGCAATATCCCCAAGAAGACACAGATCCACAGACTCCACTTTCCCCACAACAGGATCAAGTTTGGATGCTAAGATTGATGGATCCCATTCAAAGAAAGGAGCCGGAGCAGGTTTCGAATTGATCAATCCAAATGGAGAAGCATACCTTGCAGCTCACAGACTAGAATTCCTTTGCACGAATAATGTCACAAAATATGAATCATTAGTTCTGGGATTACTACTAGCACTAAGGAAAGGAGCAAAAGTGTTACACGCTTTTGGAGATTTAGAGATAGTGGTGAGACAGGTGAGGAAGCAGTACATTTGCCACGATAAGAGATTAGCTTGTTACCGCAATAGAGTGTGGGATCTTATTGAGAGGTTCAACGCTTTCAATATTCAATCTGTGAACTGATCAAACAATCAAGTCGCAAACTCCTTGGCACAAGCAGCCAGTTCATAGTAGAGCTATCATCAATACCATCAGCCCTTGATAATATTACAAATTTCCAAGTTTTTTAGGATGATGATCACATTCTGGAGTTCGTGACAAGTTCAGATGTTTTTTCGACATAGATTATTGATGAAGATGAATTTAAAGACAAACATCATTCCAAGAGGGATGATACAGTTTGAAAGAATATTTGATCAGGATCAAATCCATGAAATAAGGAACCAAAAGATTGAAGGTGACCAATACGAAAAGGTGAACTTGGGAACTGAAGATGAGGTTAAAAATGTATGCATAGGCAAGGAAAAGGTTGGCCCAAGGAAAAGGTTGGAATAATCTAGAATATGAGGGAGTTCGCTGATATCATAGCATGGAGCTATGAAGATTTAAGAACTTATTATACTTCTATCATAACGCATACTATTCCACTCAAGCTAGGAAGTAAGCCGTTCAGACAGCGCCAGAGACCAGTCAACCCATTGTTGGAACCACTCATTCATCAAGAAGTCAAGAAATTGTTATCTGCAGGGATCATATTCCCAATGCACCACTTAATGTGGGTCGCCAATCTAGTCCCAATTCGAAAGAAAAACGAAGAAATCAGGCTATGTGTTGATTTCCGAAACTTAAACGGAGCCTCTGAAAAGGACAATTATCCTTTGCCATCACTTGACGAGGTCTTACAAATTGTCAATGGGTCACAAATGATGTCCTTTTTAGATAGATATTCTGGGTACAACCAAGTACTTGTGGAATATGAAGATAGACTGAAAACGACGTTCACAAGGAAATGGGGAACCTTTGCCTACAAGAGAATGCCCTTTGGGTTAATTAATGCAGGAGTCACATTTCAGAGGGCCATGGACATTGCCTTTAGAGAGTTAATTGGAAAATGCATAATTAATATGGATGACATGACAGTGTTTTCAAAGAGGAGAGAAGACCATATAAAAGACTTGAGGAAAGTATTTCAAAGATGTCAGAGGCATGGGATTTCCTTAAATCCAAAGAAATGCATATTCGGGGTCACTGAAGGCAAATTGTTGGGACACCTAATCACTGAAAAGGGTATATTAATTGATCCTGAACGCATAGAGGCAATCTCAAAAACCCATTTGCCTACTAACCAAAAGAATTGAGATCTTTCTTTGGGAAGATCAATTTTTTCAGAAAATTTATCACCGGTTTTGCCGAGATAGTAAAACCTTTGAATGATATGTTGAAAAAGGATGCCAAGATGGAGTGGACGCCACCAACAAAGAAAGCCTTTGAAGAAATCAAGCAAGCCATAGCCAATGCTCCTGTTTTGGTTAGTCCAGATTACACAAAACCATTCTAGCTATATTCCTTTGCATCAAAACATTCTTGTGCTGCAATGCTCACTCAACGAACAAAAGAGAGAGAAGAACATCCCATAGCTTTCATGAGCTCAGCCCTCAAGGATGTAGAATTAAGGTATCCCAGTATTGAAAAGCAGGCCTATGCATTGGTGAAGGCCATCAAAAAGTTTAGACACTATATCTTAAGGAGTAAAGTTTTCACCATCGTTCTTGATGCAGTTGTCAAAACACTCTTAATGCAAAATGAGCTAGGAGAGAGAAGAGGAAAGTGGGTCGCCACTATCCAAGAATATGATATTGAATTGCAGCCAATGAAGCTAGTCCGTGGGCAAGCTTTAACTCAGACTATGGCCGTTGAAGGACCCGGCTTGGTGGAACAAATGTATGTATTGACTGACACCTCCCCAGAAGAGTGGTGTTATGACATCACTTCATATTTAATAAATCACAAGAATCCCACACAAATGAACTCAACCTAGAAGTGAGCCTTCAGGCTCGAGTGCCAACGCTATATACTTCAAGGATTAGCACTCTATAGAAGGAATCATGAAGGAATTTACTTGAGGTGTGTTGGGAATGATGAAGCTAAGAGAATCATGGAACATTTTCACTCCAAGTTCGGGACAAGCCATGGAGGAAGTCAGGCTACAACCTACCAAATCCTAAGAGTAGGGTACTATTGGCCCTCTGTTTTCAAAGATGCATATGAGCATGTCAAAACTTGCCACACTTGCAAAACTACTGCAACTCGTGAGAAAAATCTTGCTATGCCACTGCAACCAATCATGGAAGTGAAGCCTTTCGTAATGTGGGGACTTGATTTCATCGGCATGATAAATCCACCGTCATCAGCACAACATAGATATATTTTGACTGCAACTGATTATTGTACCTGATGGTCAGAAGCACAAGCATTGAAGAATTGCATGACAAATGCGGTAATCAAATTCTTGGAAGAGCACATCATCACTAGATTCAGTTGTCCCAAAGCCTTGGTGTGTGATAATGGTTTTGTTTTCACTTCCTTAAAGTTTTCCAACTGGGCATTCGAGTACGGGATCACTTTGAAATTTTCCTCAAATTATTACCACCAGGGTAATGGGTTGGCAGAGTCCACGAATAAGAATTTGCTTAATGTGATCAAGAAGTTGCTAGATCAGAATCCAAGAGATTGGCATTCTCAACTCAGGTTTGCTCTATTGGTAGACATAACAAGAGCCAAGAAGTCATTGGGAACCTCCCCATATCACCTAGTTTATGGGCAAGACCCTATCTTTCCCATTCAGCTGAGGATTCCAACACTAAGATTCATGCAAGAGTACTTGGACCCAAAAGACAGAGTTCAGATTTGTCTTTCATAGCTCCTATTACTGGAAGAATAGAGGGATCAAGCCCTCGATAATTTTGCAAAACATCAAGGGGTTGTTAAACGATGGTTTGGCAGACGTGCAACAGTAAAGTCCTTCAGGATCTCCGACCTAGTCCTTTATTGGGATAAAGCTCACAAACGAAGAGGAGACCATGAGAAATTTGACAACTTGTGGAAAGGACCGTATCAAATTGTTGAGATATTGGGAGGAAACACATTCAGATTGAAAACTTTGACAGGGGAAGACATCCCGTTGCCCGTTAACGGATAGTTTCTGAAACACTATTTTCAACCTTGAGTTCCTTGGTGGGACTTATCTGTACATAGTTAGATTAGTTTCTTTTTGAGTCTTGGTTTGTTTTTAGTTTAGTTGCTTTTGTTTTGTTAGATTAGTTGTCTCTGCTTTCTTAGATTAGTTTGCTTTCGTTTTAGATTAGTCTTGCTTTCGTTTTGCCTTAGGTTTAGATTGCTTAGGATAATTTTGAATAAAGAGGATTCCCATTTGTGAGAAGGGTGGTGTTGCTTACACGCACACGCTGGATTGACCGTGCTAAGGTATGTTGGGATTATTCCTTGGATAAATATTTATGGAAAACCTTCGAATCCTAGGTTAATTGTTTCTAAAGTGCCTTAAGGTTAAGGCTAATACTTGATTGGAAAGGGAATCATCTATTGTATCTTGACACTGAGTCTTACGATTATTATATCTCTCACACTTAATGAATTCTTTGAGTCATTATGGTTTCCTAGGTGAAGTCATGGCCAAGAAAAATAAAATAATCAAAAGTCTTACTTCAGCGCCACTATAATGCTCAAACCCATGTGAGCTTCATTGCTTACAAAGCCAAAGTGTGGAAATATGTGAAAAGAAAAGAAATCAAAATAAACGAAAAGAAAAGAATGAAAGATCAAAGCACTTGGCTTCAGGTGTGCGGACATCTCTACAGGTGTACACTCAATAATAAAGAAAATAAATCACCAGAAGTAGAGAAATCTTCGTGAGGTTATAGAAGATAACCTTGCCGAGGCTATAGACGCTTGTTGGCAGCGAGGCTCTATCCAAGGATGCTTTTTGAGTTAAGACAAACTACACAAGAACGCCATGATGGAACCAAAGAGTTGTATTGTTCTTATGAGACAGAAATAAATGCATTTGCACACACTCGTAACTGAAGGATGAAAGATCTTGATACAGTTTAGGATTCCTCTTTCCTTTTGAGTACTATTCTTAGCCAATAGATAAGTTAGTTGGAATTAATCTAAGACTTCGGGTTTGAAATGGGTACTATCTTTGGAATGTTCAAGGACATTCCCCACATGGAGTCGCCAGATGTTGTGACCTATTTCACACATCGCCCCATTGCAAATGGGGACCCCCAATATTTTGCTTTTTAGGGTTTTGTCGTAGCATTGCAATTTCATATGACCGTTTGTTTTGAGAGTTTGGAGTTGGAGTTCTGAGAAATCATTTGAGTCAAGTAGAGAATTCAAGCCTGTATTAGTGTCTCGACATCATGAAAGGGCTCAGAAGGCTCGGTAAGCGAGGAACGCCATTGCTTTGGGTCAATTCTGACACTACCTATTTTTTAGGGATTTTTGGTTTTTTGGCTTGCTTTTTGGTTTTTTGGTTTTTTCTGCATTCAAGTGGTACAACTAGCTTAATGGACAACAACTCTCCTCAACATTGAACAACCTGAAAGATGGATGAAAAGTGATTCCAACAACAGATATAAGGAACTAAACTCAAGAGAAATTACCACATAAAGTAGGCAGCAAAGGGGGTACGGCCTGGTAATGGAATGGTATGGCCCAACAACAATATAACTTTTTCCAACTTCCCACCTATTACATCAAACTTCAGCAACACAAAAAATTGAAAGAAATTACACCAAAATATGCACTCAAAACATTGCAAAGATCTTCATATGTACAAATCAAATTGAAATTCCAATTTGTAGCACAATTGTAATCCCTAGATGGAATTACTAAGATCAATTAGAGTGGTTTTCGTCCCCAAAACTAGCAACTCCAAGAGGTTTTTCATCCTCAAGAAGTTTTGGAAGAACTCAGGTTCATTCCAACAACATAACAATAGCATTCACAATCCCCTCAAAATGGGCTCTTACCCTCCTTATATAACTTTTCATGGAGGGAATAAACAATTATTTGAAAATAATAATTCCAATGTTTTCAAAAATGACATTTTTGAAATAATAATACTTTTTTCATGTGCCAAAGTACCTTTCTTCCCTAGGCATCCACTTTTGAGCTGACTTTATACTTTTAAAAATTGCACTTAAGATTTTCACTTTAATAATATAACATTAGGAACTTAAGTAAATATTTAAATTATTTCACTTGAGTTGTAGAAAGCACTGAAATGACATCAGAATCAAACTTTGATCATACCATCACAATTCTACTTGGAATGATGATCAAAGCCAACTAGGTAACTTACTAAAAATAGATTGCTTCTCCAAGAAGTTTGGAGAACACACCAAAAGTTAGAAATCAATTGTAGTCATTGCCACGAATAGCAACCTTGAAATATTGAACTTGTGCTCTCCAAGAACTTTGGAGTACCCTTTTTCCTTACTAATTAGCCTATGAGAACTCAAAAAATTGGCTAACTATCTATCGGTTGACTAAGCTCGGGAAGGTGACATTACAAATGTGTCACAAAGGAAGGGTATAGAGGTGGAGAGAGAATAGGAGGGTTGATATGTACCCTCATTACATCGAGAGAAGGAATGAAGCTTCAAGAGAGCTGACATCAAAGAAGAGAACATTGTTCTTGATGGTGTTGTCAAGATCCTCAAGAGGAGATTCTACAAATAGATGTGAAGTATTTGGTAAGTAGATATCTTAGTGTGGTGGATCTTGTAGACGTGTATGATCTTGTTGAAGAAAATCATTGGAAGCATTTAGAGAATTTGTGATCCTTGTAGAAGTAGTAGGAAGAGAAGTCTCAATAACATACACAAGTGTAAGGTTATCCAAGGAAGAATCACTAGGGATGGATGATTGTTTGGATTTCTAAATAGCTCCTAGGTGCTAATTGAGAGAGTCTAATGGGCACTCGATATGAAAAAATAAGCATTATACATGTTGAGATCTTGATCAATAGTATTACCAGTTAGTTTGTGGACTTTTTTATTCTTGCACTTCCATATCACCTTTTGCCAATAGTCACATGGTTTAGGAACAAATCCATAGAGATAGGGTAAGAGTTATTTTCATTTGTAGCGACTCTTGATCCCTTCTTGCTAGGGTGGATAGTTTTGTACACTTAATGTGACAATAGAAAGGTGTAGTTTGGGATAAGAAGTTGTGATGGACCCTCCAAAGTAGTAGACCATTGTTTCCAAGTTTTTGTCAAAGTTCGTAGTGGGATAATTTCCCAAGGACTTAAGAAATTTTGAGAATGAATGCCATGAATTATATTTTGTGAAGTATTTAACTAAAAAACTTATCTTGATATTTAATTTTATGCCTTTGAATAATGGCTTAATATATTTTGAATACCAAAGTGACCTAAGGTCATGAATTGAATGATTATAGTTTTGATTTTGTATTTGTGACAAATCAAGTTTGAATGATGTGCTTATTTTGTAATTTGGACTAACTTTTGTACAAGCTTATGTTTATTTGTATGAGAAATCTTAGGATCACAATAGTTTAGGAAGACAACTTGGACTAAGGTTTAGATTATTGGATCTAGATTAATATATTTGAATTAACAATTTGCTTACCCAAGTTTTAGAGTCTCGTATATTATCTTATACAAAATGGGACTTTGACAATTGTTTATCTAAGTACAGGTAGTAGTTAACATGGAACATGCCAACCTAGTACATTTTGATGGGATCTTCTATTGGTGATTGATATCGGTGCATGGGTGGGACAGCCAAGGAGATGGTCAAGTGTCATAAGTGAAGGACAACATGAACATTCCAATATCTAGATGCCAATGACAAGACAAAGTTTGAGAATATTGTAACAGTGTAAATATGACAAGATAGTTTGAGAATACTGTAGGGGTGTAAATATTTTATCCACATAGTAGTGGAGCGATGCTTAGTTGAATGTCAAGCCATGATGATCAATGACTGTGTTAATTAATTCTGGTGCTACCTACAATTTTATTTCATCTTCTTGAGCTCAAGAATCAAGTAATTGATTCTCATCCAAATTGAAAATTGTGTCTTAAGATAGTGTAATGTCCCATTCTCAGTCCTAGTCACTTCAAAGACCGTTAGCCTATTTCGGGAGCTCATAGGCTATTCTAAGGCAGTTTTAGGGTTTCCTATTTTCTTGGAGGTATCTATTTGGATTTCTGGGAGTTGGTTACAAGAGATTGCAAGTGTCTTTTCTAGGTCTTTCTGCGTTTTTAGAGAGCTTTGGTGGGCAGTCACATGCTTTTTTAGCATTGCCTATTTTTGGACTTAATATATTTAGTAAGTTACGACGACTACACAAAATGTGCTCAAATGGTGTTTAGAGTCACTCACTATTTTTAGCAGTATGCTATTTTTAGTAAGTGCTATTTCTGGCAGTGTTGTTTGGCAGCAGTTCAACACTCTGTTACTATTTCTGGCAGTTTGGTGGTGGCTTCTCCAACATTATTGGAGTTCAAAATGGAAAGGTTAATAACTTAAGTTGTGTTATATTTTAATGCTGCTTTTTGGACCCCACACCTAGGCAACATAACTTAAGTTGTTTTTAAAGTTGGACTCATGAGTTGGGCACCCCTTTTGGAGACCTTGTAAAATTTAAAATGATAAATTGATGCTTTACTAAAGTGGACGCCTAAGTCATGGTCAAAGGTGATTTGAATTGAATATTATATTGCCCCAGAAAGTTGGTGTCCCTTTTTGGAGGGAATTTGGAATTTGAACTTCTGGGTCTTGGGCTTATAAATAAGCCTCTCTCCCTCTCATTTTGGTTAAGCAATTTTATTATAACGAAGTGTTGCCAAATTGGTTTCAGACTCTTGGGCTTTGAGGACAATACCCCTCCAAGCTTTCTTTGGTTTCGTGTTTGAGAGACAATTCCTAGCTAAATAGTGGTTGCAGCTTCACTCAGAGGTTGCAGTAGTGCGTTCATTGGTGATGGCTTTCTTTACGTTTTCCGTCCTTGTTGGGTTTGATGTTTTCTAGCAATTTTTTGGCATGGGTGTGTGTTAGTTTTCAGTTTGGAGTGATTTATCAGTTTTTCATGTTGCTGGTTTGTGTATGGATGATGCACGTTTTTGCTTGTACTGATCTGAGGAGATAGGATATTTTTGTGGGTATTGTTTCTAAAGTTTCCTATCACTTGGCTGACCCCTTGCACAAGTTTTGGTGATTTTTAGCAGAGAACCAGATTTTAGAGAGGTCAACCTTCCTAGAGAGGCCGCACCATTTTTGGTGGTGCATGAGATCCATACACGAGATATATTGCCTGGTTCGGGGTGTTTTGCTGCTTGAAGTTGGATGCCTAGACCTGGTCTTCACTTTGCATCAAATTTGAGGTCATTCCGTTGGGTGGTTGGAGAGATATGGGCATTTGAAGGGGTGCTGGTTGGTGTATCAGGCTTGCTGTCCAGAAATCAGACTGCTGTCATTCTATATCAGACCTGATATATTCATGGTATTTGCTTGTTTATTGATACCTAATATATTCATGGTATTTGCTTGTTTATTGGTGTTTGATTGGGTGTTGATTTGAGCTCATAATGGATCTTTAAAGTTTGAAATACCTTTCACACAGCCAACATTGAATGCTAGATAGCATTGGTGGATGGAATTGTTAAATGAATATAACTTCGAGATCATGTACATTTAGGGAGAAGAAAATAAGATTGTTGGATGTCTTGAGAAAAAACCATAGGTGATGCCATGGTTAGTGTGTATAACAATTTTGTCAAACATATATGGGCTGAACAAGAAAAAGATGAGGGTTTGAGGCAAGTTATGATAGAAATTAACGATGTAGAGCTTGACGAAATTGTTTGGGATGGCACATATTCATTCTATCAAGGATGACATTCTGTAGTATAAACAATGAATTAGGGGCCAAAGGAGGGAGATAAAAAATATCATTTAAGGACATAAGACACCATATCTAATGCACCTAGGAATGAAAAGGGATATTGTTGAATTTGTGGTGTGATGTCTAGAATGTCAGTGTGTGAAGGAAAAACAAAAACACATAGTAGGCTGACTATATCCCCATGACATTCTAGAGTGGATGTTTGACATGTTTTCCGTAGATCTTGTCATTGCTTTACTAAGAACATGACGTAGACATGAGCCAATCTTGGTCATGGTGGACAAACCTATGAAGGTTGCACATTTCTTGCCAGTTTGAGATACAACAAACGCCAGGGAAATTGACCAAATGTATGTGAACATGATTGTTAGACTCCATGGCATATTGAAGAAGATTACTTCAGATTGGGTCTCACTATTCACTTCAAGCTTCCAGAGCATTTTCAGATTACCTTGGGCATGAAGTTAAACCTCACCACCACATATCACCTAGAAATAGGTTGGCAGACAAAACAAGTAAATTAGATTTTGTAGGACATGTTAAGGATATATGTGATGGACAATCATGCATATTGAGAAAATTTCTTGCCTTTGGTTGAGTTTGTTTATAATATTAATCATTTGAGCTCTTTGGGGACAATGCCATTTGCTGTATTGTATGGAAGGATTTGTGAAACACCATTGAATTAGGTAGGCTCAGAAAATTGAGTCACAATTAGACCAAACATGACTCAAGAGATGGAATAGTAAGTGATCCAGATTTGGAAAAGACTAAAAGAAACTCAAGATAGGCAAAAGAGCTATGCCAACCTAAATAGAACCCCTAGAATTGTTAATGTAGGAGGTGTTTTTAAGAGTGCAACCTTGAAATGAGGTTTATAGGTCTTTTGAAAATCTAGATTAAATAGGATTAGTTTCTTATAGACTTGCCTTGACCCCACACCTGAGTAGATTACATGATGTCTTCCATGTGTCTAGATTGCAAGAATATATGCCTGACCCAAATCATGTTATCGGATTAGCCATGTTTGCAGATGGATGTAGACAACACATTTTAGGTGGAACCAATTTACATTTTGGAGCAACACATGCTTTGACTTCGTTAGTGCAATGCTGACCAAGTCAAGGTGCTAAGGGAACAATATAAACTTGATCTTGCGATGTGGGAAGAAACACTGAAGATGCAGGACATGTACCCACAATTATTTTGAAATCAAAATTTCTGGGATAAAGTTCCCCAAGGTGGGGGAGGAATGTAATTTCTCACCATTTCTAAATTTTTGTCAAGGCTAGTAGCAAGATAAATTCCCAAGTAGTATACTACTATACAGCTTAAGAATGAATATTATGAATTATATTTTGTGAACTGATTCATGCCTATGAATGATGACTTAATGCTTTGTGAATACCAAAGTGATCTAAGTTTGTGAATTAAAAGACTTTAGTTTTGCTTTTGTATTTGTTAGGAATAAGGTCCAAATGACATTTTTATTTTGTAATCTGGACTAGCTAGTCTGCAAGCTAATGTTCATTTATATGCACAATCCTAGGAACATGATAGGTTAGGACCACAACTTGGACTAAGATTTAGACTATTGGGTCTAGTTTAATATTTTCAAACTAACAATTTGTTTACTCAAGTTTTATAGTCTCACAAATAATCTTATACAAACATGGTGCTTTGACTTATCTTAGTATAGGTAATTACTGACATGGAACAAACCAACCTAGTAGATGAGGAGTATATAGCTTCATGAGACCCTGTATTGGTGATTGGTAACTGTGCATGAGCAGGCCAACCAAGGAGGTACAAAGAGGCCGTGTCACAAGTTAAGGACAGAAAGAACAATCCAATTGCCAGAGCCCAATGGCAAGACAAAGTCCAAGAATAATGCATGAGACTAAATAATCTTGAATTTGAGAAGATTTCTATGTGTCTAGAATAGTGTGAATTCACACACTCAAGCACTAATGGCAAACAAGTCAGTTAGACAATAAAAGAATTTGTAGGATTTGATGAGTCCAAGGAATGGCATGATGTCTAAATTAGAGAAGAATCTTGGATGACATATGGAAAAGTTAATGAACTGCCTAAACCAATTAGTGAAATTTGAGAAGGGAAAGGTTAGAGACAATATAAACAAAAAAAAATTCAAGGTCTAAGGCTGCTGAATCTATCAATAGGCAACATCTAGGTGAAGGAGATGTAAGTGACAAAGAGGTGGAGTGTAATTGAGAATAGAGGAGTTGAAGAAGGCCTTGAAGGTTGGAGCTTGACGTTGTGAAACTACAACCATTGTGTCCTAGTATGTAAACTTGTGTCTTGTATGAATTTTGTAGTCCATGCCGATGTTGTATGGTGTGAGCTAGTGACACAGATGTCTCCGAGGTTAAGTACCCTAGGTCATAGGTGGCAAGGGGGAAAATTTAATAGTTGATCAACCATGAGGCCTTGATGGAGGTATATAGCCACCAGCTAATGTAGAGTGGAGCTCCATGGTAATCCCTATTTGGACAATGATTGTCTTGGTAGATTTCCAGTGGCTAGATGATAGTCATTTCTATAGATGTAGAATGATGGCTATTTCAGTTGCAGCTAGATAGTGTTGCCTTTCTTGTCAAGGTTTTCCCTTAATTCACTTGTGCTTGGGCCTAATGGGTGGCTATAGCCTTCCTTGTTTTTTATTTGTTTTGGCAAATGTGATCAACAACACCAACATACAAAAGGTGGGTTTTTGTTGACATTAAGTCTGTTATACATTTTTTCAATACCCATGCAATAGCTGATACAATGTTCAATGAACAATCATACAAAGTAAGGCTTCAATTCATGAAATGAACGTACATATTAAACACCATATGAAATACCTCAATTCAGGAGTTTCCCAGTTTAAATCACTGCTACAGGTTGAAGGAAAATTCTTAGTGATAACAGGTCTGTTTTTTGACTGTTATAAGCATGAACGGAAGAACCAAATTATTGTAATATCAATTAAGAACCAAAATAACACTCTCTAACTTCTTCAAGGACCACCCACTATTGTTCAAATTCAATGTATGCACTTCCAGCAATGCACATCACCCCTTTAAACAGCGATGATGAAGAGGTCTGCAAGTCTGCTGTTCACAAAACACAGGCAATGACAGCCATAGGACTCATTGAGAACACTTCTATTGGCATGATACACCTCCCAAGTATGTCAGTCAGCAACAACACTTCCCAGCTGTCCACAACAATGTGATAACCCCGATCTCTTGGGCCCAGATTATTATCGAATATCCAAGTTTGACAATGTTATTTGTCAAACTATCTTTGCATGGTTATGATTTGATATCTGTATATGCAACTTCAGAGCAAATATGGATTGCAGATATAAATGCTCAGATACAATGCAAATGTATTCTCAGATGCAGGAACTGAGATGCAAAACCTTGGATCTTCACATTCAGGTATACTCAAATACAATGCATTGGTCAAGTTCAGACTGTTTCCCCAGTCCCCTTTGATGTTCGGGTTTATGATTGGTGCTTATGCGGAGGTTTTAAGTGCAATGCCAGGCATAGAATATTGGCACAAAGAAACATATGTTTGCAGACCAGTAAAATAATTAAGAACCAAATTATTGTAATATCAATTAAGAACCAAAATATTGAATGCACATGGATAGCAGACGTAAAAGAAATGGCAGAATATGTTTATATTGACCGCTTATTACCAATCTGGACATTTATGGATTTACACAGAAGGTCTTGTAAATAAAGGCATACCCGGAGTGTAAGTTGTGAACTGACCGGCATAAATGAGGCTCTCCATTATGCGCTGGAATGAGACTTTACAATCAACGCCGAGGGAATGCAAGGCGCAGTAATAGAAATGAACACCGGCTCCTCAGATTGTTATGAACAATAGACAAATGCATATGCTCAACGTACATTCACGACACAGGTCATGTACAAAGATTGTATGTTCCACGTACAATAGAGTCACCCCCGGCGAGAATAAATATAGGTTGATATATATGGAAGCCCGATATCTCCTGCTAACCAGATAACACTATAAGGATGTCATGGACGACAGGTTACCATTGCCACCATATGAACCTCAGATGTCAAACTGCCTATCGAAACTAGTGCCAACTTTGGGTTATAACAGACATTAAAAATAGAGGCCAATATCGAATCCTGGAATGATTCTGTTAGTTTCCCAGCACCAACCAAATGTTCTCCAAGCTTGTCTACCATGCTCTCCTTTTGATGTTGGCCGATTATTCAGTCAAATGCTAAGATCATAAAAGATTAACCATCTCAGGGGCTACATCCTGAATGGCTGCTAGATTGTCTGAGAGTTGCCATTCTGAGTACAAAAATGAAAACCCGATACTATTGATTCCTCCATGATGCCATTACAATTCCCCCAACCATGATTTATTTGTCAATTTTCAGTTTCAGCAGTTGAATTATTGAATAGAGACTTTATAACGTATAAAATATTTATCAATAACTTTTATAAAGTCTCAACATATTTAATTAATTAAATAATTCAAGTCTTAAGTCTTAAAAATATAATAAAAACTTTGAATATTTAATTAATTAATTTCAATTGCATTAACTCTAGAAAAGGGACGGGGACATCACAAACAACCCTTAAACAAGACATAGTTGACAGAGCTTTCTGATCTGAAACCAATTTTCAGTTATAATCAATTCTGAAACAATCACCAAAACAGGAGCAGCCAACCCATGACATCAACCAATCACCTAAAACCTTGTCTGCTCAGCATGCCAATGACTGAGATAAGTGGAGGTAGGCTAGGCATCACATCTCCTGTTGAATTGAACCCCAAAATGGAGGCGCTTAGTCCTGCAACTTACACGCCATGCACTTCAACCTGCTGGTATGGCCTGGCATAGCTGTACAACCTGCCTTGGGAATTGCTCCAACCTTAAAACCCCTGCGATATGACTCCAAAAGTGTAGCCCAACACTTGAAAACACTTTGCATTTGATCTCCGAGCCTTTAATTCCTTCGGCACACTTCCCTATGCGATTTTGGAAGGTACGGCCCCAACTAGGGCATCACAGGAAACATGACTAATTCAACCAGCAAGATAGACTCCCTATGCAATTTTTGAAGGTACGGCCCAACTAGGGCATCATTGGAAACATGACTAATTCGACCAGCAAAATAAACTCTGATAATCTTCAAATTCACTGCCAAGAAACTCAGAAGTCACCAAACAAGCCCCAAAATATCTGTTGTAACAATCACCTTTAATTTTTTTCTTGAAAACTTGTTAGCTCAACAAAATAGAAATTGCTAAATAACATTCCTTTCCACTTTCTGATCACCAAGTTCTTAGTGTGGGTGAGGTGAGAGCGTACGATGTATGTGATTACAGTAATACTTGAAATGAACCAGCTGAAAGTAATCCACTTATCCAGTGGGGTTAGCTTAGCACTTCCACTTTTCAGTGGGAAATCATCAAACAATACTGGAAATGTAAAGCCAACTCTTCCACTTTTCAGTGGTGAGCAAATACAACAATAAAGAGCAACTCTCTGACTTTTTAGCGGTGAGTGAATACAATAAGATAGAGCAACTCTTCCGTTCTTCAGCAGTGAGTTGGAACCAATAAGCCACTCATTCAATGGAGTAATTAACAACAAAATATCAAGAGTAGCTCACTAGTGGTACTACCACTCAATGTTACAATGTTAGCTCATTTGAAAAACTTATAAATTCAAGATATGCATGTGCTGTTTGGTGTATGGTCATGAAAGAAATTGATAGAACATCCCCACATGTATCAAAACATCAAAGAACTAACCACCCATCATGGAATTAACATATATACCTCAAAGATTGGAAAATAGATGGCTGGTGCAAGTCTGAAACCCTGCTGTTACAGTCTGGACAGCGAGGTATAAACTTGTAAAACTTAACCAAATCACTCCCACCTGAACCCAAAATGGATGCAAGTTATAACTATGCTTCCAAACAGCTTTGAATGACTTATCACATCATTAAAATATTCATATTGAAAAATCAATACTGAAACTTCAAAGCAGCTCTAATGGTGACTCTTGGTTGGAATCACACCACAGTCTAGCTAGGGAATATCTTGCAATTCCGAAACTAAAAATCTATGAGGGATTTCATCCTCAAAGATTGAAGAAAACCAAATCCATTTCGACAACATAACATTATCATTCTTTAGCATATCCAAATGAGCTCTCAACACTTCGTTTTATAGAAATTTTCATTGTTTTTTTGAAAAACGTTTTTTGCTTTTTGAAAAAACCATTTTTTGCTTTTTCATTGCTTTTTTTGAAAAACATTTTTTTTTCTTTCCAAAAAAGCACTTTTTTGTTGTTTTTTCCGTAACACTTTTTTCTTTAAATTAAATAATTCATTATGTGCAACATTTAATCACCTTTCTAATGAGCTATTACAATAGTTGCCGCTAGACTGGTACTGGTATTGGTACGGGTACCGGTACGACATTTTTTTGAAAATAGGAGACGGGGTACTTGGAGATGCCATTTTTTTTAAATTTATAATTTATAGAAAATCTGAAAATATAATGACATTGAACTTTCAAAACAATAGTAGTAGTAAAGGTTAAGAATGAACATTAACTTTAAAGTTTAAATACACAAAATGTCAAAATTCAAATCTAAATGTCATTGTCACATTGTGTCAAAGAGCCAAAGAGTTCATACTTCAAATTCCATAATCATAGTTTTAACTTCTAAGTTCACATTTGACATTACATATTCGATTACATATTGAAATCAAAAATATTTATAGTTCGATTGGTTGATATGCAAACAAAAAACAAAAATCAGAAATCTATCTGATATCTCATATCATCTACACCACATCAATATCATCCATGTCAAAGTCCTCAGTTATGAGGCTCTCCAAATACTCATCACTCTTTAACTCAGGTTCCTTTGCTGGTAGCAGAACTGGGGGTAAATCAATAAGGCCATCTGGTTCAACCACTTCATCCACTATGGCTGCAACATCTTCATCAGGTGAAATTTGGTCCCATTTTGCTGAAGGACCCTTATTGTATGCAGGATCTACATGAGAGAGAAGGCGAAGTGAGCTATGAATGTACACCAGGTTCTCTGCTTTCTTTGATCCCAATCGCTTCCTCTTTAGTGAATGAATAAAACCATAAGTACTCCAGTTTCTCTCACAAGATGAAGGGCTAGCTACTTGTGAGAGTAATCTTATAGCAAATGATTGCAAGTCAGGTGTTTCACCTCCATGGTTCCACCACCACTCTATAGGATCTTTCTTTGCTCGCATATCATATAAAACTTCCACGGAAGAAAAGTCACCATGCCCATGTGAAAACTTATTCCATTGACTCCTCATAACTGATGCTTCCTCACCTCGGCCATATATCTTTTTTATTGCAGCCCAAAACCCCTTCATTACCTCTCTATCCTCATATGGAGCCCTCTTATTGGTCTCTTGTATATTATGCCATTTAGGATTTAAGGCATAGGTAGCACAATGAAGGGGTGTGTTAAGTTTGTTCCATCTTCCATGTAACTTTTCTTCTATCAAAGGATATAGTGAAGGATCTTTTGCATCTGTTATGTTCTTAATTATTTCACACATGGAATCTATTTCTTCATAAATTTCCCCCAAACATGGCTTGTCTGAATCTGGAAATTTGATCACCTCACATATGGGCTGAATAAAGTCCACAACAGATCTAACATCAGCCCAAAAACGGTCATCAAGTATTATACCTCTCACCTCAACTGCATCATTTGATGTAGATTGCCTCCAAGCTGCCCATGCATCACTAACAACCGTGGAACACAAAGTACCTTTCACTTCACAAAGACGGTGAAGAAGAATAAAATAAGAAGCAAACCTTGTATCAGCTGGTTTGAGAAGCTCCACCTTGGCAAATTTTCGATAAATAGCTTGTGTTTGGTGATGGTTGCATATAAACATTTGAATTTTTCTGCCCTTTTCTATGAGAGCTGAAACCCACTCAAACTTGCCAATATCTTTGAGTGCATTATTCAACGAATGCACACAACATGGTGTCCAAAAAATATGCTTGTATTTCTTTTGCACCAACATGCCTGCTGCTTTACAAACATGGGCAACATCTGTAACAATTTGAATTACATGTGATGCCCCTACCTCCCCAATGCCGTCACATAGCTGGTTAAAAAGATACTCTGCATTTTTTTTTTGCCCCGAACAATCTAATGCCTTCAAAAAATAAAGCCCTTTGCTGCATGTTACCATGATATTAAGTAGTGGACGGTTTCTAGTATCCGTCCACCCATCCATCACAATGCTGCATCCTTCTGAATCCCACACTCTTTTCAATGGTGCAGTTTGTTGCTCTAATCAAATTTTTTCTTTATCAACTAGAGTAGTGCGAAGCTTTTCATACATAGTGGTCTATATCCAACTGGTGCATTGCTGATTGCTTGGACCATCTCTGTATAGAAAGGTGATCAAGCAACATTAAACGGCATTCCATTGGCATAAAAAAAGAGTGCAACTGCTGCATCAACTGCTTCTCAACCTTGCACATCAAATAATCTGCCAATGGGGTTTGAGCTACCAATGTGTGTCCGCTTGTGAGACTGAGAACTTTCTCCTGCTACATCTCTTGAAGACACATCCAACTCTGCCTCTCTAATTTGAGTTTGATTTGCAGCAATTGCCCCTGTTACCCTTGTTGTTGAAGCGTGAGAGCTTATATTAGAAACTTTACCATCAACCCTTTCTTGATCCCTCACAGCCTCGTATCGGTCCACCTCATTTATACAATGATCAACACCTTTTCCAGGTATGTGGAGGAAATGAGCCCTCACCCTCATGTAAGTACCTTGCCATGACATTGGGCATAATTTACATGAGATCATGGATGTTCCACCTATACCCTTCGGCCCCTTAACACGATCAACATACTTCCACAACGGATACAAGCTGACTTGTTTGTTTCCCCCACTCGACATTCTTGATTCAATGATTCAAAGAATCAAATTCTACACACAAAAAAAAAAACAAAAAGACATTATGATTAGAAATGGCTGTAGCTAAAGTTATGAAAAATAAAAAACTAAAAGGAAACAAAAAATAATAAATTTAATAAACAATGAAAAATTGAAATGGCTGTAGGCTGTAGCTAAAGTTATGAAAAAGGAAACAAGTTTTTTAAAAAATACATGTCTTTGAGGAAATTATTTAAATGAATCATAATTGCACAATGCAGTATGCACACATCATGAGTAGTAGCACACTCAAAATGAATCATGAAGGCCATGAAATCTTTATTTTCAATCCAGTATTAATTTATCGTGCAAGCCTATTTTTCAGATTGTTTTATTTAGCATCACCGAGTGAATCAATCTCCGCAAGGGCATTGCCCTTGTTTAAAATCGCGAAATAGATATTTCGCGATTTTAAATAGGGGCAATGCCCTTGTGGAGATTGCCGGGATAAGCACGGGAGAGTGAAAATTTCAAAAACCAAATAATAAATTTTAAATAATACTTACCAATGTCGTTGCCCTCTCCAGTCACCTCTCAATCGCCTCTCAGTCGTGTGCTAAATGACAGGAGACAATTAAAAAAATGTGTTTGAGTTGTTTTGTTTTTTGTTTTTGCCTTTACACGCGGGAGACTTCACGAGAGACGTGATTTTTTTGACCCAGAGACGTAGGAGACGGCGGTAGACATTTGAAAAGTTTCCAAGCTCCAAATGAAGTCTCTGGGTATTGGTGTGGTGTCGGAGACGCGTCTCCGTCTCCGAGACGCGTCTTAGAGGGGGGGAGACGCATCTCCCGACAACTATGGCTATTAGACTAAATTGTCCTTTAATTATTTCTCAACATTAGACAACATTAGTGGAATATTATTTAAATAACTTAGTAACTCAACTAAGTTGCAAAAAGTCCCGAAACACATCAAAATCCAAATTTGACCACGTTGATATGATACTGAGGCAATAGGTGAATAATAGAAGCCAATTAAGTGACTTACTATAAATAGACGTGCTCTCCAAGATGTTTGGAGAACACCACAAAAGTCAAAAAACACTTCAGAGAGTGTCATTTAGATTAGTATTGTCCATAGAGCTCATTGCCAACAAAAGAAACCTTGTAACTTCGAAACTGTGTCCTCCAAGATCTAGAGTGAAATAATATAACATCAACATTAAAACTTTTGTGTATATTTTAAATACTCTTGTTTGAGTTGTGGAAAGCATAACCAAGGCTTCAAAAACCTAAACCGGTCACACCAAGAATTAATTGAAACATGTGCTAATCTGAAGGTTTACTAAACATAGGCATGCTTTCCAAGAAGTTTGGAGAACCCAAGAGGTCAAAAAGACTTTTGAAAGTGTCACTGCAATCCACATCACCAATTGAGCTCAATGCCACCATCATGTGCCAAATAAAATTGAAACCAAGCTCTCCAAGATCTTTGGAGCCCCTTTACCACCACCAGTTAGCCTATGGGAACTTAGGAAATAGGCTAACGGTCACCATGCTAATTAGGCTTGAGAAGGGGACATTACATTAAGCCAATAGGTCAAGTCTTGTTTGAATGCATAAGATTAGTGTGACCAATGAGTCTAGTGTGAATTGGTCAATACTGTGAGTAATGTGTTAAACTAGTAAAGCATGGACTTGAGAAAGGAATTAGCAAATGTTTGATCTTGAGAATATCTAGATGTTTGAGGCTCTACTTTGATCATATTTAATAGGATCTTTGAATGGTTGTGCACCTTACCATCATTGCTATGGAGCTCCATAGTACATTGTGAAGGTGACTATGTCGAAAAGCAGGCCTGATGCTTGAGTTGGTTCTTGAAGCCAAGTAGGAGAGCGTTCGAAGATTCTAATCTCTTACGTTGATTGTGATTTTAAATACACTTGTGTTTATAAGGACTAATTATGACCATGACATTGTTTTAGTATAATTAAGTTTGATTAGCTCCATGATATCAACTCAAGTTAAATCGTAACTGTGTAGCAAGTAGGATTTAGTTTTTGGAAGAATTTTGGATTAACCTATCGTTCTATGACTGCAGGATTTTTTAGCAGGTGAATTTAAGAAAATAGGGGACCCTCCAAGATGTAGTAAGAGACCATAATTTGGGAGAAGAGTGGATGCTCTTTAGATTCTTGTTTTAAGATTAGGGATGAATGGCAATGAATCTTGTAATAGGGTCATAAATCATGGGATTGGCTTTGAGTATGCCTATTATGTTAGAATGATTGCATATGGTAGGAATTCAAGAATGACTCAGTTGAGTGCTTATTATAATAAATTATTGAGGGGATATATGGCTTAATACAAGTAGTTGTAAAATTTACTTATATGTATACACACACATGTATGCGTATTCTTAGAGTTATGCATATTTGATTCATACCATTGGTGTATGAATAAACGAGTCACTTTTGGATTATTTCATAATGCCATATATAAAAGTAGTTAGTTGTAACCAAGTCACTAATATAATCTTAAATATAATTTGAATTTGTTTAGGACAAGGTTGGATTCTTTATTGTCTCGGGGATGTCTATTTTTTGTACAAAAGATGCCTTGAGTCATTAGTTCCATTGTGAACATGTCTTATTGCCAACAATTGCTAATTTTGAATCTATTAGGACAATATCTTAAAATTTGGCATCTAGAGTCTCAGTCAGTCCCGTGTGATTTTGTAAACGTCAATAGCCTTGTCTTAGCTTGCAATGACTAGATTTCTTATTGTTGGACACCTTTTATCCTTGAATCACCTTATTAGCCATGGAATTTCCTTTGTAGACTAAGTATTGTTAACGTATGCTCTAGGCTGATTCCTTGAATCATTCATGAAGTTTGCACTTAGTTTTACTATGAAGCCAATTCGTGAAGTCTAGGAGAAACTCACACCATCAATATACGAGGAAAATTCTCATCTATTGAATTGTTGAATTAGCTTTAACCTGTTTATTTGCTTGGGTGGACATTCAATTGATGTGTGTTCACAAGAAAAAAGGGTATATTGTTATCAGCGAGTTCAACTTTTAAAGTTGGAATTGAAGCTGAGTTAAGCTAGATTTTAGGAGCCTTGCATTTGAGGGATTTCCAAGAAATTTATCATGTAGATTTCAGACATGAGAATGCAAGTAAATCTGACTATATAACATTCTCTCTTCTACTAGAATTACACTTTTGGACTTTAGAGACAAGGGATTGCGTAAGCCTAATAACTGCCCTACATTTGTAGAAGGCACCAAAAGGATTCATGATTGTGGATTTGTTGGATGAATCATTGTTTGTTGATGTGTTGGAGTGAACCTTTTTCATGTGTTCATGGTAGGTCTAGTTATGGAAGTCAATTATCCTTAAGATTGGACTTGAAACCAATATAGGTCTGTATTTATTGGGAGGCTTGTGTCTGTTGGACTCCTTAGGGTTTTTAGCTTGTTAACATGGGATCGAGTTCTCGAATAAAGTATATTCTATATATAGTCTTGTGTGTGCCAATACCTCAAATACAATGTTTCGTAAAGTCTAGATCTAGGGATTTTATAAACCAAAATAGTATGAACTCTTGCATCCTTTAGCAAGCAAAATTAAATTGTCATAGGTGTCCAAGATTCGTGACACATGAAACTGATGAACTAGAGCTGGCCACATGTCCTCTTTGTATAACCCATAGAAAATTGATGGTTTGTTCTGTTCGAACCAAAATTTTACTTGAAAATCCTAAGGTCTTTTGCCCATTTGAACCAATTATTTTGCTATCATTTTATTGGAAAATCATTCTTCTCGCCATTTATAATGCTAAAGTGCCTTATGCCCCAATCCATTGCCATAGTTGTCGTTTTTCCTGGCCAGTGTTGTTTACCGCTATACTGCAGCCTTTTGCAAAGTGGCTCGCGGTATCACGGTGAGCGGTTAAGGGTAGTCAGCAAACGGTTGTCGCTACACCGCGGCTAGTTAGAAAGCAGCCCGCAGTGGTGCGATGGAAGGAAATAGGCAGCGAGGCGGTAGTTGGAGCGGCTACCGTGCAACCACGGAGGGTCAGAAAGGAGGCTGCGGTGGATGATGGAAAACAGTGAAGCGGTGGTCAAGACCGGTCACCGCGGTACCGTTGGCGATTAAAACATAGACCGCGATGGTGCGGTGAGCGGTGGAGTGACGGTGCACAAAGGCTATCGTGGTACTGTTGGCGGTCATCCCAGTGACCACGGTAGTGCGGTAAGCGGCAAGGCAGCGAAGGATGGCGGTCAAGGAATAGTTACCGCTACACCGCGTGCGGTCAGACCATAGACCGCGGTGGCGTGGTTGGTGGTGAGTAAGCAGCGAGGCAGTGGTCAGAGGAGCTACCGTAGAACCACCGACAGTTGGAATGGAGACCGAGATGACGATGGTGGACAAAAATAGACGATGAGGGTTACCGCCACACCGTGGGGAGTGAAAAGGTGAATCGTGGTAAGGCGGTAGAAGGTTAGGACAAACGGTCACCGGCATATCGTCGACGATTAAGACATGGACCACGGTAGAGCGGTGAAAGGGACGCGGACTGTGACAGACCATAGCGCAGGAGGATGTGGAGTTGACCGTGACGAAGTGGATAAAGTATGAAGTAAATAAAAGGCAGATTATAATCGAAATATTTAATTTGCCAATAAGGCAACTTAATTAAATATTTTGATTTTTGTGAACGGAATAACAAACGGCTATAACAGGAAAATGAAAAGTCGTGACTCTTGAAATTTACTATATAAAAGTATTGAAAATCAGAGAGAAAAGGGGAGAGGAGTTAGAACGGTAGGTTAGATTTTTTGCGGAAAATAATAAGACTGGGAATGCAAATAATGTATAGACTTTTTGAAGTAGGATCAATGGACAAATTATTTTGAACTGGTGAAACCCATTCTGTATTTAGTTGTTGAGATGCTATAATTTTTGTATTTTCCTATTTGGTTGTCTCCAATTATAAATCTATAATCATTTAAATCAAGATATTAAATATATTTCAGATTTATCACAGTGCATTTTCGCTTTGTGGGATTTGATTAGCTGGTGTCTGTAAGTTAGAACTAAATTCTTTTAAACAAGTCTCAGTGATTTTAGGACTTTTGTTGGATGTTAAAGAAGAACCTGGTAGGAAAACATTCCAGCACAATTTGTGCCAGTCATAAATTTGGTGAAGTCATGTGCCAGCCATAGAGTTTCATTTTTCAAAGTGCCTAACAACTAGTATTAGGACAGAGAGGGAAACACACGTACAATTCTTGATAGTTTTTGACTCCATTGCCCAGGTGGATAGAAGACATTGATCTGCCATAGCCAATGGTTAGGCATAATTAAGTAATAAAAGTCTTTTGAAGATAGTAAGGAGGATGCTTGATACAAATAAATAGGCATGGGATTCAAAGTTAAGATTGGCTGTATGGGCAGATAGGATTATAGTGAAGAAGGCAATTGGAAAATCTCCATTTGAACTGGTGTATGGGACACAAGCCAGGATGCCATTGCAAAACCTTTTGCTAGTTTATAATTTTATTCTACAAGAAGACTTGGATATTTCTGAACCAATGGAGGAAAGAATGGAGTAGCTTTCAT
The DNA here is from genome assembly GCA_007115665.2 of Sequoiadendron giganteum. NCBI lineage: Eukaryota > Viridiplantae > Streptophyta > Pinopsida > Cupressales > Cupressaceae > Sequoiadendron > Sequoiadendron giganteum. The sequence goes on from CM021103.1 coordinate 100,117,502, forward strand.
AACTTGATGAAATAAGAAAATGGCTCAGAAGCAGAATGTGAAATTGCAGTCATAGATGAGATATCTTTTTGATAAAAAGGCCAAGGAGAGAAAATTTGAAGAAAATGATCTGGTATTGATGTGGAATGCTCGGTGTCAGGAGAAGGGCAAGCATGGCAAGTTTGAAGTTTTATGGTTGGGTCCTTTTGTGATAACTGGTAAAGGAGGTGAAGATTCTTATTTCCTGCAGAACATGTCTGGAGAGGAGCAAGAGTTGCTTGTACATGGGCAGTTCCTGAAGCATTTCTTCTCTTGAGGAATTACAGAGGATTAAGGATTGCTAGTGCATGGACAATTCTTAGGAAACTTTTTTAAAACATTCTTTTCCATGCACAGTAGTTTTAGGAAATCTAATGGGTCTGGGTTTGCCAGTACATGGACATTCTCAGGAGTTCCCTTTCTGAAAGCATTCCTTTCTTTCCATGTACAATAGTATAGGATTTTCCATCCTCCATGCTCCATCTTCCATTTTCCATCTCATTCTTCTCTTCATCTTTCATTGCCTTCATTTTTCCATCCATGGCTCGGTCTACTCTCCCAGTAGTTTCTGGATTCTCGTAGTGATTTACAAAACCACTCATCCCCAATAGGAGCCACTGTTAGAACCAAAATTTTACATGAAAATCCTAAGGTCTTTTGCCCATTTGAACCAATTATTTTGCTATCTTTTTATTGGAAAATCATTCTTTTCGCCATTTATAATGCTAAAGTGCCTTATGCCCCATTCCATTGCCATACTTGTTGTTTTTCATGGCTAGCGCCGTTTACCACTATACCGCGGCCTTTTGCAAAGTGGCTTGCGGTATCATGGTGAGCGGTTAAAGGTAGTTAGCAAACGACTACCGCTACACCACGGCTAGTCAGAAAGCAGCCCGCGGTGGTGCGATGGAAGGAGATAGGCAGCAAGGCGGCAATTGGAGCGGCTACCGCGCAACTGCAGAGGGTCAGAAAGGAGGCTGCAGTGGCGCGGTGGACGATAGAAAATAGTGAAGTGGTGGTCAAGACCGGTCACCGCGGTACTGCTGGCGGTTAAAACACAGACCGTGGTGGTGCGGTGAGCGATGGAGTGACGGTGCACAGAGGCTATCGTGGTACTGTTGGCGGTCATCCCAGTGACCGCGGTAGTGCGGTAAGCGGCAAGGCAGCGAACGATGGCGGTCAAGGAACAATTACCACTACACCGTGCGCGGTCAGACCACAGACCGTGGTGGCGCGGTTGGCGGTGAGTAAGCAGCGAGGCACCAGTCAGAGGAGCTACCGTGGAACTGTCGACAGTTGGAATCGAGACCGCGGTGATCGCGGTGGACAGAAATAGACGGCAAGTGTTACTGCCACACTGCGGGGAGTGGAGGGGTGAACCACGGTAAGGCGGTGGAAGGTTAGGACAAACAGTCATCGACATACCGTCGACGGTTAAGACATGGACCGCGGTAGAGTGGTGAAAGGGACGTGGTCTGTGACAGACCATACCGCGGGAGGACGTGAAGTTGACCGCGACGGAGCGGATAAAGTATGAAGTAAATATTTAATTTGCCGATAAGGCAACTTAATTAAGGCGGATTATAATCGAAATATTTAATTTGCCGATAAGGCAACTTAATTAAATATTTTGATTTTTGTCAACGGAATAACAAACGGTTGTAACAGGAAAATGAAAAGTCGTGACTCTTGAAATTTACTGTATAAAAGTATTGAAAATCAGAGAGAAAAGGGGAGAGGAGTTAGAACGGTAGGTTAGATTTTTTGCAGAAAATAATAAGACTAGGAATGCAAATAATGTAGACTTTTTGAAGCAGGATCAATGGACAAATTATTTTGAACTGGTGAAACCCATTATGTATTTAGTTGTTGAGATGCTATAATTTTTGTATTTTCCTATCTGGTTGTCTCCAATTATAAATCTTTAAATCATTTAAATCAAGATATTAAATATATTTCTGATTTATCACAGTGCATTTTCGCTTTGGGGGATTTGATTAGTTGGTGTCTGCAAGTCAGAACTAAATTCTTTTAAACAAGTCTCAATGATTTTAGGACTTTTGTTGGATGTTAAAGAAGAACCTGGTAGGAAAACATTCCAGCACAATTTGTGCCAGTCATAAATTTGGTGAAGTCAAGTGCCAACCATAGAGTTTCATTTTTCAAAGTGCCTAACAACTAGAATTAGGACAAAGAGGGAAACACACGTACAGTTCTTGCTATTTTTTGACTCCATTGCCCAGGTGGATAGAAGGCATTGATCTGCCATAGCCCAGATGTAAAATTCATATAAAACAATATATTCAAAATCTTTCTTTTGTGCAGTAGGAATAGTTGTAGTCATTTTGTCTATCCACTCCCAATAGCCATTGTGAGTAGATTGTTTAGCAGGAAACGTATTTCAAATCTGCATTTTTCATATAGGTTCACCCACCTAGGTCTAGCAGAACCTAAAGAGCAGAAGGTTTAATTGTGTAATTGGCCTTGTATGTTGGCCAAAAGTGTAGTAAGAACTTGGCAAACTCTTCTGGTTAAAACCTGCATTTTCGAGACCCAACATGTTCCAAGCAAATTATCCGTATGCTACCTATCCCACAACATTCACCCCATGATAAGGTAAGTCAAGGAAATTGTTTAGACTTGGATAAAAACATCTAATTTCACCATTATTAATAGAACCAAAGGAAATTATTGCTGTTTATATACTACATTACTTTACTAAAGATAATATGTGAAAAAGCTCATTAGTTACAAAAATAATAGTTAGTTCTTTGGTAGCTTGAATGAAGTGTTATACCAAATTAGTTGATCAAAAGACCCCCTAACAAACACGATGTTGGCATTTTATAATTAGTGTGTACAATTGCCACTTGCCAAATATTTTGAAATGGTATTGCATCTAGCGTTTTACTATTCACAAACAAATCTAAGATGTTGAAAGTACAATTCTAAAGCAAAATGAGAACAAATAGAGAGCACCACTATAAGTATGTGAAAAGTCTTGCATGTTAAACAAAATGACACTCAAAATGGAGTCCTTATGAGCAAGAATGGAGCGCTAGAAGTTTTCAAAATGAGAATTACCCATCAAAACTCCAAAAAATTGCAAATTTTGGAATATTTGTACACAGAAACCAAAAGTTGACTTCCCCATTGCTTAGTCATTGAAAAAATGGCTACGTTAAAAAAAATTGCACCAAAGTTGGAGTTTGGATGATCAAGAATGGGTCTCTCGAAGTTCGAGTGCAAAATTGAAAGGCTCACTAGTGTAGGCAGAGTTTCACACCAAGGAGTGATTATGTCAACATGTTAATAGTGCCTTTTGTAGGTGAGTGGCTATATGGACAATCTTAAGGTCATCTTTTTTGTCTTATCTATTTAAACATGGTTAGTTGTTATACAACTACTTTATCGTCTCAATTCATACCCTTTTTACAATAGGTTCATCTTGTCATTCATGCCTACTCCCATGTGACTTTAACAATCAATGAATAAATATGTTCATCTCGTCATTTACCTACTTGCATATGACTTGAATAGTCATCATTGACTAAGTGCTTTCATGAAGAAAATCACAAATATGTTCATCTTGTCATACATACCTGCTTGTATGTGTCGCTTGAACCTATGTGGATAGTTCCATGATTATTGTTCATAAGTAGGCCATAGTTCCTCCCTGAGTCACTACCAATTGTGATGACATACAAGCATCCCATACTACTTATAGTCATCATTAGCAAGTAGATCACACAAAATTGTATATATATAAACCTTAAACAAATGAGAAACATACAACTTAAGTACAAAATCATTCATATCAAAGGTTTAATCGGATTGTAGCCTCAAAGTGAACTAGCATATACAAAATTTCACATAAAAGGATCAAAAGTATGACTGCAATAATTCATTTTAAAGATATCATATTGGAGCAACACAAAGGAAGACTCATACAGGAAGGGAAATCATATATCCCCTCGTACGACCAAGCCACTAGAGGTTACAAAGAAGATAAGTGACAACACTAGAAATGAATTGAGAAGAATAAGGCTTTCTTTTTCTTGCAGGGAACATGTGCTCTAGGTCATGGGTGCCTTTGTAAGGAACAGGTGCATTTCACTAAGGTAGTGTTGGATAAAGATTTAGACCTAGATGAACTCGAGGAAAGTGTTGATGCAAAAGGTCTTTTTTTTTTGAAGAACTAGAAAGACAAATCATGGAACTAGAAAAAGGTGATAAGTACAACCAAGCTAGAGCTGGAAGGAAGGGAGAAGAAATAGACCACAAAGGAGTATGGAAAGGACAACCTTGAGTTACAAAAAATTAGAGTCTACATTGTCAGGAAGGAATACACAAATCCCTTGTATGAGTTTACAATCTTGTCCAATAAGCATAAATGCTAAGGGACACCATCCTCTATAAAGAATATACAAATTCTTTATATGAATTTGAAATTATAGTAGTTGAGCATGAAGAAGAGGAGTTTGGGAAATTTGATAAAAAATTAGAAAGGCAAAGGATGGAGCATGAATTGGAGAGTGATGCTCTTGAGCACAATCTACTTGAAGAAGGAGATTCAAAATTTCAAGAATGTGAAAAAAACCAAAAAAAATCCATATTGATTGTTGAAGGTAAGTATCTTGTCCCAATGATTCCTAGTGAGATCTCACTTTAGGAAAGTGTTATTTTTGATGAAGTTAATAAGATTATAAGACATTAACAATGCATGCTGAAGATAAAATAATTGATGATCTTCTTTATTAGAAGGATAGTTGTGACAAGAATTTATTGCAATAACTTCAATTATATCATCTCAAAATTCTATTAATAATGAGAAGCATTTAATAGTAATGAAAAGATGAAGGGTACAAAATGGAAATATAATGTGGGACCTAGGTGCCATACACAAAGGACTCCAAACCGAGGTATTGTGAAGCACACATAGGTTGAAGATTTTGATGAGTTCAATTTCATGGCTGCTAATAGACTTATCATTCCATGTGGCGAGAAAGGCAAGCAGCTCATTGCTACCATTGGCGAGTCTAGAAATTCATCAAATTTGGGAGCTTAAGCCTAAGTTTGAAGAAAAGATTGTGTGAGTAGGAAGAAGTAAGGTGTTGGGAGACCTGCATACTAACTCATTAAATGTGTAGTTCGCCATGGAGAAAAATCAAAATTTGATGATCCAAAACGTTCCTAGGATGGATAACTCAAGTTTTGGTATCTTGCCAATGTTGCACAAAGGCCTATAAAGCTACATGAATGAAAAGAACAACTTTCATTAATATTAGAGCAAGATGTGTAAGTTCTAATTGATGTGGACAACAAGAAAAGGCTCATTGAAGACATAATTCTAAGTTGTTAGAAGGATCATATGACAAATGAAGTAAATGTTGTTGGGGATAAACATACAATCACTCTTGTAGATCTACGGGTAGTGAAGAATACCTTAGAACATATGAAATCAGAATATCTATAGCTGATTGAAGACCGGGATATGGTCATTAGAATTGCAGAGATGGCCCTAAATGTATCAAGGGAAAAGGAGGAAAGGGTTGATGAACTCACGTTTAAGTTTGAAGCAACCAAGGGCACCTTAGAAAATACCTGAAGAGCACTCGTGGAGGTAGAAGAATAGCTTGAGATGGCAGCAAATGTTAGGAAGCAAGAAAATGGAGCAATGGCTATGGAAATTGTGTTAGTGTTTTAATGATCAGATAATACAACTGACAACACTCAGAAGATGCAACACATAAGACAATAAACACATCAAGATACCTTGGGAAAACCCTCCTCTTGAGGGAGAAAAACCCAGCAAATATGTCTCTTATATAATGAAGGAATAAGAGCAGAAATCTGCTTACAACTCAGGCCCAACTCATGGCCGAATTTGATACAATGAATAATAGCACCTCTCCTAGATGCAAAGATACAATTGAGTATGCTTCTCCTTGAAATCGGCCTGCTGCTGCAAGATGATGCTCTGCTGGTCAAGTGTGAACTCTGTAGGAATGCGAATTATGCTGATTGAACTTGATGATCAAATGAACAAGGTCGACCTTGTATTTATACAAAATAAGGTACTTCCTCAATTAGGTTGGCCACCTTAGGAGAATAAATAAATTACAATAAATACCAAAGAGGTAGGCCCAATAAATAATATTCATGAACTTAAGGAGGGTCGACCCTCATAAGTTAAATCAAGCCAGTATAAATTAAATAGCCGAAAGGCTATCATTTAATTTGAATCATCTCGAAGTGTGTGTTCTGGAAGAAGCAGCCCAATGCTGCTTAATAATATCAACACTCCCTCTCAGCTGGGGATGATACTTCTAGCTACACAAGAAACATATCACCTCATAGTGATACAGGAGCTTATCACCTCATCGTGATATCAACCATCATGGCTACCTCCATAGATGGTATGCACAAGTGCTCATCACTCAAGTGATGTTGTCACCTCACCATGACTTTGACCATGGCTCTCCCACAGGGTGGAAACAAGGGCTTTCACCTCAAACTTCTCCTAAGAGAAGAATGCATTAACAAGGGATTTCACCTCGAACTTCTCCTAAGAGAAGAACTCATTAAAGAGGATCATTGACACTGAGACTCCTCAGTCAAGGCTGGCTGCATTCTCCACCATACCAAGCTTTTCTTGAAAGTACACAAACTTTATCTTGGAGAGGGGCTTGGTGAGAATGTCTGTTGTCTGCCCATCAATGCTAATATACCTTAACTGTATAGCTTTCCTCAATACCATATCTTTGATATAATGGTACTTGATCTCAACATGTTTTGTTTTGTCATGAAACACAGGGTTGACAGAAAGCTTCACATAGCTTTGGTTATCACAATGGATGATGGTAGGCTCCATTGATTGTCCAAACAATCCTGCTAGGAGCTTACAAAGCCACATTGCTTCATGAGCTGCCACACAAGCTGCAATGTACTCTGCCTCGGCTGTACTCAATGCCACTGAAGACTGCTTCTTGCTGCACCAGGATATCATAGCAAAACCCAAACTGAAGCAACAACCAGAGGTACTCTTCCGATCTGTGACACCCTGCTCAATCAGAATCAGTAAAACCATGCAGTTCCAAATCCACACCTGTAGAATATCTCAACCCATATCCAACTGTGCCACCCAAGTATCTTAGGATATGTTTAGCTGCAACAAGATGTATCTGCCTTGGTTCACACATAAACTGACTAAGTGCACTTACTGCATAACAGATATCTGGTCTAGTGTTAACTAGGTACATCAATGAACCAATCAGCTGCCTATACATCATAGAATCCACCAATTCTGAACTAGCTGCAACCTCCTTCAACTTATGTAGATTTGTTTCCATAGGTGTAGACATAGGTTTGCAATCAATCATACCAAACCTCTTTAGAATGTCAATAGTATACTTGCCTTGACTTAGAATCATCTCATCTGGCTTTTTCCAAACTTCTAAGCCAAGAAAGTAATGCATGAGACCAAGATTCTTCATCTCAAACTCAGAAGCTAACTCCTTCTTACATTTTAGAATTAGGTGTTCTTCTCCAGTGATAATCAAATCATCAACATACAAAACCAGAATCAAAGCTTCACCATTTATTACCTTGAAGTAGAGGTTAGAATCTGCATCATTCTTTGAGAAACCCAGACTCAACAGGTAACGATCAATCCTTTCATACCAAGCACGAGGAGCCTGCTTAAGACCATACAAGGCCTTCTTCAGCTTGCAAACATGAGACTCCTTCCCATGTACCTCAAATCCATCAGTTTGCTCAATGTAAACCTCTTCTTCTATTACACCATTCAGAAAGGCTATCTTTACATCCATTTGGTGAATCTTCCATCCTCTAGATGCAGCAATAGCAATGATGGTTTTGATAGAAGTATAACGAGCCACAAGAGCAAAGGTTTCTTCGTAGTCAACTCCCTCTTTTTGTGAGAACTCTCTAGCCATGAATCTTGCCTTGTACTTCTCAATGCTCCCATCAGTTGCATGCTTGATCTTGAAGAGCCATTTAAAAGACACCACAGACTTGCCTTCGGGTCTAGGAACTATGTCCCAAACATCGTTCTTAAGTATGGACTGATACTCCTCAGTCATAGCATCTTTCCATACTTGTTGACTAGAAGTTTCTTCGACACTTGAAGGCTCTGAATCAATAATCTGACTCATCAAGGCTACATAACTGGAGAACTTATTAGGTTTCTTGCTTTCTCTAAAAGTTCCTCTTGGGGCTGCAAAACTTTCTGCCTCTTGCATTGTTCGTCGGGCCCAAAGTGGTCTTTTCCTTCCAATCACAATATCTGTAGGCCCATCAGTAGGCTCCAAGGGCTCAGCTTGATCATCATCTTCTTTAGGTTCTGGAACCTCCTTCTGATTCTAATTCTTAGGAACATGGTCAATTTCCATATCTTGAGTTGGTTCTTCTTCACCGATCTCCATATGAGTGCCCTTGGATCTTCTGAGTGCAACATCTTCCTCAAATGTGACATCTCTATTGATCTGAATAGTCTTCTGACCTGGAATGTAGATTCTGTAGGCTTTTAATATCTCACTGTAGCCCACCAGAATTCCTTTCTTCCCAAAAGGTTCCAACTTTGTTCTCTTTTCCGTTGGAATATGAACATACACTGGACAACCAAAGATCCTTAAATGACTGACTTCTGGCTTCACCCCTGAGAATGCTTCTTTAGGAGTTTTATTCTCCAAGATTCTGTGGGGACTTCTGTTCTGAACATAGACGGCTGTCCTAGATGCCTCAGCCCAAAGTGAGATTTGTAGGTCTTGATCATGAATCATTGCTTTAACTGCTTCCACAATAGACCTGTTCTTCCTTTCAGCAATACCGTTCTGTTGAGGATTATAAGGAACACTGAACTCCCTCTTAATCCCTGCTTCAATGCAGAAATCACAGAAGGTACCAGAGATGTATTCACCTCCGTTGTTAGATCTCAAAACCTTGATCTTTTTCCTGGACAAGTTTTCCACCTGTGCTTTGAATTCTCTGAATCTTTCTAATACCTCCTCAGATTCTTTAGATCTCAAGAAATAAATCCAAGTCTTTCTAGAGTAATCATCAATAAAAATAATGTAATACAAGAAACCACTAGAAGATGCGACATACATTGGACCACATAAATCAGAATGAATGAGATCAAGAATACATTTAGATCTTTCACTAGTATGAAACACACGTTTTGTATTCTTACCTAGGGTGTAGCCTTTGCATGCACCTTAATGTTCTTGGTTGAATTTCGGAAGGCCGGTTACCACCTTCTCCATGATAGGTAACGCTCAAAAGTGAATGTGAGCCAATCTTCGATGCCAAAGATCACACATGCTAGAAGAATCATGCACAAGAGCCTGAAGGGGACGAGTGCATAGCCTGTAGAGACACTCATGTCTAACTCCAATTACCCGAGTAGACTTGATGTTGGAGTTCTTTGCCCATATGAGAACTTTGCCTTCTAAAAATACAACTTGATAACCCTTGTCTTCTAATGCTGAAATGGAGACAAGATTTCTCTTTATGCCTGGAACGAATAGCACATCATTCAACTCCAGTGAAATGCCGGAATCCAAGTGAAGAGAGGAGTTCCCAACTCCTTTCACATAATACCTAGCATCGTCTCCAATAATGACTTGTTTACTAGAATCATTCTCCACCAAATTTGATAGATGCTCCCTAAATCCGGTGATGTGGCGAGATGCACCGCTATCAATCAACCAAGTGTTGGTGTTGGTGGTTACATTGCTTGACAAGGCTGAATAGAACAAATAACCACTTGAGTCCTTCTGCGGAGAGACCTCTTCAACATTTGCAGTGGCAACCTATTGCTTAGGCCTGAGAGGACATTCCTTTGCAAAGTGACCATACTTGTCACAACGGAAACATTGAACTTTGGATAAGTCTCTCTTCTTCTTGAAGGCTGGAGTACCATCATTTCCATTATCTCGATTCCTCTTGAAGAATCCTTTCTTCCAAACTTTTCCTTTCTTCGACGAATGAGAGGCGAGAACATGTAGATCTTCATTCGTTGAACTTTGACCAACGCCTCTAGCTGCTAGCCTGGACTCCTCTTGAATGTAGTCGACCCTCAACTGATCAAACTTTGGAAGTTTAGATCTTGTGTTGATTCCTTGAATATACGACTCCCATGATAGCGAAAGACCATTGAGAGCAAGCATGGTCAAGTCTTTGTCATCAATCATGTGACCAATTGTAGAGAGCTGGTCTCTCAATTCTGAAATCCTCATGAAAGAAGCAATCACTGATTCTCCTTTCGCCATCTTCACATGGTGAAGTTGTTGCTTTAGTGCAAGTGCCCGACTGGTGTTGTTGATTTTGTACATCTCTTCCAATGTTTTGAACATATCCCTTGCCGTCTTCAACTTGGATACAATCGGAACAATATGATCTTTAACGGAATCAACCAACACTTTCTTTGCCCTAGTATCTTTCTTCCTCCACTGCAACTTATCTTCTTCCTCCTCAGGTTCGGGGACTTTGGTTTCCACAAACTTAGCCAAATCATTCTCTTCCAAGGTGAGCATGATCCTGAACCTCCATGATGTGTACTTAGAAGCTCCTTCGAGTCTATCCTTGATTTTTAGACTATTCACCATCTTGAAACTCAAATAGAGATAGACAGAAAAAGATTAAGGAGAGTGCTGCAAAACAAATCTGATCACGATCTTTTTCAAACCCGTTCTGATACCACGTTAGTGTTTTAATGATCAGATAATACAATTGACAACACTCAGAAAATGCAACACATAAGACAATAAACACAACAAGATACCCTGGGAAAACCCTCCTCTTGAGGGAGAAAAACCTAGCAAATGTCTCTTATATAATGAAGGAATAAGAGCAGAAATCTGCTTACAACTCAAGCCCAACTCATGGCCGAATTTGATACAATGAATAATAGCACCTCTCCTAGATGCAAAGATACAATTGAGTATGCTTCTCCTTGAAATCGGCCTGCTGCTGCAAGATGATGCTCTGCTGCTCAAGTGCAAACTTTTGTAGGAATGCGAATTATGCTGATTGAACTTGATGATCAAATGAACAAGGTCGGCCTTGTATTTATACAAAATGAGGTACTTCCTCAATTTGGTCGGCCACCTTAGGAGAATAAATAAATTACAATAAATACCAAAGAGGTCGGCCCAATAAATAATATTCATGAACTTAAAGAGGGTCAGCCCTCATAAGCTAAATCAAGCTAGTATAAATTAAATAGCTGAAAGGCTATCATTTAATTTGAATCATCTCGAAGTGTGTGTGCTGGAAGAAGCAGCTCGATGCTGCTTAATAGCATCAACAAATTGAATAGGTGGTCAAAAACCTTGATAGGTTCCAAGTGGAATTTGATTTAGGACAGCCTTTAGTGACATCAAAAGTTGTGAGTACATAGTTGGGCTTGTTTCAAATAGTTAGGTAAGGAATTAAAAGTCAATGAATGATGTAGATAGAGGATGACACAATCGATCGAGAATCAAAATGGCGATTTTAGAGAATTGCATGGATTTGGGCCAACATGGCGAACGGTTTAAATAGGAAAATATAAATAATTTTCAATCTCTTTCTAGTTTCCATTGGATTGTTGATAGCGCCCTCGTTGAGATGTGTGTATGGATATCTTCTAGTTCAAGTTTCTCAGTTTGTTGCAATACATAGAAAAAGTCGACTGAATTACAAGATAGACTAAGGATAGGGAATTGCAAGTTCCCTAGGCTAGAATGGGATACATTGGCTATCAACCACTTGGAAGAAATGTGCATGATGAAACAAATGTGCTAGTAGGTGATTACATTTTGTATAAGAATACAATCCTTCTAGTACAAGGATCTAAGATGAATCAAAAGTCCTTAGAAATGTTGCATAACATGCCCATGGTATGACACTCTAGATCTTGCACAAACTGTAGGAAAAGGAAGAGAGATCCACGTGGAAGTGCTTCAAGGATGGTCTTGTCAGGAAGTTCAGTAAGGAAATCACCTACCAATAGAAAGAAGGAGAGCATGACTTTTCAGTAATTCTATAGCAGCTGCTGTTTATTACAAATCAAGTTTGGGAAAGGGTATTCATGGATTCCATTCAATGTCACCTCAAGGTGTACGGTAAAGATCACAATTATGCTATTGTGGAAGAGATGAATAAATTACATGGGCTGCCTAAAACATTTATTGACAATGGAGGTAGTTGATATGCCAATAGATGTTGGTAGGCTTTCTCTCATTTGATAGGCACAGAGCTCACTCTTAGAACAGATTATCAACTACAAGTTGCTTGGCCAACAAATAGAAAATAAGATGGTTGGAGGATACTTGAGGGAATATGCCTCAAAGCATAAATCAACATGGGTTAAATGACTGCACTTGGGAGAATATTACTATAATAGACCACAACATCTGTCCCTTGGAATGTTTTCATGCATGGCAATGTGTGTTTATGATCCACATCTTTCATTGAATCAATGTTCACGAGTTGTGGAGTGTTGCTTATATGGGCAATGAATGCCATCATCATCACAAGGATAGAAAATTTCGGACATTGAACCATCACAAATTAGCTAGTTCATGGGAAGAACCTGCCTACAATGGGTGTTATTTGGGAAAAATAGGAGTTCCTGAACATTTGAATCTACATTGCTTGAGGGAAAGCAATTCTAAGTGGGACAAACTTGTCATGTCCCCTTTTTGGAATTATCTATATTATGGACCAAAGTCTCTGAGTTTGAAGGCATGATTGGTCTTCTAAGTGTTTGCCAATCGTTAGAGTTTTAGAGTTCCTCGTCCAGGAATGCTCTCTAGTGTAAGTCGAGTCTTTCCTCGGTCCCAATTGGACTTTTAGACTTCTTAATCATGTCATGCCTTCTGTCCTTCCATCGCTGTTCCTTTGTATTCATTGGATTTTCAGTCTTGTGGTATCCCTGTCTCTTGAACTCTGATATTCTTGCCCTAGTTCTGTTTGACCTTAGCATATGCTGTAATGCCATTGATGGTCTATATTGGTGCCATAAGTTATTCTAGTTAGGTTTTCCCGCTTAGGAACATTGTTCAAAAGTCAAACGTGTGGATTCACATGTACACATGGCTTCACATTGCTTTCATTTAATGAAGCAGTTATCGACTATTGCTGTGGAGGATATAATAGGGAATGCATCCATTTAGGGAGGATCATCTGTCAATTTTTATATACAAACACTGTTGGAAACCATTTTGAGTACTTGTGTTTGAGTGTGTGAACCTAAGGATGAAAATCTGCAGATCTATCTGAGATCAGAGGACAAAATCCCTTTGATTTTAAAGGTTAAAGGATGCCAACAGTTTGTCTAGAGGTTGATTTCACTCAGAGTTCGCATTGGAGTTTCATCTGGTTGTGGATCAGGCGCATTGTATGGGATTTTGGTTGATATCTGCCGTGAGTATGCACATGACAGTTTATCATTGTTCATTGCTGTAATTTGCTGTCATTGTTGAACATTTGAATATACCCAAATTCTCTAGAATGCAACGGTGATAATGTGATGTAAACAGTGATTACATCTGAGTTTGATAAGGTCTGAGTTAAATCCTAAAACCTGATATTATTTGTCCCAAATACTTAACATTTGAAAAGGGAAAAAAATCAGTAAACATTGTGAGTATGCGAGGAGCAAAAGAACTTGCCAATATTCACCAAGTTTGCCATCTATGATTATACATATATATTTAATTATATATTTTTAGTGTCCCGTCTTATTTATTCTTCCTTCCTTGTGGTTAATTAATGGAAATACCCAATACCCGTCATACATATAATAGTAATACCCAATGCCCATCATACATAGTGCAGCAAATGTATTGGATAAGTAGGTATAGAGTATATATATATTATACATTTAAATCTATAAAATTATATATGATATCGTATATTATATATAGCTGCTCCCTGTTGTCCCTGAAAATTTTGAATTTTTTTGCTGTCCCTAGAAATCTGGCCCTCTATCCCAGAAACTTGGAGAAACATTGGAAAATTCTCATTTCTATGAGTAGTGTCCTTAATCACCACTGTGGATGCCATCTTAAGGGATGCCACTATACCCCCTAATACTGTGTTCTTCTTTGTCAGTGCCTGTGAGTAATTTTTGTTAGTGCTATCTATGCTCTTTTCATCTAGATTGATTTAGTCACTTCTTATTTTTGTCAAGTTTCACATTATGACTTTTTCATTTTATTGACACTTTTGTCTTTTCTCCGCTATGTTTTGTGTAATTTGCATAAAGATACACTATGCAGTCATTAATTGGAACAAAAAGCATCAATCAACAGCTTCTGGTTATTTTATTGCAGAGTCGAAGGAGCAAATTGTTGCACACTTGGCCAATTTTGCATATGATCCCTATAATTATAATTTTCTTCGTAAGGTATAAAAATATATTTTTAACATGTGTAAGTTTAAAGTAAATATGTATTTTTGCAAATCTGATTTTGAATTTTGTATGTCTGCAGCTGAATGTGTTGGACTTGTTCCTTGATTGCCTAACAGAACCGAATGAAAAGCTGGTAGAATTTGGGATTGGGGGCATATGCAACTCTTGTGCTGGTAACTCAAGATTCCTATTTTTTTTTCTACGTGGAAGCATATCTGTGTTTTTCAATAATATTCATCCCGTGAGGACATGTAGAGATGGGACAAATGCCTCTAACAAACACTGTTTTCTTTGTTTTTATGTAAAAGCATGCGGACAAAGAAAATGTACTGAAGAGTAGGAATAGGGTGTTGGCCAGGGGTGCATTGCATTAGTTATGTTCTTGGTTGATGGTGGAATATAATAGTTTCACATGCATATTTGACAACAAAATCATAGACAATAGAGTGGATATATCTCTAATGAATGTCTGAATTGTTTAATTGTAGATGCAGCAAATGCTGCGATTATTGTTAAAAATGGTGGTATCCCGCTTATAATATCTTGCATGTCCAGTCCAGTACAAAATACAGTAAGTAATATTTGCCTTATAATTTTTCCAGTTTATTCTTCATGTCAAAATTTGTATCCATACAAGAATCTGAGGAGAAAAACATCTATCTTTTCCCGCTTTGTTTGCTACATATGACAGCTACTCCTTGTGATATGTTTTATGTTTAGTTATTAACTTATTAGAGAATTCTATAGATGTTAAAGATGGCTTGTAAAAACTCAATTCTTCCCAAATTGTTTAGCTCTAAGATAGGGTGCATTTGTGTAAGCCAATATTTATTGGTTTGATGGTTGAAGCATTTGACAGAAGAAACAGTGACAAGGTATCTGTGGACCTTTTAGAACAAAAATGTGCCCCTCACTTGAAAAGGTAGGTTAACTAATTTCAAATCTAATATACCAAAGTATCATTATAAGTGGGCTTTGGAGCAAATATGTGGAGGGACCCATTTGTTTTGTATCCAAATCTTATTAAATCTCTTTGTTTGGAGGGTACATTTTTTTCTCACCCATTATATTAATATCACATAATTTTACACACACCCCTTTGCCCCCACAAAAAAAAAGTTAGAACTTTGAGTTTTTCGTCTGCCGACACCTGTTTACATCGAATTGGCATTTTCAGTCTTCTTCAAATTAATTTTGAAAGGAATTATTAATGCAATGGAATTAAACATTTTGAATTTTTTTGATCTGCCAATTTCTCCGAGTGATTAAATGACTGATTTTTATAACCACCAGATATGACTGTTCAAAATTGAAGAATTTTTTTTTTTTTTTTCTTTTATTTAAAATATCTAGCTTGCATCAAAACTTGGAAGTTTTAAAATAAATAAAAGAAAAGGCAAAACGGCAACGTAGGAGGAAGAATGTGAAGAGCCAGAGAAGAGAGAAGAGAACAGGAAATGAAAAGGTTGCATCCATTTTTTTGCTTGCAAAAAAACAGAAAATAAGAAGAGGCAGTGCCACAGTGAAGAGAGAATTGGGTGAGGGGCTGCACACATTTGGTTTTAGATGCCAAGAATGAGTCTTTTAGGGAGTTGAATATAGAAGAGATTTTAATTAATTACAAAGATGAGACAATAAGTTGTGCAGTGGAAATAAGAAGAGGAGTTTGTTGTCCCAGATTGAGGAGAAGCAAATTGAAAGTGTAAGAGATCCCATTGAAGGCCAGAATTGAAATTTTTTGTAACAAGTTAGTTTTATGTTGATTTGCATAAAATAAAAGTTTGTTGCTGCAATTGTTCACTGTATTGTTGATTGAATTTCAAACTTGTGTGAGTGTGTGTTTTTGGAGGGAGGGGAGTACCCTCTTACATCAAGGTATTAATACTTGTGGGAAGTTTTGTACCCTATTATGGGTGCTATACAATATATTGTCTGCTGTTCTTTAGGCTATAGCAAATCATCATTTGATTAATTTCTAGATTGGTTTGTCTTTTATAATAGGGGTAAACGCTTTTGACCGGAGCTATGAACCAGAATACAATCATTCAACAATACCACCCCAATGGGGTTTGAACCTTGGTGGCAAGAACAACATTGCCACCTATAAACCATCACACCATGCCAATACCGGCTAGATTGGTTTGTCTTAACTATTGTTTGATATTTTGGATTTCTTGACTCATTTTTCTGTTGGTTAGCATGTATTATCAAAAGTATTTCTCTAGTTAGAAACTGTGAGTGTTTAATTGATAATTTCATATATGATTCTATGTGGTTCTCTGCTAGAAATAATATAAATTTGCAATTAGTCTAGAAGGCCATGCTGCTAGGACATTAGTATATCAATTTCATTTCCAATTATTGCATACATTGTAGAGTTGTGCAACTTGCCACTAATAAGTTACCAAGCATCCCAACACAAAGAAGCAAACATCTCTAAATTATCGGGTGTGAAAATATCCCAATTATACCCGATTTTTTCGTGAATCTGTTATGTGGACGATTTTTTCCTCCAAAAAGTCCCCTTTTAAAAAAATTGTTGATTGCGATTTTCAACAATTTTTTCGCACTTAAATCGTGTAAAAATTGCATCTAAAACCTTAATTAGTATCTCACCAACCTATGAAACCATCAAAACCTGCAAAATATTTAATAAATAATGTAGTTGCGCAATATTTAATTAGTATTTGCTGCTCAAATGATCATCACCTTGTATTTGTACAAAACAATGTGACTCTTCATGAGGTCGGCCTCATAGCAATAATTAAATAGGTCGGCCACATTAAGAAGTCGGCCCAAAATAAATAATAAAATGTTGCCAAGTGAAGCGCCTCTTCACTTTAATAAATGCAATAAATGAATAGCCGTTAGGCTATATGAAATTTATTGTTTGACAAGCAAGGCGGAAGTATGTTAGCCCGAAGCTACAACATCAACACATAGAAGGCATAACTAGTTGCAAACTTGTAGGGAGTTGGGAGGCGGTGCTGCATTTGAGTCAAAGGTAGGCAATTTTTTGTTGTAACATTGTTGCAAATACATTCTATAACTTCCCGCCATATAAATAGTATTTACACAAAATTCAACCAGCACATACAAATAGATGAATGATTTGCTAAATAAAATTTTGAATGTGCACATCACATGCATCTTTCAATTTAAATTAACTAGATAAAAAATGTTAAATCTATTTTATTTTGGTGGGGATTCCATCCAAAGAGATAGTATTTAACTATTATGCTATGTTACACCGGCGTCGGGGACGAGGGGACGTCGGAACAAGGGGACAAGTTTTCGGGATGGGGGGACAAAGGGGCCTCAATTTGGGGACGGCGGGGGGGCGCGGGCTGTATATACTATATACTATACATGGTACTTAAAATGCTAGTTATGAAAAGATGTATAACAATATACTTGAACATTGAACATTAACAATGAAGTGAATGAACCATTGAACATTGAAGTTTTCAAATTTGAAATTAGAATACTCAATACTACAATGTAACAATTGTCGAATCAGCAAATGGAAGATTTCTATTATATCATGTATGATATCAAAAATTTAAATATCTAATCATAAAAGATGATTACAATGAGTAGTATGATATGAATATCAAAACAAGTACAAACTAGAAAGTCAAAATGCCAAAATGTAGTGAAGCAGGCGGAGGCCTCTAATCATCCCTCGGGAGGTTGGCAAACTCATCACTAGAACCACTAGTCTCTCCAAGGTCAAGATCTGCCAAAGGAACACCAACCAGCCCTAAATCTGAAGCATCCTCATCCTCATCAATCTGTGATGGCTCCTCTGACTCTACATCCCATCTTGTTGCTGGGCTCTCCTTGTACACACGTGTCCTGCGGTTAGTGATACGCAAGGCACTATGTACAACAATTAGCTTCTCTGCTCTCTTAGAGGTAAGTCTGTTCCTCTTAAGAGAGTGGATGAAGCTATAAGTAGACCAGTTCCTCTCAGAAGCTGAAGAACTAGAAACGTGAAACAACAAATGAATGGCTAGTGTGGTAGTCAGTGATTTCAGTCCATGACAAGTCCACCTCAAAATCGGATCCTCCTGTGCCATAGTTCTTATATCCGCCTTTGCCGCAACCTTGTAACCCCTAAAAGTAGCAAATTTTGTCCAGTTAGTGCGAATGTTGCCAGCATCTTCAACATCATACATCCTATCAATGCACTTGAAGAACCCTTCCTTCACCTCATCATCTTGAATCGGTGTACATCTACCAGGCCTAGGCATGTACCACTTCGGATTCAATGAATAAGCAACCATGTGCAATGGAGTGTTTAGGCTGTCCCATCTGTGTTGAATAATAGGCTGAATGTAAACATTGTAGAATGCTAGAGTGGGGTCCTTCTCTCGCACAACTGCCCTCATCTGGCCAAGCATCGAATCAATGCACTCATACACCTCTCCAAGGTTAGGTGCATCCCCATCCCCATATCTGATGACTTGGACAACTGGTTCAATGATGGAAACAATATATTTTACATTATTCCAAAATCCATCACTCTTCACCATCTCCTTCACCCTCTTCCCCTGCTCTGTCCTGGCCCCATCCCACCGATTCCATTGCGTCATAACCATGAGTTGCAGTGGCTCTTGCAACTCAATCATTCTCTCCAAAAGAATGAAATAGGATGCATATTGGGTCTCAACTGGTTTCAAGAACTCCTTCGTGAAGCTCTTGAAGATGGCATGTGAAGTGTGGTGGTTGCAGATATACATTTGCACATCTCTAGCATTGTTGACCACTCCTCTAATCCACTCAATCTTCCCCATGTCCTTGAGTGCATTGTTTATGGCATACACACAACATGGAGTCCACCAAATATGTCTGTATGCTGTCTCGATAAGCCTCCCTGCAGCTCTGCACACATGTGCTGCATCTGTCACTACTTGGACCACATTTTGTGGCGCAATCTCCTCAATAGCTGCCCGAAGGATCTCAAACTGAAAATCAACATCTTTTTGATGCCTTGAACAATCAACCGCCCTGAGAAAGAATGGGCCCTCTGAGCATGTAACTATGACATTGATGAGTGGACGATGCCTAATGTTCGTCCACCCATCCATAACAATGTTGCATCCAGAATCCTCCCAACATGCCCTCATCGTCTCCATCAATGAATTGATCTTGGCATAGTTGTTATCCAAGATCGTTGTCCTCAATTTATGCTCACCTGGTGGCACATATGATGGTCCTCCCTTCTCCACCATCGACATCATCTCCTTATAATAACGGGATCGAGCTACATGAAATGGGATTCCATTGCCAATGGAATCATCTATTTGATCCTTCTGGTGCACATTAAATAAATCAGCTATGGGGTTAAGCTGATTTTGCATCTTGCGTTTCCCCTTCCCCTGTTGCGATTCAACCATAGCACTATAGGTGGATGAAGGTCCTGAGGCTGCCCTTGGCAATGTGCCTGCTCTCTAATGCGATGTGTGAGTAGAAATACGTGGCTGCCTCTGCATATGCTGCTCTTGAATCTGCTGAATAGTCTGAATATGTTGCCTACCCGACAAGGTAGTAGGCATAGGAATTCCCATGTCATCTGGAACACCCCAAATCTTGTTGAACTCAATTTTGTATTTCAGATTTTTTAGGTCCTTCAAAAAATCACATGCTCCCACACCTTTTCCTTGCCAAAAGAGGAAGTGTGCATTAACTCTGGTGATGCTCCCAAACCAATCATCACTACAAATGTTGCATTTCCATTTTCTCGTACCACCACCTGATGATGTTGGGGCTGTTATTCTTGTTGCAAACTGTTTGAGAGGAGATTTGGGATCATAAGAACCCCTAGCCCACTCTGCCAAAAGCTGGGAGGGGCAATCAGTAGCAACTGGTGCACTAGCTATGGAACTAGTTTGCCCTTTCGGATTTGACCCATGTTCACCACCCTCATTGTGCTCATACTCATGCTCAGGTTGATACTCTGATTGGCTTGGATTATGAGAATGAGTTTCCATGTCATCATTCATTTCATGACTGTGGGAGCTCATTTTGACACTGCATTTCACAAAATGATTTTTTTTTTCAATAAACACATAGTTTCAGCCTATGCCCTACTTTTAAATTTAAAAAAAAAACCATCTATATTTTAAATTTTAAATTGTAAATTGCAAAACAAAATCTAAACTAATTTAGAAAATGAAACAACAAGAATTAGAAATGAAACAAGAAAATGAAACAACAAGAACTTAGAATTTAAAAATGAAAATCAGAAAATTCAAAAAACTAAAACAATGAACATTGAAAATCAGAAAATAAAAGAAAAAATCAGTTAAAAAGCCTACCTTTTGCTTGAAAAATCTCTTCAACAAGCTGAAGAATCTTCCTCCTCTTCTTCTTCTTCTTGCTCCTTGACACTCCTCTTTCACTTGCAATCACTCCTTTCACTCCTCCAATCACTCTTTCCTCAACTCTTCACTCTTCTTCTTCTTGCTGTAGCAGACAAAGTAGAAATGCAAATGTGAATAAAAATGAAGTTAGGAGGAGCTTTTGATAGCATAGAAGAGTGTAGATGGGCCCCACATGCCCTTAGGGTTCGAATAGAACCAAAAATACAATTTAAAAATGAGTTATTTTTTTTTTAAAAACTGGGCCTTTATGGCTGTCCGCTACGGGAGACTCCTGGGCGTCCCCGAGATGCGTCTCAGAGACGCCAATGCGTTTTTGCGTCTTTGATGGCGGGGGAGCAGAATGGTGGCGCCTTCGGAGACGTGGGAACGTCGTCCCCACGTCTCTGGGACGTCCCCGTTCCAAGAACGCCAGGGCCTAGAGGCGATGACGCGTCCCCGGGGTTCACTGCTATTATGATAGGTGAATGGTCTATATTTTGGAGTTTTTAGCTCACTATTCATACTTATATTTTTCGTCTACTTTATCACGGTTGAATAATGTAGTTGCGCGATATTTTTAGGGCACAACTATAAACGAGAGCTTGCCTCATTGTGACGTGCATAGAAGGCATAACTAGTTGCAAACTTGTAGGGAGTTGGGAGGCGGTGCTGCATTTGAGTCAAAGGTAGGCAATTTTTTGTTGTAACATTGTTGTGTTGTGACCTATTTCACACATCGCCCCATTGCAAGTGGGGACCCCCAGGTTTTTGGTTTTGCCCTCGATGTAACGTTTTGGAGTTCGAAATTTGAGTAATTTTTTATGAGTCAGTCCAGCCAAGTTGAGACTTTGAACCCGTTTGTGTGCCTAAATGTCATGGAAGGGCTCAGAAGGTCCATAAGACGAGGATTGCCTGTGCTTTCGGTCATTTCTAACACTTCCTATTTTTTTAGGAATTCTGCTTTTTTGCTTTTTGCTTTTTTGCTTTTTGGCATTTTAGGCCATTCTGGAGTTCCTATTTTTTAGGGATGCTTTTTGCTTTTTTCTATTTTTGGAAAGTTTCTATTTTGGGAAAAGTTTCTATTTTAAGGTCCCACTGAGCATGAAGTCAACACGCCTCCTGAAATCAATAGAAAAATCAAGGCAAATGGTGAAAGATTGATGAAAAATGGCTAAGACTGGAAAATTCACTAATGAGAAGGAATGGCAGGCCAACCTTGAAGTCCGCCCTTGCCTTTGGCAAGCCAAAGGCAGGCACTGGCAAGCCAGGCATGAAGTCCGCCATGGCACAAGGAGCCTCCAAGTCCGCCATAGCTTCATGAAGGGTCAAGTCCGCCCTTGGAAGGAGAGAGGTTGGAGTCCGCCATAAGAGAAGTGGATGGAGAGACAAGCATCCAAGTCCGCCCATGGCTTGATGAGGTGCCAAGTCCACCATGTCTTGAGAGGGGTTGAAGTCCGCCCTTGGACAAGTAAGGTTGAAGTCTGCCCTTGGAAGGTGTAAATGGAATGAGTAACCTCCAAGTCTTCCCTTGGACAAGTGAAATGCAAAGTCTACCCAAGCCAAGTGAATGGCAAGACAAGACATGAAGTCCGCCCTTGGACAAGCAAGACTAAAATGCGCCAATGGCAAGGAAGAACAAGAAATCCGCCCAACTTTGGAAGGTAATTTTTTTCTAAGGCATGAAATAAAATATGCCTAGAGAGAGAAGGGATCAAGCTGGCATAAAATTCACTCCTCGGCATGACAAAATGAAATTCTAAGGCACAAAATGAAGAATGTTTGGCAAGGAAAACACGAAGTCAACCCAACTCGACATGAAATAAATTCCTAAGGCATGAATAAAATTGCAAAACGGTAGAGAAGTCTCCAAGTTCGCTCAACCCAGAAGGAGAGAGAAAATGGAAATGTTGACTAAGTATGAACGTCTAGAGAAGCCAGAAGTCCGCTCAGAAAGTTGAAAATTGACAGAGAATTCATGAAGCACATTTTGGCTAGGCAAATGATTGGAGAATTAAATTAATTTTCCACGGACAGACAAATTTGGCCAAGTATTCATTTAAATGGGTTGGAAATTTAATATCTAATATTTTTAATTATTTCTAGACACTTAGCGAATTTTAATTAAAATATTCGAAGTTTGGATAAAACAAGAGATTACTTGGAAGAATAATCATTTCGCCTTAGGTAAAATTAAATTTGCCATGATTCGAGATTTAAACGTGTTGATTAAATTAATAGTTTCCAATAAATTTAAGTGTTCAACACTTAGGCAAATTTTAAGAGAAAGAAAGTTGAAGATTTCAGACAGAGGTGGCGCCATGGTAAAAATTGGAAACTTGCCTCAACGATTCTGAAAAGAATTAGAAACTTGCCAATCAAGGAAAATAAAACATTTCTAAAGTTGAGAGAACTGAGAGAAAAGAAAGCAGTTGCTATAGAAAATCGCACTTCTCAGCCATAAAATGAGTTTCAGCAACTCATTCTTCACAAATTTGACTGA
This sequence comes from Sequoiadendron giganteum, assembly GCA_007115665.2. NCBI lineage: Eukaryota > Viridiplantae > Streptophyta > Pinopsida > Cupressales > Cupressaceae > Sequoiadendron > Sequoiadendron giganteum. The sequence goes on from CM021103.1 coordinate 100,140,813, forward strand.
GAAGAAGTTTGTTCTCTCAAATCTGCAAGAAGTAATTTTCAGAGAGGGAAATATTGAGGGTAGTGTTATTCTTCTTCAGTGGAAGAAGTAATTTTATGCAAGGACGTGATTTTTAGGAAGAAATAAGTTATTTCTTTGCTGAAAGTCGCACTTCTCAGCAGATTGGCACACTTCTTTTGTCAAATTTTCAGAAGTTATAATTTGATTGCAGCCAGAGGACATTCTCGGAGGTTTGGAAATTAATTGGCAACACTTCCCTACTCTTTTCTAATCTTCTTCACTCATTTCGGCATGAGATTTATCCATATTTTGGCGAATTTCTTCACTTTCAGCTTGCTTTTTCACATAAATTTATATTTTAAAGGCTGAAAGTGCAAATTTATCAAGTAATATCCCGGAATAATCTGATTTTTAAAAGAAAAGTTTAGTTATTTTTGAACTTGCAGGTTGATGACCAACCAAGGAGAGCCATCCAGACAAGCGCAAATGAAGTTCACTAGCAAGGGGTCGCAGTCGGAGTCCAAGATAAAGTCGAAATGGAAGAATATTACGGACACCAACCTTGGGCACATCGACCTCAAGGAATTCAAACGAAGGATGTACGGGCACGACGGATTCTTGCCGACGCCTATCGCTAGAAGAATGGTGAGAAATGGAATTGTTTAAGCTACTGGATTCCCACCTACGATTGAATGTGCTGAGCTGATGGTAGAGTGTGCCCTTCACTATGACGCTCAAGAAAGGCGAATTGTTGCACCCGATGGGAGGATACTGGCTCATCTCGGAGAGTTAGCCATACAAGAAGCTTTTGGCATCCCCACATATCGCAAGACCGCTTACAAAACTAAGGAGGATGCAAAGAGATTGTATGATGAAAAGTTTGATCTTTGTGCCGCCAACATTAATAAGTCATGGCTGGATAAACCGAGAGCTTCTGCCAAGAAGATGCCTAAAAGGCTGTTGCACACAGACTTCAAGGAGGATTACGGGGATATAATTCTCTTGCTGAACAGAATAGTTGGCAATCCTTTGGGAGCACCTTTCGAGACTTGGATGTACTATTTTATTGAGGACATCACGGAGGGTGTAAAAATGTTCAACTAGTCGCGCATGATAAGCAACAATCTCCACAAGTAGCTGGTCAACCTGGAGAAGACCAAAACATTCTATATGAGCTCCTACGTCATCTACATGTTGGCTAGGATGTACAGGTATACAGGCTTGATTTGCATAGGCATAGTTGGCAACGAGGAAAATGAATTGAAGTCCTACAACTGCTATCCACAGCTGCAGTTGAGTGAGAAGACCCACTTCAGACGAGCACACGATGCCTTCCTCATGTACATAACGAGGATACTTCAAGGAGGAACGCACCAACGACTAACTCATGAGGCTAAAAGTCTGATAAGCTAATACGGATCTTGGTTCATCCAGTATTCGAGGTATACATATATCAGAATCCAGGGACTCACTGGGAATCCATACCGATTGCCTCTCTCCTACAAACAAGACGATCCTACTTGAAGTGTTGAGACAGCTGGAGGAGTATCAGAGTTTCCAAAGGACGAAGTAGAAGGCGACAATCACCTTTTCCTTCTTTATAGGGAACATGCTGGAGACATGTCCGTTAGCGTAGGCAGCTGAGAGTGCCAGGCTTGAAATACAACATTACCCTTCACCACTTATCCGTCTAGGGACAACTTCGACCCACATCATCACATTAAGACTGTGGATGGGAGAAGGTATAGGCACAGGGTCGAATTAGAGGACTTCTGGGCAAACGCTGCAGATGAGTTCGAAGTCAGACGGAGAATGTGGTCTAGACTGCCTGTTAGCTTGATTAGGACGACCAAGCTTTGTTGGGTGCCTGATCAGCTGGAGGATGATGGAAAGCAAGTACAATTGTGCTTTGATGAGAGCTTACCCTTGCCTGTTGTCAGATGGTCAGTTTTTGAACATGCCGACTTGAACACCTTAATGAGACCAGTCGTCAAGTACACACAATGGTGGGTCGACCAGCATATCTAGGAACTAAGGCGGATGAAGGTGATGTTGACCTACGACAAGTTGAGCGAGATGGAATGCTACTCTTCGAATGCGGAAGCATCCCAGGGCGTAGACATGATAGAAGCCACTACTTCCAGGAAAAGGAAGGAGATAGCTGTAGGCAAGGGAGCCGGTTCAGAAATAGGCAAGGATAGGGCCTTCACACTTTGCCTCATCTAGAAATATCAACGAGATATTGGCCACCCTTGATGATTCATTGGCCAACATTAGGGATCCCTCCCCAATTCCTGAAGAAAATGTGGAGCCTCAGTTGAACGATGACGCACCGCCGTCTCCCACTGACACAAAAATACTGGGGTCTGATGATGATATAGGCGCCCAAAATGATGACTTTCAGGAGGGAATGATTTCAGCCCTTTGAGGAATTTTGGATGCTCCCGACAGAGAAGGTGTACTAGAAGAGGATGGCATGGAACAACTCACAATCCCGGACTGGCTAAAAGGAAGGATGGAAATATAGGTGCCAGTGGAAGAACAGGGAGAGGATGATACTGCAGACTTCTTGGCTAGACTTACACAAACTTCAGTCAAGAAGCCGACTAAGAAGTTCTCAACCATACAGAGGGATGAGGCCGGCAACCAAACCGTACAGATTGCAGTGCCGACAGTGGACAAGCCACAGGAAGACATAGTCCCACATGAGTACGCTGTCACTACCATCGACTTGGGTCCAACCACAAAGGGCCAGGAAGTTGAAGATTTGGACAATTCAGTGTCCACCATCAAGTCGAGGTTGGCGAAGGAGGTGACGAAGAGGAAGGAGTGCCAACAGGAGATTGAGCGCCTGAAGGAGTATATACAACATCTGATCAAGCCACTTGATCAAGATGACACGACAACTCCCCTTCTCCCAAACTCTTCACAGGAGGCAGCGAAGGATATAGAAGAAGATAGGATCACGGCTAGAGAGGCTAAAGAGTGGATAGCGGTCAAAGGCATAGAAGCTGATGCGTTCATGGAGAGCTTGACCTTGGTCTATGGTCAAGCCAGTTCATTACTTTCTAGACTGGCTGCCTTGGTAGAAATGTGGGATGACCTTCCGGATGTATAGGAAAGAATAATTCCTTGCCTTAGGGTTCTAAAAGGGGTTCCAAAGCAGGAATTGATAGATGGAGGCATCATTGCAGCAGGAGCAACTTACGATTTCCACACCTGGTATTGGGCTTTGACAACACGAGGAGAGGTCTTGGAAAGAGTAAAGGTTGATGGGCTCAAAGTGGAAGAGCAGATTAGAGAAGTCCAGACCAAGGTCCTCAACATGGTTGCCGACATCCTGGACAAGGAGGTCATACGAGAGAACGACTTGCAGTTGGAGGCTTTGAAGGGTAAGGTACAGGAAAGCTTCTTTGCTATCACTGGGCCTATCTTGAAGCAGAACTGGGCCAAAATAGCAAACTTCCTAGATATCTGGGAATCTTTTGTGAAGACTGAGCCAGAATGGGAGGACATCTTTGTTAGATGTGCCGAAAGTGTGGATGGATTGGAGTTTAGGATCGAAATACTTCCACAAGTCACTATGGAAGAGGTTGCCTCAATCGTGTCTAGATTCATTGAACACACGACAATTCGGGAGGATAGGGATGTAATTCCTTGAAAAGAGCTCTAGGCGCCAACTCACCTTGTCAACTCTTAGTTCACTGATGTTATTTTGGGAAACCCTAATTAGGGTTTATTTGTTTTAATCTCGGCCGTTGGCTCATTTTAATCTGGGCCATTTATTCATTTATGAGAACTCTATATAAACTTGCGTACTCTCTTTTTCAATTTGTGAAGTGAGTAGTATGAGATTGTTGCGATAGACTATTTCCGTTAATAAAAGCTCTAGTGCATGATTTGCTTAGAACCACTTTTGTTTTCAAATATTGTGCAAGGTTTACATCTTCTCCTTCAACACTTAGAGTAAAAGTTAAACTAGTATTTTATTTGAATGTTTGTTAGTGAATGATAGATTTGATAGTAGTGGTGGATGAAATTAAGCTCATACTTTTGTTCAATAGATGATTTGTATTCAATGTGCAAAGTTAGCCTGAGCTATTAAGTTGTGGATGCTTAACTTCCGTTTGGATAATTGTTAATTCAAACATGAAAATCATTATCACCTCCATTGAAGATTGCACCCGCTTTGCGTAGTTGTCCTAAGGAGGCGAAACAAAGTGTGGTTATTCCAGTTTTATCTAGTCACTGTCGTCTCTTGAGTTCTTAGGCGTAGCTTAGACCTCTAAACCCTCATCTTTTTGCCTTTTTTTTGGAAAATTTGAAATACCCGATGGAAAGAGCCTCAATGTCAAAACCCTCTAAGTCCTTAACTTGCAAATATACTATAACATAAGTCCCCTTGTGATTACCAGCAAATCACAACGCCCACTGGTCTTATCCACATGTCATGACCTGACTAAAGAAACATTGGAGTTATTGCATAATCTTCTTAGCATACGCATTAACTTTTCAAGAGAGGATAAAGTGTCCTTGGGCATTTTATTCTGTGTTCGGTGGGGTATTAAAAACACACACCAACATGTTGCAAATACATTCTATAACTTCTTGCCATATAAATAGTATTTATATAAAAGTCAACCAGCACATACAAATAGATGAATGATTTGCTAAATAAAATTTTCAATGTGCACATCATAGGGATCTTTCAATTTAAATTAACTAGATAAAAAATGTTAAATCTATTTTATTTTGGTGGGGATTCTATTCAAAAAGATAGTATTTAACTATTATGATAGGTGAATGGTCTATATTTTGGGGTTTTTAGCTTACTATTCATACTTCATTTTTTTTGTCTACTTTATCATGGTTTAATTTTGTCTTTGTTTAGATGCTAGGATTTTTGTCAATATCATCAATACACTTTCACCCACAATTCAATTTTGTGTCTACTTAGCTACATCGAATGTTGAATAAATTTTTCAATGTGCACATCACAAGGATCTTTCAGTTTAAATTAACAAGATAAAAACCGTTAAATCTATTTTATTATGGTGGGGCTTCCGTCCAAAGAGATAGTATTTTGTTGTTATGATAGGTGAATGGTTTATGTTCTGAGGTTATATTTTAGCTCGTTGTGTCTACTTCATATTTTATGTCTACTTTATTATGGTTTAATTTTTTGTCTACTTCTTACGTTGATTTTATGCACAACTAAATTGTTATTGTGGAGATTGGTTGGTTATTTGGTCCAAACAACATTTGATGGTCTATCTTTTTCTATAGTGGTAGCCTTGTAAATTAGTTCTCTTCCAAGGAATAATCCGTAGTCTTGGTTAAATGGCTTGCATTTAATGCTAATTTAGGCTCTCTGTCATATCGTTGCTTTGCTTGATGAATATGGCAATGCTATAATTTCATTTTTTTATATAGTCTCATTAGTAGAAATGAAGAGGTAATGTTATGTGTAGGTCATCTTTGTCTTCATAATATCTTGATTTTATCCTTTTCTCAAGTTGTACAAAAACCCTTGGTTGCATAAAAACATGAGCTTGATGTTTATACGTAACCCAATATCGCACCAGGATTTCCAATCTTTGTGACATCAAAATCTTGGTCATTGTGGTTTTGTATGCTTATTTTAATATTATACATATCTATCCTAAAGTGTGTTTTGTGTTTGTCTTCTACTTCTACTTTATGTGAGTCAGTACTTTGACTAAATTTGAAGGTTTGGTTTAATAGTAAAGCTTTTGAATGTGACTTGGTTTTGTATCTTGAATCTTTGAAAATGCATAATTCATGCCCATTTGACTCTACTTGTTATGAGAAATGGTTTCTCTTTGATCGATTCATTTGTAATGTCCCTTTCTTGAGCTAGCTTGCTTCATCGTTTGTTGGCCTATTCCTTGGGTTCCCATAGGTTGATTATGATGGTTAAGGGAGCTTCACAGTTCTTGGAGCAGCAGAGTTCAACATAATTCTAGTTTTCAGTATTTGGTGTTTTGAAGGTGTTTCCATAAGTTAGATGGATTAAATTAAATAAATGCTTAAGTTATTATTTTATTATAAGTCTCACTTAAGTATTTATTTAAATATTAAAAAATATTGATTTATTTGATAATTTTGAGTGACCAAAATGGAAAATAATAAAAGGTATTATTTTATGCCTATTTGGGAAATTAAAAGGTGACATAAGGAATTGCTAAAATATTAATTTAATTCCCAAAAGAAGGCGTTGGGTTTTGGGAAAAGAAATAAAAGATCATTTTTGGAGCTCATTTGGTTATGCGAGAATTGGGATTATTGAAGTTGTGCTATTGGAATTCCTCCAAGAATTTCTTGAGGAAGAAAACCCTCGCGAAGAATATCTTCCACGGTGGTGAAAGATCTTCCCTGGTTGATGGTTGGCAGATTTATCTTGAATCTATGCAGGTGCTTCTTTGTGGTTTACAGGTATGATTGAAGAGCAATTTGTGAGGTCATGCAAGCAAGATAAATTGTGAAAGTTGTAGATTTCTTTGGGAGCAATATTGGTATATCTTCAGGAAATTAATAAAATTTAAAAAAGAATATATAAACTCATTGCTGAGCGTGAGTTATTTTCATCTGGGCACATCTTATATGAGGTATTTTCCAAATTGAATAGTTTATATTTCGGGGGCATGACAAAAAGCCTCCTCTCTATCCCAGGCACTGTAGTTCCACCTGCTTGTCCTTCCTTCACCACGGCAACACATTTTACCTCTGAGCTCTTTGCATAACAGAATTGCATCCCCCGACTCTGGGAGTGATCTCTTTGAGGAATGAAACAAGCTTTCTCTTGACAACTCTGGAAGCATGAATTGAGTAGATGGTGCTAGTCAGCCTTTCCGATGGATGACCCACAATCCATCAATGCATATTGCTAAGTCTTCACAGAAAAACTGACAGATCTTCCTTTTGCAAGATCATTTAAATCCCCATCAGAAAGCACAGACTTCCTCTGCAACACTTTTTTCATGCACCTTCTCCTTGCCAACCACTTCCTTATATGATCTTTTATAATCCACAATAGACTCCAATTCTGGGAGAAACTTATGTAAAATCCAGTCTTGAACCATAGAGTTAGGGGCCCTGTCCATCATTTTCTCCCCAAATTCTGTTGTAACTGAAGCCTCTGTCCTAAATTGCCAACTCTATCCTATCCCAGGATCAGTTTGATAAGCTACACCATTTCCAGGTCCGGGTTTGAGGCAGTAATTTTGATCTGCCCATCAGAAACACTACCTCCATCCAAAGAATACCACACACCACCTCCATGGGTTTGCATCTCCACCTACAACATTGGCTATCCTTCGAAATAGCCTCCAAGAAAATGTAGAGATAAAACCAAAGAAACAACAAAGACAAGAATGAAGTTGCCTTCATTCTATTGCACGCGAAAATCCTTTCCACACACCACCTGATGGAAAATGCAAGAGCCTTACAATGCTGCTGTCAGCTTGACCTATATGTCTGCCACACAACTCCATTGTAATGAGGAGAAAAGGGCCAATAAACATCACGGTTGATTAATTACTGGGCTAAACTGCTGCCTTGTTGCATTCTGTGAAACAGTGGAGAAAACCACTTAAAGTCTAACACATTTGTATGCTTCTGATATGTTATTATTTAATTTCCAGTTATTTATGCCTCATTTGACTAAACCAGCAATAATTACCTGGTTCTCATATAATCAACCTTTTGCACCCTGTAGAGATGACAAGCTTGACTCTCTCAAGCAAGGCCCCCTTTGTAGATTCATTTTTCAATCTAAACCCCAAGTAGAAAACCTCCTTTAATGAACTGCCATGAAACATCTCAAACTAAGGCAGTGACACCCACCTGCCCCAGATTATTTCTAGAAGCTCCATCAAAATTGAGCTTCATAAAGTTGTCAAGAGGATTTTCCATGAAGTTGACAGTCTCAATTTATGTTTATTGGTTACTACGCTTCAAAATTTTATTTTCTTTTGGTTTGTTTGTATTAATTTTAGGTGTTTTTTAGATTTATTTTAATTTTAAATCAAATATTCATTTAATATATTATTTTAATTGCCATTTCCTTAGGAGACATGATATTTCCAGTCCATGATAGTGCAAGAAAGTGCTTCTGAAATTTAACTGCATATTTAATTTGACATCAAGTTCTTCCACACCTTGATGAAGGATCATGGAGTGTGATCTGAAACATTGATGTAAAAATAAATACACAGTTAAATCCAGAAGCACAATCTTGCACAGCTATTTCCTTGTCGCCCCTTACTTTCCTCAAAATCTAGATTTTTTTTGCTATTGCTGATATCTGTCCCTGCATCCTTGAAACTTGGAGAAACACTGTTTTGTATGCCTTTGCTAATTTTTCCGTAGCATATAGGGTCAACTTTTTAAAAGAATCCAAGGAACTTTTTGTGTTGTGTATTTGCATTCTTACAGTCAGATGTATGCATAATGTTACAGCTGTGTAAGGAAGTTGTCTGCATGGACGATGTTCCCTTAGTGAAAAATATAATCTTTATTAAATCATATATTAATGTTCTTTCATTCCATTGTATATATGAAATTGAAGATATGGCATGCATTAGATGTCTTCTAGGCTCAAATAATTGTAGGTGCCATATCTTGTTTGTTAGAGAATGCTAATGTTGTTTTTCATTTCCTTATGCTATTCAATGATTTATGATCAGGTACTTTCAGCGATTACAAGCCTCTATTATCTTTGCAGTCCATCAACAGAAGCAGGTGTGTTTATTTCGATGGTACCCTTTTACCATGTCTATTTTACTGATAATTTTGCATTGCACTATTAATATTTGTAGTCTTGTTCTTCTTTGAAATTGCAGAGATCTTGACTCCACAAGTTATAGAAGCTATGAGGAAGTATGAAGATGCACAGTCAGTCAACATCAAATTTAGTAATCTAGCAAAGGCTTTCTTGGATAAACATGTCAAAAGTTAATTTGAGCTTTTGAATGTTCTCTGTCAATATTCCTGTGCCTCTTTCCCTAGTTCAGTGGCAATGTCCCTATGCTGCTTTATGCTTTTATTTGTAAGTATATATGCCTGTTTCCATATGCTCTATAGGGGATATCCAACTGTAGATAAAATTTCTTTTCAACAGAAGCGAAAAAATGCAATGTGCATTTATAACTTGATTACAGATGTTTGACAAAAAAAGAAGAATAATTATGCATTGATCATCAAGGTGGTCAGTTAATATGTACATCGTATAGGCATTAAGTGATTTATCCTAATTAACTTTCTTCTCCATTACTTGTAGAGTTCAAGATTTTTTTTTTCCCTACAACTTTTCTGCAATTTTTTGGATAAATTTGAAAACTTTCCCATCCAAGGTCAATAGTAAATGCCTGGGAAGATGCATGACCTTGAATCGGGAAGCATCATCAACCTTAGAATCCCCTTGGGAAAGAAGCCCTACCAATGGGGTTTCTATTCCTTCAAAATATTCTTGGGAGTTGCACCTGGTCTTGTTTACGCTGAGAGGCATTCTACACTGACATAATGGGGTTGTAAACCTTGTGTACATAAAATCAAAAAGCTTCAAAAATAAAGTCAGTCTATTTACAGCTTTTATAACTTTCCAACTTTTTGTAACTGTACACGCATTTATATATATCAACTGTTTTCCATGAATTGCTTTTCATCTCTACCATTTTCTGTCGATGCTTTACAGGTTATTGGAAACATTGCAGCTTAAAGGTACTCTCCTTTCAAAATTTATTTCATGCATTTCAATTGGTTTTAAACCGTTTCAATAAATCCATTTTCAATGCTAATGCTTATAAGATTATCACAATGATCAAATACAGACTCCATAATCAGCAGGCGACTTTTTAACTTAAGCTTGGAATGTTTTTTCCTTTGCTGCGTGTAATTATTGTTTCCTTTTCTTTGATTTCTAGGTGAATTTATTTCTTTTGAAGTGTTGCGGTGCTGCTCAATGAAGGATAACCTGACTAGCTTATACCTTTGCTTTGTCAAGATTTTAGATTGATTAAAACCTTAATACCCAAAAATTCCAACTTGCAAGAATAAAGATCTCTACTTGTCTTTGTTTTTCCTTTTAAAGGATTTGTATTCTATAAAACTCTGCTACGAAATTGTTGCTTAGTATTTTCTCTTCTCTTTCAAGGTAATTGGCTCTAAATGTTTAGAACATGTTTTTCAACGGCTTGCTCTGTGTGTGCCAAATATTTCTACATACTATCATGCAAATTTCATTGTCTTTTAGTTTTATAGATTTTTATTGCAGAGATATTGTCAGCTGAACGATTCTGGATCAATTTAACATTTTCTTCTTTCATAATGCAAATGAAAAGATTAAATCTTTTGAGGCTCATTGTGACGTTGCTGCAGCAGATCAAAGTGTTTGTTCTTCCAGTCAGTCAGATGTCAAATTAGTGCCTAGGCCATACTGCATTGATTCTGGTAAGAAAAAAGCTTAAACAGTTCCAAATTTCCTCTGAGTCTGAAAGTGAGTACCTGCCTAAGTCACAGAATTCGCCGAATTTCAACTATGAAGTTCAAAATTCGGCGAACTTCAAAGCAGCATTAAAAAATTGTTCAAATTCGCCGTATATTCGTATAGGTAAAGGCATAAATTTTTTTAATAAAAATATATTTAAAAAAACATTTTTTTAAGGGCTTTTTCACGGCGAGCGGCGTATGTATTCTTCCGGAAATGTGTTTAGGGCTTTTCCAACGGGATGGAATCAGGGGGAGCAAAAGCTCAATCTTTCGGAAATGTGTTTAGGGCTTTTCCAACGGGAAGGAAGTCGGCCCCTCTTATGCTATCGATTACTGTCCGCAAACGGCACTTGAACTCTCTGATAGAACAATAGATGAGATCCTCCCGAGGTAGATAAATGCAGTCGGCCCCCTACGTAGAGAATCCCGTTGCCGTATCCCGTATCGAAGATCACCTATGGGGTTCAAACTCCACCAACAGATCGAAGATCACCTATCTGTATATATGGAGTGGGGAACGCCGAATCGAAGATTGAATAATAAGCAGGTTCCGAACCCACTAGGGGGCCACCCACCCGATCGGTGCAATCATATTACTATGCTATCGATGCCGTGATCATGAATTTTATTTTTTTATTTTTAAGTTCCAAATTGTATTCTTTTGTTTTTAAGTTTTAGATTAAATATTTAGATTTTAATTATGAAGTCCTATTTTCATTTATTAATTTTTTAAATAAAATTAAATATTTTTTATATTTTATGTTTTATTTCATGTTTATTTGTATAATTGTTATTTACTTTGTTTATTAATATTTTATTAAATAAAAAAATTAAATTATGTATATTTCTATTAATTTTGTATTAAAAAATTAATATTAAATATTATTTAATTTAATATTATTAATTTATTGTGTTTTGATATATTTTTAATGTTATTTCATATGTAATATATTACTTATATTTATAAAAATAAAAAAATTAACATAAGACGAATTTAATCCGAATTTTTGAATTTTCAAAAATTTTCCTTGCCAAATTTCATCTGAATTTCAATGTTGCCGAACTCAAATTCGAATTCGAATCTTGTGACTTAGCCTATAGCAAGGTGAAATCTTCGACCTTCACTGGTCACAAATATTTTGTAAACTTTGTGACATATCAACCACAACAGAAAGCTTTTGATACAATTGTAGTTTCTTGCAATTCCCTAAAGATATTTTTTAAGGCTCAGTTGAAACTTCTAATTTCTTCTGTGAACCATTCTGTTGTGCTCAAGAACTCATCCACATCCGAGGTTGAAACGTACTAATGAGCTCTGTATCTTATATACAAGCATATCATATCTTCTAAATATATATGTATATAAGATATTATATGCAAGCATGTTGAAATCTATGTTAATTGCCTTGGCCTGTATATGTTTTTTGTTTTTATGATATGTAAGTCCCAAATAACATGCAAATTTTGATAATTGACGATTTGGGCTTTGTTGTTTTATGTTTAATTTTTCAATTTTTTTTTTTTTCTTTCTAACTCTCAATGGATAAGCTGATCTAATTTATTTTTAAAGTTTTGGTGGTTTAATGCCTAGGCTTTCTTACACTGCCTATTGATAAACATTATGGGCGTTGGGCAAAAATCATGAATTGCAAACATGCTCTCTTCACCATTGATGGGTAGTTTGTTAGAGCTCATTTTTCACTGTTTAGAATATGCAAGCTTAATTCATTTCTTCTAAAGAAATCCATCATGTGGCAGAATAAACGTTGAGGAATGTAGATGCATAATCAAATTGTTTATGCTGGCCTGCTAAGCTAAGCAATGGTGAATATTGAATGTTTAATTCTTTCTAGTTAATATTCACCATTCAATGTGGATCCTCCATTGCAGTTAAGAGAATTGGGCATAGCAAATGCTCATATTGACAAAGGATTCCAACGTCAATAGGATGTCTAAAAGAATTGAAAAGGATAGATCTCTTTCATTATAACTGTGGGGGTGGGTGTGGGGGTGGGAGAGGGGGGGGAATTGGTGCCTCAATAAGAATATCTCTTGACATATTTTATATAGCTTAATTTTATGATATATATGCTAGTTACGGTCCACTTAAAGACATGTTTTGTTTGCATGTACGGTGAGAGGGGTGCTAAGGTAATCATTAAGTCATCATACTATTATCGTTAAACCATGGCCTATTAGGCAATTTATCACATAAAACTAGCAAATATATCTTAAAAATAATCTATATAAAATATGCCAAGAGATACCTTATCAAGGCTCCAATTCCACAGACACACACACACACATAGAAATAATTATTAATGTTACAATTATGACGAAAGAGATTCATCCTTTTCAATTCCTTCAGATGATGACAAATTGAAGCATGTTTTCATATATGCCTCAATCAAAATACACATTGCCATTATAGAGAATTCTTTACAAACCTTGACCACATACCCTAAAATACTTTATAGACTAAAAGACCCGCCCAAAATTACAATTCTTGGATCCTTTTCAAGTGAACAAGCTCCTTAAATATAAAGAGTAAGCACACATACTTAAGGAAAAAATTGACACTTATCATATTTTACATGTGATGACCTGTAATGTCCCCAATTTAGCCCTACGCTCTTCTTGAGGTTTTAGCCTATTTCTGAAAACTCGTAGGCTAAGCAGATTGGAAAATTAGAGTTTCCTATTTTATAGGAGGTTTTAGATGCATTTTTGAAGGCTTGCATGCAGGAGTTTGGAAGTGTGTTTCTAGGAGTTTTCAGGGTTTTCAGAGAGCTTCAGAACGATGTAACATGCATCTCCATCTGATAACCTTTCCAGGCACTTATTATTTATAGTAAGTCATGTTGGCTTCCTGGTTTGTGCTTAGAAGGCGTTTGGAAACACTTACTATTTATAGTAAGTCTTGTTTACTGCTCAGTTGGTGTTCAATTGATGCTTTGCAAACTTACTATTTATAGCAGTGCTATTTATGGTAAGTCAATTTATAGCAGTATCATTCTAGCAACAGTTCAGCTTTTTGCAGTTCAGTGTGGCTGTTTAGTTTGGCCTTCTATCGAGTTTGCAGTGAACTTACTATTTTTGGCATTGGCTATTTTTAGTAAGTCTATTTTGGCAGTGTCTTCATCAGCAGTATGGTGCAGTTTATTATCCAGATTTTGGTAATGTCTCAGTTTCCAGTTTGGTGATAATTGTCTCCTTGGACTAGGTTTTATACTTAGTTAAAATTGTGTTTTGAAGTTGTACCCCACGCCTAGCTTAATGACTTTAAGTTGTTTTTAAGTTGGGGCCATAAAGTGATACATTTAATATTTTATTAAATGTTTATTCCTCTAAATGGGACGACTTGGGAGAAAATATGAAGAGTTTTAAATATTTCAAAAAGAAATGCTTTTTGAAATGGACGCCTCTTGGAGAAGTTGAAGAGTTTCTTGTTTGGAGGTTACAGTTGATTCATCTCCTCTTTGGAAGCTTATTTATTGATGCTTTGCTCATTCATTCGCATCTTGGAAAATTGAAATTAAAGTTATGTTGTTGGTTTGAAATCCAGAACTTGGCTAAGGGGAAGCTTAGCATTTTGCAATCCATCCTTAGAGCTTGAAACTATGGCTTCCTAGGTGGGTCTTTGAGACTGTACTTCACACAGGAGTGCAGATGGAGCTTTATTTCTAATGATATTTGACAGGTTGCTGTTGTATAACCTGTTATTGAGTTGCTGGTTTGTTCATGGCTGAAGCAAATTTATGTTCGTAGCTTCCCCATCGAATTTTCTATCGTTTTGGGTACTAGCCCATGCCGTTCCACTATGGAGGGCGCCCCTTTCTGCAAGTTTGCAGATTTTATCTTGGAGTTTCTAATTTTTGGGAGAAGGTCGACCTTTCTTGAAAGCCGTACCTTCCTTCTTGTTGGCTTGGGAATCGTGCCAGTTGTTTCTCTTTGTTTGAGGCTCGTTTTCTCAGTGGAGGTTGGACGCCTAGCTCTTAGCTATTGATTGGCTGTGGTATGAGAGCTTTTCGAGCTAAATTGGAGAAGATACGTCCAATTTGGTGAATTCTATCCCTGTTGATCTGATTTTCTGTATTTCCTGTTTCTGATCAGATTAGTTTGAAGTTGTTATAATGCTGTTCTAAGTTTCTTTCTATATCATTTTGGCATTGTAAATGTTAGAGGAAGTGGTACTCTAAACCACTGGACATTTTGGGAATTCATGTTTGTCACATTGCTGCTGTTTATTAATCATTTGTAAGCTGTTTAGTAGTATTAACGACAATTTGTTTGTTTGCTGCAAATTACTTTGTTGTATTCCCTCGACGTAATAAAGTGGTTGTGTGGATTGTATACCCCCCACAGTTTAAGTGGAAGTGAGGTTAATTCGCTGGCTTGCCGCCTTTAAATGTTTGTAATAATCACACCCACGAAATAAGTGGAGTATTCTCACCGCTTGTGGATGCCTGCATTTGCAGAAGAAGTTGTATTTCAGTTTATTATCTAGCACTCCACCATATGTTAGCACCTCGCCTTGCAAAAGGATCTTGCGTGCACATTCTTGGTGTCGAGTTTAGCTCTCTATTTTCAGTTGTTATCAAGTTATTAGATCCTAGGGATCCTCTGACCATATGCCCGTCCTCCTCCTTAAATTGTTTTAGGGCGCATTCTTGGTTAGAGTTGTTTCAACTGTGTTTTGATTTAGAGCTAATTCTTATCGGGTGCATGATTTGCATTGTTGTGGTTGAAAATTAAAGGTAAAAATTAAGGGGTATATTTCAGTGGTATCAGAGCTTGTTTTCCTGCCATCCTGTGAGTTTCAACGCTTCATGTTATCAGATAAGAGTCAGAGAAGACCGATAGCACATCAGAAAGCAAAATAGAGTTAGTTTTAGCTTCAGAAGTTTTTTGAAGTTGACAATGTTTCAAAGGTTTTAAGAAACCTTGTCTTGCCAGTTAAGCTATGGCTTTAGATGAAGGAAAAGATTTGGCAAGATCTTTACACCTTGCGGGTGCAAGGCTCATTTATGAACTTTAGACAAGGCAAGAAGAAGTGAGACTATTTCTTATGTTGGTACAATGTTTGAATCATGTGAAACGGTCACCTTCAGGGATAATTAAAATAGCATTGGCGCCTGCAGCAACTTTCCTGAAACGATCTTATTGGTTGAGGCATCTAGATGATGAGATCAATCTGCTGGTTACTTCATGCCTCAATGAAGTGATGAGAATTTGGGCACCCTATGATGATAAAACAATGGAAAGAGTTCTTCATATGTTCATAGAAAGCTTTCAAGATCTCGATGAAACTGATAGCAATCAATATTCTATAAGAGTTGCTATACTGAAGATCTTTTCAAAACTCAAAACAAGTAAGTTGTTGGTTGAATTGGGTATGCAAGATCAAATATATTATTTGATCCATTACCTCTACATTTCAACTTGGAGTGAATAAGAGGAGGATGTAGTTGCAACAATGAGAAACATTTTAGTTTTGATTATCAAAGAGCTGGATGACATTCCAAATTCCGTCCTATCTTTGCTGCTAAACATTCATGAACAAGAAGGGAAGAACTCCTCTACTGCTGGTTTGTTGATCAGAGGTTTGTTTAATTAGTGTGAGGGAAAATTGGAGTCACACTTGAAGAAGACAGAGCAAATAAATGAGGTGGTCATTAATGTAGAAGACGGGAATAAAATGTTGTTTCTCAATGATTCTATGGCGGATTCTCATGATGCACCTATTGATATGCATTTGTTTGCACATGCTAAGGATGAGTGCAATAAGGCAACATCAATTTTAAATATACATGAAGAGTCTATGACAAGTAATCAAAAAGACTTCGTTGGATTGCTTGTGACAAATAATGAAGAGATCAGTAATATACCTTTATATGATGGGCTTATTGAAGGTAAGAAGGATATAATCGTCAAACCAGCTATCAATGAAGATGCCTTGCTTCATTTCAATAATGGAGGTTTAGGTGGTTTTGAGTTAGATCATCAAACTACGCTCTTGGGAAAAGATATCTGTGAAGATATCAGTTTTGGTGTGTTGGGAGGTGTCTTGTTCAAAGAGGCAACACTCCAAGAGCAGCATGAAAATAACTTTCTTTTTTATCATATAAATCAACCTTTCAACATTTGGGATCCAGGTGTGAAGGTGTCTAAGGTTGTCAAGGAACCTTTATGGGATAAATTTCCATTTGATCCCAATATAGTACAAAATTCTGATTCCAATGCAAGCTATGTGATAGCCATGGGAGGAGAAAATGTCTTTGACAAAGAAGCTTGCATGGAAAAGCCCCATAATGACTCAATGATCAAGTTGGGGGTTGCTAAAACTTATGATCAATGTATCAGTGAGGTGGAAGTAGTTTTAGAAGACCAAAAGGTCCTTGCTGATGAACAGTTTAAAGAGAATCTCAAACAATAATCTGATTTTCCAATTCATGAAGCTAATTATAAACAAAGGTTCGAAGATTTGGTAAAATCCGATCCTCTTCATTTTCAGTTGACGGATGGTGAAAGCCACGAGTTTTGGAGCAGCTATGAGGACAAAAAAGACAAGAAACAAAGTTCTGATTTTGATTTGCAGCCTACCAACAGTTCGCCATCCTTGCATGCTTATGAGTGGGAAGGTCCATTCTTGATATCCATTAAGGATGAGGTGCAAGTCTTATTCAAAGTTGACTGCCCACACAGTTTGATTAAAGAGAGACAAGGAAGAGTTAGAGATGGAGCCATTCTCTTTAATCAACAATTCATCAAAGACTCCTTGGAGATTATAAAATCCAATTATATATGTTGGATTAACGAATGGGATTATGCCTTTGATTTTGTAAAGAAAGTAATTGTTGCAATTCAAGGAGTTTATTTGTTCAATAATCCATCTTTTGAGTTGAGTGTTAATTCAGTTCACTCCAATCTCTTTTTAGGTTGGGATTTGAAGGCATTACTTGTTCCATGTATTCTTGTTGTTGAAACTTTCATGGTGTGGCTTTCATGGAACACTAAAGAGGACACCGGATTTTGGATATCATTTTTGGCTCTATCTAACATTTGGGATCATAAAGAGAAATTGTTTTGGTGTATTAGAAAACTTTCATGGTTGTTTATCTTATTATGGGATTTTCAACATGATTTGATGAAGATCTTTATGTGTGAAAAGAAGGTATGTTGGAGTGATGAGTGCCAAAATTTCAGTGCTAGAGGTGCTGCTACCTTCTTTATCAGCCAATTGATGATTATATTTGATCATCTATTGATGGCTTGGAGAGGAAATGGGAGCAAAGAATGGTTCTTTGCTATGACGGAGTTGTTAGAGTGGGTGTTTCCAGCTTGGAATGTGATCAGAATTGTCAAAATGGACGAGAATTTTCAGTATTGCAGCTACTGTTCCTTTCCCAACATGCTGACCTCTCTTAAATTTGATGTCGAGTCATTCAATTTTGACTTGAAGGGCAGCTGGTATGCTAATATTTTCACTTCACAATCTTTTTCCAGAGATGATTTTTGGCCTCAAATGGGAAGAATGGTGATTCAGACTGATCCAAACCAGTTTTTGAATAGAGTTGGAGTTCTTTCTAGTAGTCACTTGCGAACATTCTTTGGTACTCATGTTTAGGGCATCGAATCTTGGGCTGTTTTGGTTCGTATTTCTGAGATTTTTGGAGAGAGAGCTTTGAAAGATTTCAAGTGTCTTCTTGTATATGTTTGTGATCTTTAGAGAAGGCATTGGACATTCTTGAAGAGCTTTGAGGATGGGGCTATTATGTATCTGCAAAGGGTTGTTTCCCTCTTTGCGAATATCCTTGTTGGAGTCACCTTTGCAGTTGTGGTTCTATTTGATGCTTTTAGGAGTTTTGTTGATGCAAATAATTTTGAGTTGTTTAGATCATTGTTCCTTGTGCTCCAAATGATGTTGATCATTGGCATTGATGATATTAACTTCTTAAAGACTTTGGGGTGTGAGATGTTGCAATGTTTTGAATTTTGTTCCTCTTGGTCTTTCAGTTCGAGTCATATGTTCCATAATCTTTCAGGGTTTCAGAGGAGGACAATGTTGTTTGGGTATGATGGCTTTGATTGTGTGATCAGTGTGGCGCAACATCAACCTGGCGGGTCTTTTCAGAGATGGATTTGGGGCCCTGGGATCCTACTTGTCATAGTAAGGATCAAACAATTCTTGGAGTGTGGTGGCATTGCTTGAGGTCAAGCAATTTTGGGAAGGGCGGACTGTAATGTCCCCAATTTAGCCCTACGCTCTTCTTGAGGTTTTAGCCTATTTCCGAAAACTCGTAGGCTAAGCAGATTGGAAAATTAGAGTTTCCTATTTTATAGGAGGTTTTAGATGCATTTTTGAAGGCTTGCATGCAGGAGTTTGGAAGTGTGTTTCTGGGAGTTTTCAGGGTTTTCAAAGAGCTTCAGAACGGTGTAACATACATCTCCATCTAATAACCTTTCCAGACACTTACTATTTATAGTAAGTCATGTTGGCTTCTCGATTTGTGCTCAGAAGGTGTTTGGAAACACTTACTATTTATAGTAAGTCTTGTTTACTGCTTAGTTGGTGTTCAATTGATGTTTTGCAAACTTACTATTTATAGCAGTTCTATTTTTGGTAAGTCAATTTATAGTAGTATCATACTATTTTTGGCATTGGCTATTTTTAGTAAGTCTATTTTGGCAGTGTCTTCATCAGCAGTATGGTGCAGTTCATTATCCAAATTTTGGTAATGTCTCAGTTTCCAGTTTGGTGATAATTGTCTCCTTGGATTAAGTTTTATACTTAGTTAAAATTGTGTTTTGAAGTTGTACCCCACGCCTAGCTTAATGACTTTAAGTTGTTTTTAAGTTGGGGCCATAAAGTGATACATTTAATATTTTATTAAATGTTTATTCCTCTAAATGGGATGACTTGGGAGAAAATATGAAGAGTTTTAAATATTTCAAAAAGAAATGCTTTTTGAAATGGACGCCTCTTGGAGAAGTTGAAGAGTTTCTTGTTTGGAGGTTATAGTTAATTCATCTCCTCTTTGGAAGCTTATTTATTGATGCTTTGCTCATTCATTCGCATCTTGGAAAATTGAAAGTAAAGTTATGCTGCTGGTTTGAAATCCAGAACCTGGCTAAGGGGAGGCTTAGCATTTTGCAATCCATCCTTCGGGCCTAAAACTATGGCTTCCTAGGTGGGTCTTTGAGACTGTACTTCACACATGAGTGCAGATGGAGCTTTATTTTTGATGATATTTGACAGGTTGCTGTTGTATAACCTGTTATTGAGTTGCTAGTTTGTTCATGGCTGAAGCGAATTTTTGTTCGTAGCTTCGCCATCGATTTTTCTATCGTTTTGGGTCCTAGCCCATGCCGTTCCACTGTGGAGGGTGCCCCTTTCTGCAAGTTTGTAGATTTTATCTTGGAGTTTTTGATTTTTGGGAGGTCGACCTTTCTTGAAAGTCGTACCTTCTTTTTTGTTGCCTTGGGAATCGTTCCAGATGTTTCTCTCTATTTGAGGCTCGTTTTCTCAGTGGAGGTTGGACGCCTAGCTCTTAGCTGTTGATTGGCTGTGGTATGAGAGCTTTCCGAGCTGAATTGGAGTAGATACGTCCAATTTGGTGAATTCTATCCCTACTGATCTGATTTTCTGTATTTCCTGTTTCTGATCAGATTAGTTTGAAGTTGTTATAATGCTGTTCTAAGTTTCTTTCTATATCATTTTTGCATTGTAAACGTTAGAGGAAGTGATACTCTAACCATTGGACATTTTGGGAATTCATGGTTGTCACATTGCAGCTGTTTATTAATCATTTGTAAGTTGTTTAGTAGTACTAACATCAATTTGTTTGTTTGCTGCAAATTACTTTGTTGTATTCCCTCGACGTAATAAAGTGGTTGTGTGGATTGTATACCCCCCACAGTTTAAGTGGAAGTGAGGTTAATTGGCTGGCTTGCCGCCTTTAAATGTTTGTAATAATCACACCCACGAAATAAGTGGAGTATTCTCACCGCTTGTGGATGCCTGCATTTGCAGAAGAAGTTGTATTTCAGTTTATTATCTAGCACTCCACCATATGTTAGCACCTCGCCTTGCAAAAGGATCTTGCGTGCACATTCTTGGTGTCGAGTTTAGCTCTCTATTTTCAGTTGTTATCAAGTTATTAGATCCTAGGGATCCTCTGACCATATGCCCGTCCTCCTCCTTAAATTGTTTTAGGGCGCATTCTTGGTTAGAGTTGTTTCAACTGTGTTTTGATTTAGAGCTAATTCTTAACGGGTGCATGATTTGCATTGTTGTGATTGAAAATTAAAGGCAAAAATTAAGGGGTATATTTCACGACCCAAAACTTTGATGAGACTGAACGATGCAACAACTTTTTAACGGAATAGATTCTTCACTTTTGCAACACAAACAAAAATATTGCCATTGAATTCTTTGAAAACCCTAAAGCCATGAAGTGTTGATAAAGACAAAAATTGATGAAGCCGTTGATCTCTATAGTAATGGCTCGAGCAAGCGACAACTGTGTTATCTCTCTCTAGCCATTATCAATTTTGAATTCAAGTTGTTGTTCTTGGTGGGAGTTTTTTATCGATGGCTAACACCATCTTTCGTTAGTGCAAAAGCCATTTGAAATTCCAATGGCCAAATCGTGCTGTGAAGAGGATGTGCACTGCAATGAGAAGTTGCCATATGTAAAGTTTCCTTTGAGTCACAGGGTTGGCCCCAAACTTACTATTGGGCCTTTAAAATAGAGAATTCCATGTTGTTCAACCTTTACATCATGGAAGACACGTCAACATACCACATTAGCACATCTTTGAACAACTTACATTTTTAGAACTTGTGCTAAGAAGAAAGCATGCATTGTAATGAAGATGAGAAACGTGGCAGTTATTTTGTAGACATTGTAATGTCCCCAATTTAGCCCTACGCTCTTCTTGAGGTTTTAGCCTACGAGTTTCCCTAATTTAGACATTGTAATGTGCACATAAGATCCTTTAGAAGGCGAGGTGCTAACATATGGTGGAGTGCTAATTACAAAACTGAAAAAACACTTCTTCTGCTAGCAAGCATCCACAAGCAGTGGGAATACTCCACTTATTCAGTGGGTGTGATAATTAAAAATATTTTAAGGCGGCAAGCTAGCCATGTAACCACACTTCCACTTGTATAGTGGGGGGTATACAAATCCTCACAACCACATATTTTGTCGGGGGAATACATCAATTAAAAAAGCTTTATTAAACTCAACTACTCAATCGTGGGAGTATAAAATAAACTAAAACTGCAGCAACATAAACAATAGTTGTTACTACTACTAATCAACTTTACAAACAATGAATTACAACTGCAAACAAAGAGATAAGCTTCCAAAATCTGCCAATGGTTAGAGTAATCAACCTCTAACATCTACAATATGAAATGATGTGGAATTGAAGCTCAAATCAGTATTTAAACAATATCTAACCAATCTGATCATAAATAGAAAATACAGAAAACCAAACCAGCAAGATAAGAAATCACCCAATATGGACGTAACTTCTTCAATACAGCTCCGGGAAGCTTCTAACAACAGCCAAATGAAGCCTCTCAACTAGGCATCCAACCTCCACTAAAGAATTCATGCCAAACACAACAAATATAGATAACACGAATCCCAATGTAGCCTTCAAGAAGTGGTACGACCTCCAGGAAGGGTCGACCTCTTCTAGAAAATTCAAGACTCAGTATAAAATTCTGAAACTTCTCAAATCTAGGCGCCCTTCACAGTTGAACAACATGAGCAAATACCTAGAACGAGAATAAATTCCATGACGAAGCTATCAGTGAAAATTTGCTTCAAGCATGTATAATCCAACAGCTCGATAACAGGCTTTACATCAACAACTTGTCCAACAACATCAAAATTAAAGCTCAATCTGCACCTTTGTATGAAGTACAGTCACAATCAACCACCTAGGAAGCCATAGTTTCAGGCCCGAAGGATGGTACATTTGCTTTGCTTCCCCTTAGCCAGGTTTGTATGTGCTAAGCTTCCTCTTAGCCAGGTTCTGGATTCAAACCAGTAGCATAACTTTACAATAATTTTCCAAAGATGAGAAACAATGAGCAAGGCATCAATAAATAAGCTTCAATTGAAAAATGAAGCAATCTGTAACTCTCCACAAGAAACTGTTCATTTCCTCCAAGGGAGACGCCACCTCAAAAACATTTTAAAATATTTGAAACTCTTAATATTCTTCCCAAGTCGTCCAACTTTTGAAAAGATATTTAAACATTAATGAAATATTAAAATTCATTAATGAGGCATCGAACTCATGGCCCCATTTTTAAAACAACTTGAATTTATCAAGCCTAAGCGTGGGGTAGTACTTCAAAACATAAAATTGATTAAGTATGGAACTTAGTCCAAGGAGGTAACCAAGAGCAATGCTCAAACTGCAACTGATTACTGCTAAAAATAGCAAATTGACATTAGCCAAGCTGAACCAAGCTGATGATGATGCCACTGCCACAAAAAGATTTACTAAAAATAACAAATGCTAAAAATAGTAAGTATACTTCAAAACCATCAGAA
The DNA here is from genome assembly GCA_007115665.2 of Sequoiadendron giganteum. Lineage (NCBI taxonomy): Eukaryota > Viridiplantae > Streptophyta > Pinopsida > Cupressales > Cupressaceae > Sequoiadendron > Sequoiadendron giganteum. The sequence goes on from CM021103.1 coordinate 100,163,903, forward strand.
AGCCAAACTGAACAGCCTCACTGCCCATAATAGAAATGTGGACTGCAGATGATTGAAATGCTATTAGAATGATATTGCTATAAATAGACTTACCAAAAATAGCCAATTGTTATAAATAGTAAGTTTGCAAAACATTATTTGAACATCGATTGAGCAGTAAACATGACTTACTATAAATAGTAAGTGTTCCCAAATGTCTTCTGAGCATAAGTCGGGAAGCCAACATGACTTACTATAAATATTAAGTTCTTGGAAAGGTTATCAGATGAAGATGCATGTTATACCATTCTGAAGGTCTTTGAAAACCCAAAAAACTCCTAGAAGCACACTTCCAAACTCCTGTATGCAAGCCTTCAAAAAAACATCTAAAACCTCCTATAAAATAGGAAACCCTAATTTTCGCTTCAACTTATCCTACAAGTTTCCGGAAATAGGCTAAAACCTCAAGAAGAGCGTAGGGCTAAATTGGTGACATTACAGACATTCGATAATAACTCAAATTGCTCGCCCGTGCTCACACTGAGTAGACATCACATGTTGCTATAAAACATCGCATCTTTACCTTTTGCTTCCTTTGAAAAGTTTTGCTATATTTGAAAGAATGCATTACAAATAAGAGCTTGCCACTTGTGAATGATGTGTCCTTTATCTGGGAAACAATTACAAGTTGTTGGGAGTGACACATGGCAATATATTGTGCTAGCACAACTTTAATGGCTTGATCGAGTATAACTTGCAAAAAGAAAGCTTGCACTACAATGAAAACATGACATGTGTTGCTTAGCCATTCTTGTTGAGCTTTCATGAAAATCATAACTAAATGATTACTACTGAACTAAGTCTGCTGCATGTATAGCCTATTGCTTAACCTATCTATATCTTAATCTATGTTATTTTCTTGTACTCATACATCTATTTCAAGTAAACAATCTATCAAGGCATTAACAAATGTATCTTTCCTGCAATGGGCACTATTTATCATTAAGCTTATCTTTTGGAAATATATATGATGATTGTTGACTTGTTTATCGGTTGGTCTTTTCTTGTTGATTTATATTTTGTCTCATTCTTAAGCTTGCTTGATGCCACCCTAATTTTTTCATATCTTGACTTGTGCTTAGAGAAGCTTGTAATGGGGCATGGTAATTTTTTTTTATATGCTATATTTGTGGGCTATTCTTGTAATATGACCATTGTAAGTACTTACCTTGTATGTGATTTGGTATCTTATTGCATATATAGGCATCCTTTGCATACTACACTATTCATGCCTTTTATGCACTAAGATTATTATGCTTTAAGTCTCACTTATATATTCTAAAATAGTTTACGTATGTCTATTATGTGCAAGGACAACCCATTCTATTTGTAGAGTCAAAGTCCATGTAAGAGATACAACGTCATCTTGGTTCCGTGTATATTAGTGCATAATATCCACTTGCTATATCAAAATACGATTATTATTTAAATTATTTATAGTATAACCAAAGCTCACAAAGTATCTTTCCATTTTCATACTTATTTGTCTTACATATTTCAATTACATCTCCTCCCTATATTTTTTAATTTAATATTTGATCCTTGGTGGGAATTATTTTTTATTTATTTCATAACATACACATCACAACAACATATCATCATCATTATCATGACCTAGCCTATCCTTCTTGTCACGAGCTCCATCAAAAAATAGTCTTTTTTGTCAATCTCTCAAGGAGGCATCCTATGTCTATCCCTTGGTCCATTGGGGCAATATTGGAGAACGTCACCAACATAATTCATTTCATACCAAAATTATTTCTTTGAAATAACACCATAAGACACATTGTTTCAAAGAGGGGCAAAATTTAAACACCAAAAAATAGCACACATTTCCATCTTTCCATCTTATCATTATCCTCATCAATTCTTCTATCCATATTAATTGAATATTTTTTAATTATTTAATTAAGCTAATATCCTCTATCTTTTCATTTATAATAATTAAATAATTTTTAACTATTTAATTAATTGATCATTTATCAGTTTCCCTCTAACATTAATTAAAATCAAATCAAAATTATCTTTGGTCCACTATAATTAAATACTTCTTCATAAATTATTTAATCTATAATTAAATAAATTAAAATAATTTATTTAAATTTTATATTATCTTTCCCTCCAAAATAAATAAATAATTTATTTATTTCTCCAACCATCCTTATGAATTAAATAAGTAAATAAATTCATTTAATTATTTCAACACACACATCATCAATACAATTCATTTCATTTAAATTATAACTCCTACCCTATCTCAATTTTTCCTATCTAATGATATTTTAGCAAGCTAGCATTATCATTATCAAGCAAGAACTAGCCTAGACCATTATCAAGTAGATTATCATCTTGAAGCATAATCAAGAAAGAGTGTCATCTATCTACTATCTTTGATAAAATATCATTATCAATATTATCATACTATCATTATGCTATCATGGTTATGCTATTTTGAAGAGAAACCTACATATCAAGCATTCAAGCTACTATCAAAGAAACAATGGAGAAAATTAAGGTATTTGTTGTGGTATAATCATTTATTCTTTCATTTTATGCATAGATCTTAAGCTTTATTAAGTGATTTTTGAGTGAGAATTTGGTACTTTCATTGTATTAATCCTATGTTTCATGATTCACATTTTTATCATCCACAAAGTGAAATGGTTTTATTTAAGTAAAATAATAGAAGAGAGTTGATAAAAGAATATTTTCTAAAAAATAAAATAATAGTTCGTAGAAATAAATTACATACTGAAAAATAGGAAAAAATAGGAACTTACAACTAAACGATTGAAATCACTATCGAAAATATGAATGCATCACAACAACATCTGTACAAAGCACTTTAATTAATATAGAAGAGTTTCTATATAATGCAACAATATAACCTTACTATTTTCCTAGTTTGCAAAACCAAAAATGGAAACACAACAATAAATACTAGATAATGGAAATTTAGAGTAATCAACTATTTATAACAATATCTACATAGTTTAAATAATAATAGGAATGGATTTACAAACAAGAAATAACTTGTAAACCCTCATGTCATTGAGTTCTCTTAAGATACCTTTAAGGGCAAGAAAAAGGAAAAATGTTGAGGGCTATTCGGGAATTTTCCTTAGTTAATCCTTTCTTTGGTATTTCTACCTTCATAGTAGCCAAGATAGATAGATAGGAAAATAGCGTGTGAATGCTCCTATCCCAAGTGTGTCTAATGTTCAAAGTTGTGAATGTAAAAAATAACATGTAAATAGAACGAAAGAAAAAGGTTGTGAGAATCCCAAAGTGTTGAATGATACAAAAAGATAAATAATTGAAATAATAATGAAAAATGGGAAAAATATCATGCACAAAGGATTGAGGAAGTTGAAGAGAATAAGAGAGCTAAAAATACTACTATAAGAGTGATGTAGAAATCTATAGAGCTTGAGAGAGCTATCAAAAGATCTTGAGAGTCCAGTAGCTTTCAAGTGAAAGCCAATATATTTCCAAATTAAAATATCATTGAAAAAGAGGAGAAAAAGGAAGAGGTTGATGAGTCATTTGGAATCATCCCAAGTTGTTTTCATTGATCTAGAAAGGTGACAAGTGGAAAAATGCTTAGAAATGGCCACAAAATAAGATTTAACTATTGTAGGATTCTAGTGTGATGTATGGACAACTATGTATCAATACACTAGTTTCCTAATAGTTTGGGCTAAAAATTAATGAGAGACTAGAATAACATAGAAATAACTTAAAAGTAACATAAAAGTGACTACAAGAGATAAGGTCTAAGAACCATGGGAATAAAAAAGGCTAATTCAAGGGGGTGAAATGAGCCTACAAAAATACCAAGGGAATTGACATGAAAGTGAACATAAAATATATAATGAGATTGCAAGGATATGCAATTTTTGATATTACAATACCTTGGCTTGAGTGAAAAGAAATAATTTTCAATGGCTTCTTACGAGTGGAGTAGTGGAATGGACGAGAGAAATAGACATAAGAAAGATAATGACAAGGAATCCATATATTTGATACCGCTAATGATGATTCCAGAGAAGTGATATTAATTTTTATAAATTATAAATGAATGAATGTGAGTATTCAATGGAAAATGGGTTAAAAAATTTCATCTAGAGTTTTCAAGAAAGCTACTATTAAAACTAGAATAAGTATTAAGAAATAAAGAGAAAAGTATCTTTTATGTTTAATATTTGATCTTCCTCCTAATTTTCACACATGTTTATTTTCAATAGTTTAAATACTAATCTAAATTTATGATACAAATATAAAAAGTTTTTTTATAAAAGTGATTACCTTAGTTAATCCTCTATTTGGTGTGTTTCAATCTCCACAAAATACAATATAAAAGTGATTACCTTAGTTAATCCTCTATTTGGTGTGTTTCAATCTCCACAAAATACAATAGGAAAATTTGGAGTGCATGTATACCTACTACCCATGTGAATGTTGTGTGTGCAAGATATCATGATCTAAAGACAAAACCATAGGGAGAACTAAGGAAGAAGATGTGATTATTTTTCAAAATAGATTATAAAGAGTACAAATAAGGATGAAAAATTATCCAAATTAGAGTGCGAGAACAAGGATTTTATTTTCCATTTTCTCTATTTCTAACCTTGTTTCTTTTTTCCTTCTTTTTATTTATTTTGTCCTACTCTAAGGACTTGATGCTCTCACTAGTTTCCTATTTTCTTTTGGCTTGGAATGAGTGAAGAAATCTTATTTCTAATGGATTCTCATAAAGGAAATACTGAAATTATGGAATAAATTAAAAGAAAAAGGAAATAAAAAGGATTCCATATTTTAAATTACACTAGAGGATATGTAAACTTTATTTTTTCAAATTTCAATCTTCTTCCCACTTTTTAATGGAGTCATGGTAATTCACCTATATTTTGGAGAAGAAAACTGATGGTAAGTTTTTCAAATGAATTATTGAATGTGAGTATTGGAGGGAAAAACTAGTTATAATAATTATTATATTAAGTTCTTACGAATTTTTTTGAAAGCATAATAAGGATCATGGAGTGAAGAGGTGGGCCACTTAACATTTTAAAAATTGATTGTATCCATAATGTTGGGGTAATTCAAGTTTTTGTGAAAATTGAAGGGCCCAAACTTTTGTGGCTGGTAAATGAGATGTTTATAGGGATATAATTATGACTATAGAGAAGGTTAGGATTAGGTGAAAATTAGTGCAAAAACATAAGGTGGAGATGGTAAAGTAGGAATTTTTTAATCCTATAGACTTATGGATTAGGATGGGTTAAAGGAGATATTCAAATAGGAATTTTTTAATCTTATAGACTTATGGATTAGGATGGGTTAAAGGAGATATTCAAATTCCTTTTAATTTAGGTAATATTGAACAATTTTTTATGTCGATAATATTATTATTTAATTTTGGTGGATGTTTCTCTTATAGACATTTATGGAGTTGTATTTAGTAGCCCATGTTCATATTATAAGAAAATAGTCTTTTATAGGGGAGGATAAATTCTAGGCTACTAAGAATAAGAAATCCTTCATTTTTTATGCTTTTAGTGGTGGTGACAAGTGTTCAAAGATCCAAAATCTTTATGGGAAGATGGGTGGTATAATTTTTCTTTCCAATGGGAAAACTAATGTTGATGATATCACTCTTAGTTCAAGAAATATTTTTATTGTATGATCAAAATGTATGAATACAGAATTATACTAAGTTATATTTTACTTTAAGATTGTGTCATAATATGTATTTACATGCATTTCACTATTTGAGGGTTTGTACCACTCCTATCTACTAAGTTTAAATAGCTTCTGGGGACTACAAGTTTCATGATTAGGGAAGTTTAATTTAAAAATGGATGATATTGTGTAGTCTTTGGCATGAGTCTACAAAATATCTATGATTTGTTTATGTTGAGTTATGTGTAGGGTGAAATGGCCCATCAATGTATATGCTTTGATTGATGAAAAGTAGAAAAATATGATTTTTTTTGACAAATATTCCAATTTACACTCATAGTATTTACATGATCATTGACCTAAAAAGCTAGTTAAATTTTTTATAGGTAACAACCTTCAATCTTTTGGCATTCCAAAATTCAAATATTTTATTTTCTCATTCTTCCTTAATAGTCATGTTAGCTTGTATGGCTGGATTATCTAAATATATTTTTTTATGTTTAAATTATGGAATTAACTAAGTCTTGTAACTTAATTTTTGGGAATTATTCTTAGATATTTTTCTTCGTATACATGACTATTAAATTATAACATGCAATTGTGACATTGTTATAAGTAGTTGTAATTTATTTTGAGAGAGTGTTTGCAATATCTTAAGAAAGTATTTGGACTAATGATCAATTGTAATTTACCATTGAGAATACTTAAGTGATTTTTTCTCATAATCTCTAAGTTTTTACCCAAAGGAAGTTTCTCTAAAATTTCTTTGTTCTCTTTATCATGATTTTTCTCTTTATCATGATTTTTCTCTCTAACATTTGTTTCATGCTATATTTTTATTTATGTTATAATATTCAATCACTTATTTCTCTCAAATTCTAATTTTAACAAATTTTATAATTAAGTAACGAATCTAAATTTTTTCCTTGGTAATTACAATGTTGAACAAGAATTAAAAGAATAATTACTTTCTATCTATTTTTCTATCACATGGAGAGACTGAATAAATATATATCTTCTCACAAGTTAAACAAGCTCACCTTACATACAAACTATGTAATAAACTCGTATTACTTTGTCAACAATCAATGAGTACAACATAAAGTTCTTTCTTGTAATAAAATTCCCCACCCTCTTCCCTACTACTATAGCATTTTCCAAACATATAGATAAAAAAATATGTTCATATACATGTATGAATATGATCTATATCTTAGGTGATACCATGTTAGTAGATTTTATTAGCACTCACTTTTTTTGTACTTCCTATTAAATTCCATGATACAACTTAAAATCCAAGTAGCAACAATAGTTTTACCAACAAGTATATTAGATATAGTCATTGACCTAGGTCTTCATGTGCAAGACAACATTCCTACAGTTCAAACTTGGGATTAGGGTGGCCTAGCTTGGGGGCTTGATTTGCTCATTAAAAAACTTGTTGATCACCTTATGCATTTTGGTTCAAATCTATACAAGACAAGGCTCTTTTACAAAAAAAAGGTATAGAGGAGAATAATCTAATATTTTCATACAAATTGATTTTCCAACTTTGTTATTAATGCTCATTTTAGCAAATATTAAGTGCCAATATTTTTATACTGAAATGTGTAGCATATCACATAATGAACCGGAAAAATCCTACTAATGGAAGATAAAAATATAAATAATGATGTGCACCTAATTGCACTCTACATGTAGGGTGATCCCACAATGCTGGTTTACAATTTTTGGCCAAGCTGGACATTGAATTGATTTTTTTAACTAAATATTCACTTTTAGACATCTATAGTGGCTAAACTATGAAAAATTTGAAGATGATGCAAACTAGTGATTTGTGACATTTTGTCCATAGAATCTAAATACATTTTTTTCAATTTTTTTTGGAATCAAATTGCAGTTCTTTTTCCATCTCCTTCAAAAATTAGTTTTTTCAGTAAACACCATTTTTAAGGAGCGATGCTCATCGTATAACACAACTTTTTTTTTCCATAAAGGATAATTTTTTTTTTTTTTTTAATTTAAATTTGTAACTATGATATCTAGTGCTTCTAATTGGTTTCATAGTGTTTTATTGAGTATTTTTTCCTTAATCAAGTTTCAAAGTCAAACCAATCACAATTCAGACATAGGCAGACCGTATAACACAATTTTTTTTTGTATGTATCGAAATTCAATTTTTTTTTTGTTGAATCAAAGACTTCAATATTTGGTGCACTCATATTTTTTAATTTTTTTTTGATAATCTTCTATTTTTCCACATGTGCAGAATAGAGAGTTTAATTTTCGGTGAAAAACTTACATTCACAAGAAATAAAAAATAAATATAATAATAAAATTAAATTTATTTAAAATTATAATTTTTGGGAAGTTTATAATAAAGACTACATACTTACAATTTTTTTTTAAAAAACGAATTCATTTGATCCCCCAAAAGGTAAACCAAAAGTGGGTTTTTATCAACATTTTGATAGGTGTAAAGGAGACTCCATTATAAGTATGGTTTAAAATTAGTAGGGTTCTATCCAAAAGGGTTTGATCTAAGGTGGTTTGATCAAACCCTTTTCAATTAGAATCCTTCAAATGAAACTTTTTAAAGCTTAAATCATTATATTTTCAAAAAATATGTGATTTCAACAAAAATCAGAATCTCTCAAAAATTGTAAACTAGCATTGTGGGATCACCTTGCATAGTAAGTTCACAACTTTTCATGAAAATATCGTAGAGAAGCTTTTAATTTCCCAAGACTATTGGTATAGATGGGTGAGATTCATCATCATTTAACACTTTTTATAATATGTCAAATATGTGTGTATAAAAATTCTACATCTTATGTCATATCATAGATATAAGTGGAAAAATAGATGATCTACCCATATCCAACTTTGGTTTGTTGCAAGGAGCTCCTACCATTGGAAGCATAGATTTGAATATTCTAGAAGTCGTTGGAAATATTATGCAGTACATAAATAGATATTATTCAACATGGAACCCATGAGGAAATAGTCAAAGGGAAAAAATGATGCACCGATTGATCCTTGATGATCCTTTCTTGTTAGGCAGTCCAACAATCCACACATACAAAAATAATTAGAACTAAAAATCCTATATCATAATTGAAATTCTATCTTATCTAAAATTTATTAAAACTAAATTATATAATGTCTCTTTTTTTGAATTTGTTGTCATAGTGAATCTCAACATTAATCTATACCTTAGAGGGTGTATTGGAAATGAAATGCACTTCTTGATATAATTTGAAAGGTTCCATCATGAAAAAGAAAGTAGCTCATTGGTGGAAAACCTCACTAGCTACAAGTAGATTCTATGTTTGAATTGAGGCTAGATCCAATGTTCTCATTCATTTACTTATAATTCTTTAGAAAAACAAATATAATCCTTATCAAAAAGTAGAAAAGAAATTAAAATTAAGATCTATGTAAAAAACCTAGGATGGCTCTTGATCAACTTATGTATTTGACTGTGTACATGCACTCCAAGCTTTCGAGAATATTACATTCATTTTCATTCCAAAGGTATAAATCTATGGGAAAAATATGCAAGTAATCCTATGGAAGAAAGAGTGAGATTGTCTCAAAAAAAGTCCTTAAAAATTAAATTACTAAATTTTTATTTTAGAATATTTTGAATTTATCATCCACTTTTAAAACTATGAAATTACAATGAAATTTTATTAGTGTTTCAAAATCAAAATTTTAAAACATATAGAATGTAATAACATAAATAAATAGAAAATTAATGTAATAACATAAATAAATAGAAAATTTATGTAATTTATAATCATAATATAATTTAGTACATTGAATAATACATAAATTAATAAATAAAACAAAAAATTAACAAATAAAAACTTGTAAATGATTAATTCAATTTATATCTAACTTAATTATAAAATATTATGCTAATTTACTTTTCAATAATCATAATTTTTTAAGATGAATATTTCATTCTAATTATTATTATACTACTAATAAAAATTATTGTTCTAATTGTCATCGTACAAACAATTTACTTAATAAATTATATACACGAAGCAGGTCGTTTAAACGTGAGATTTTGTGGAGAGCTCATCGCTCAAATACCCGGGATTTATGTAACAAAACATTCCTCTTCTCTCTGTAGTTAATATATCGGTTTTGACGTATTTATACTTTTTCACTTGTTAATTTCCTCCAGTTTATCTGATTTTATTTCATTAAAGATGATTTATGGTAATTAAAAAGAAAGTACCACAAGATCAAGCAATAAAAATATCGCAAAATATGGCCCATTCCGAAAATTATCTAGAAATAGACGCCTCAGAAAATCTTATCTAATACTTTTCCTTCCTCCTTAATGAATGCGACGGATCAAAACGAATATAGAAAATTGAGTGCAAGCTTTATTGAGTATCCAAATAATTGATGGAAGAGCTACCGCATACCATTGTTCATCGACAGGTACGTTCTAGCCTCAAAATCGTTAATAGAATCCTGATATGATAAGAATATTAAAAAAGGTAGTACAAACTAATGGAATACCTCACCACGATGCTACTTCCATCCACCTCAAAGTGACCAGGATGAATTGTTGACAGCTTTTACCAACACAGTTAATTTTATCCTGGGTTGTATCACTGTCCCCGGGGAGCTTGAGAAAAAATTCCTATAAAGAGAGGAAGTAAATAGAAAACTTTACAATTGAGAAGGCAGTGCAGGAATAACTATTATATAGCACTTCTGGAGTGAGGCAATGGCTACGACAAGCAGAGTTCTGCTACTTCTGGTGGTCGGAGCTAGTGTGAGTTGTTTCAGAGGGATGGCAAGCTTTCGGTTTTCTACGTTTTAGTTGTTTATTTGTTTAGTTGTTTTCGTATACAAGGAAGACTAATACCGTGCGCATGGCTTTCAGGCAATTATTGGTTTCGATAAGATTGGTGCGGACAACAGTAACGTTGCGGAGGTACAGCGTCAGCGGTGGCGAGAGAAGCTTCCAGACATTGGAATACCCCAGCCGCTAGTGGATCGTCTGTCCCCTCTTTCTCTAAGAGAGCTGAAGGATTTCGCCACGGCGCTGAAGAGCAGAGACGCTACTTCTTTCAATGCCTCCCAGTTCTGCCGGTCTGCCGGTTTGTTATGCCGTGTAAAGATACCGTTTGAACATGGTTGTTCAACTTTTGGAGGCTCCAAAGGTACGCTTGAGGAGGTGAAGGAGAACGTGTTCTTTGACAAGGAAGAGCTGCGGGAGTCCGGAGAAATAATATTGCCGGATATGGGCCCTCCCAGAACACGGATGCCATTTTTGCCAAGCGAGTTAGCAGAGATGATGCCGCCATTCTCTACTGCAAATGTTTCTCAAATTTTAAAGTTGTTGGACATCCCGAGCGAGTCAAATATGTCCCGTAACATGGTGGGCACGTTGCAGATGTGCGAGGAAAGGGCAGAAGAAGGAGAAGTGAAGAGGTGCAGCACATCCATTGAGGGCATGGTGGAATTCGTAGTGTCCCTTTTGGGATCTGACGTAGCCCTGCTTAGTGACCAGTCCGTCGTGGGATCCGGTCAGCGGGCCACGGTTACCAAAGTGGCTAAGAGGGAGAACATCGTGGGCGGTAAATCGACTGTATCGTGTCATAACTTCGTGTTTCCTTACGGAGTGATTTATTGTCATTCTATCAAGGGGAGTGAGGTATTTGATCTTCAGTTGAAGGTCGTGCAGGGTGACAAAAAAGTAGTAAGGAACGCTACGGCACTCTGTCATTATTTCTCCGACGGAGTGGGAGGAAATCGGGCTTCTTGTCATGCCGTTTACGGGGAAATGTTACTATGGATGCCCAAGCCTAAGCGTGAATAGTTATTAGATCTTCGTGTATTATGTGGATTATAGTAGGTTCTTATTAGATCTTATGTGGATTATAATCCTTGTGTTTTGCAATATGAAGAAATACATTATAAGGTAGAACTGTTTGTCTTTTTTATTCTGTGAAAGGATTCGGTACTAATAATTCTATCATATGTTATTGTTTGATTTTGTTGAATGTTTGTAAATTGGGTTGGAGGGATGTTATTTGTAAGATGGATTTTATAATTTTGGTTTCTCTTTTAAATAAAGACTCTTTTTGGTGGTTAGTATCTTTGGTGGCTTAGACTTTTCGTCTATATTATATAAATATGTGTAGACACCTAAATATTTTCCTAATATACCTTTATCATAATCAAACAAATACACCAGCTTGTCAAGCCCCTTTCACTTTTTGACACTCACTTAATTTAATAATCTTATTATTTAAGTAAATCACTTTTTCCATTTCATCTTACATAAATAAATACATTTATTATTATTTACACCTATTTTTCACCTTACAAATAGCTAAAATATTTAAACATGTATTTTTCACTTATTTAAGGAGTGGCAAGTACAATTGTCCCTTGTGTTTCTCATAATTGTAACTGCTTGCTAAATTTAGTAAATACATCACAACTCATCTTATTCCACCAAACTTCATCACAACCCTCCACCTCTCCTCGATCCTAGGTAAATATTCACATTCATTCCCCACCATTGATCTCTCTATCACATCTCCATTGTCCATTGCCTCTTTCAAAATCTAGAAATTTAAGGCATGTACTCCCATCCATTTTATAACATCACATTTTGAACTAAGTACATGCCATAAAAATAAATAATTTTCAAACCAAGAGTATCCACATTCCAACAATCATTGGAGAAAATGAAATCACATTAGAATTTTATGGTAACTTTGTCCTGACTACTTATTCTTTTGCATTGTTCTAAACTTCAATTTGAACTCTATTCAAGGTTTTTAATAGTTTAGAATAAGAATTCTTCATGTTGCATTTTTTTTCCTAATCCAATGCTAAATTATTTATTACAATATGTTTTAATTAGAATTTTAATAGAATTGAAAGTTAAGGAATTTGATATAGTTAAAGATAACTACTTTATACCTTGAAAAATCCTTATATTACCTTAGAATATGACATATATGCTATTGGTCAAATACAAAAATGAAGAAAATTTCAAGTAGAAATACTAAAAAATATTTCATGTTAAAATTAAGAGCATTTTCTATCTATTGACACAATAATAATATGTAATAGTTGAGTTAAATAAACAATATATTAAAATAAAATTATATTTCCAACTAGAAATGAAAGTAGGAATAAAGAGAGTTTCACATGAGATGTCGGAGCTCACTTCTCCAGATTCCAACGCATAGCACAAACATCCTTATGTAGTGCTATCGTCCTTCACCAAACAGTTCAAAATTTCCCAAAGTGCTCATCTCAATTGTCAAAGTCGTACTACCCTACACACATAGAGATGAGAAAAATGGTGGGTTGTTTACAAGTTTATCTTTGTTGAACCCCCATTTTGATCTTTTGACCTCCACAGATAACCAAAAGAAAATATGATAAACTATATCATATGAATTCTATCTAAATTAAGGATTAAAACAAAACTATGAATTTTCTTTTGATAATGATGTCGACCCTAGTCTATGAGGAATAACACCATTGAGTATGAATAAACTTGGTACCAACAATAAATAGATATATTTCAATCTAAATATATTATTCTATAAATTTAAGACAATAACAATATATAATAGAGAGTATTACCAATAGTTCAAGATCATTTGTGATATCTACGATTGACTTGGCAATAGATCAGTAACTTGGAAGCTTCAACCATTGTCATAAATATATCATTTTAATCAACAATGCTTGCTTCAAGATTGCAATAATGGTTGTAAATATTTTGATAGAGTTTCCTCAAGTGAAGGAGAGAGAGAGTTGATTTCATGGAAGTCTCAAATATCTCTCCAAAATGAAAAAGGGGGTTTATTTTCTTGAATAGGAAGATAAAGCCTCTAATTTCTCATTCAAGAATTATGACACATGCCATACACGGTCCACATAGAAAGTGTGCTTTTGAATTTCAAAAATTCATTGGACGCCAAGGCATCGAGCAAAATTTTACACATAGTGCTATCATCTAGGAGAATTCTATTGAAATTTAGGTTGCAAGTTGGTAATACTTTGTGTTTGTTAACTACAAAATAAAATATTTTTTTTTGAAATATAAAAATTTATAATTGATTTTAAATCCAAGTGGGTTCAAGTTGTAAGTGTGAAATTACACTAGTATGTAATTTTTGACACTACTTTATACCCCCACTTTAGTGAGCTAATTACACTAATACATTAGATACACTAAAGTAGACATTATAATACATGAATTTATAATAATGTATTCTAAAAGAGGACACTCTAGAGGATGTAAAAATGCATCAAGTGGATTGATGATGTCCCTAGGTTTGAGTTTGGAAATGCTCCATAATATTCATCATAAATTTTTGTAGCTTTTTTTGACATGCAAATTTATAAATATCTTGTAAAATGAAAAAGTATCAGTTTCCCAAAATAAAAAAAAAACTACATGGAGAGAAGAGTGTTTTGAAGATAATTTCAAAAGAAATTTTGAGAAAGAGGGTGAATAGGTTCCCCATTGTGTTTTTGCCACTTTTTATAGGGTCAAAAAAGGTAAGGGTAATTCACCCATAAGAAAAATTATTTTGAATTTTGATAAAAAAAAAATGATTATATAAATAAAGAATATAGATTTTTTACTATTCACTTTTATTGTCCAATATTTTTTTTTAAAAGTTTTTTAGAAATTTAGGATTTTATAAATATAGAGACATGTATGATAGAGGAAATGTTTTATTGTTTTCAATTTCTACCTACTATGCAAGAGTATATTGAGGGAGAAGAGTTGTCCTTAATTTAGAATCAATTATTAACTCTTTCAATGGAAGAGCATGCACTTTTGCACTGAGTGGGATTGTACTAGGTATTTGATCTCTTAGAGATGCACTTCCACACCACCATGCTCATTGTGCTTATGGAGCGATGAGATGCATACACTAGTGGATGTTCATTGGATATTTATACTTTTTATCCATGGTTAGTGACTCATGATCGAGGAGTAGAGGTTGCTATCCATAGTTTAGGAGGGTCATTAGTACACTCTAGGTCAAGACATCATGAGTGACATAACATGACACATCTGTGTGATGGATTGAGTAGGGGTCAATACCCATACCCTTCATTAGACATATATTGATTGCTAAAGTGGCCATGAGAGTGGATATAGATGGATGAGGCACTATTCTTCATGGGTGCCTCATTCAAATCATTTGAGCCATGGAGATGACATAGACTATTTTTGTGTGAGGTCAAAGCATGCTCGCACACCTGTATTATGACCTCAATCATTTTGTGCATCATGATGGAAAAATCCTCTTGGCATGTATATTTCTATAAATATGGGTTCTCAAGCACAACATGTGCATGAGATGTGCAAGATACCTAGGCTAGATCCCATCAAATGTACTACTTTCTCAAGCATATCCATTGCACGAAGATTGGATATTCCTAGCTTTTTAAAATTTTAGTGATAGATTTTTGATAGGCTATACAAATAGAGATTGTTTGGCAGCTAAACTATATCGAGGTATGAGACCATGGGTCAGTTTTGGTAGAGATATGACCTAGATGCAATGATACTTCATTTTTATTGGGAGATAAAATTATATTGTTATCACCTTTTACTATTGATGGTTTAGGAGATAATTTGGCTAGGTACAACAAGTTCCTCTAGTGGTATGAACCTCTTTTTGATCTCATCATAGAATAGTCAAGGTTGGAGACCTTCCTCATTTGACCATCATAGAGGTTGCTTTGAGTGATGCAAGCAACAAGGGGGTGATGATTGTCTAGTTTTGAATGTGGATTATGTTAGTGTGACATATGGATTCATTCATAACAGCACAACAGGCAATTAGTGCCGACTTTTGCGCCATAATTTAGTGTATTTGAGTGCATGAATTGAAAAATTTGGTTGGCACCCAACTCGACGCAAACAGGCATGGTCATTTGTGCGCCAGATTTTATGCTGATTTGTGCACCGTATTTAGCCGGGACATCATATCGCCTCTGTTGGCGCCTAAAATTGCACCGAGTAGTAACGTTGGAAATTGCACCAAAATGGGCACCCAATTTGGCTTTCGGTTTTACTTCCATGTCTACTCCCATTTTTGCTTCTAGTTTTGCTTCCAATTTGACATCTAGTTTTGCTTCTGGTTTTGCCTCCAAGTTTGTTTCCAATTTTGCCTCCAGGTTTGCTTCCAATTTTGCTTCAAGTTTTGCTTCCAGTTTTCCTTCCAATTTTGCTTCCGATTTTGCTTCCAGTTTTGCTTGTGTGTTTGCTTCCAAGTTTGCTTCGAGGTTTGCTTCTAGTTTTGCTTCTGATTTTGCTTCTAGTTTTGCTTCCAAGTTTGCTTCCAATTTTGCTTCCAGTTTTTATTCTGATTTTGCTTCCATGTTTACTTTTGGTTTTGCTTCCAAGTTTTCTTCCAGGTTTGCTTCTGGTTTTGCTTCCAATTTTTCTTTCAGTTTTGCTTCCAGGTTTGCTTCCGATTTTGCTTCCAGGTTTGCTTCCGATTTTGTTTCCAATTTTTCTTTCAAGATTGCTTCTAGTTTGGCTTCCATTGTTGCTTCCTTTTTTGCTTCTAAAAATGCTTCTTATTTTGCTTTCATTTATTAATTTAATATGTTTTATTTCAATTTGATTAGTTAAATATATCACGCCACTTAAATAACTCATATGATTATAGAGTAAGTAATTTAATTATTTAACTCATATGATTAAATAACAATATAATTATTATAACATGTGATCATCATCTATAATTAAAACAAGTGAGTCAAATATTTATAATTTAATTGAATTTGACAACATCCATCCTAAGTAGTAAATTAAAATCATCATACGGGCAGGTGCATGGAAATGGGTAGTAAATTAGTGGACAACTTACTTTTTCATCCCGAAAACGCGAAAAAGCGAACGCGTTATAGTAAAACGCGCTCACGTTATGGCTTGGTAATGATCGAGCCTAGGCTTGGTCATTACCGAGCCTAACGTGGGTGTGTTAAAACGCGAGCGCGTTATAACGCGCTCGCGTTATGGTTTAAATTTCAAAAAATGTGCGCATTTTGAGTTCAAAAATTGTGCATTTTTTGAAATCAAAAAAATATTTCAAAAACGCGAGCGCGTTATAACGCGCTAGCGTTTTGGTCTACATTGAAAATATTTTCTTCTCTTTTTCTTGTCTCTTTCTTCTTGTTATCTTTTAGGGAAACTATATACATGAAATAAACATTTAAGTATAGGTTGAAATTTACATATGGACATTTACTTTCTTATACTTTAAGTTATATTTCATGTATATAGGCAGGATGTTTGAGAGTGGTTTCAGATCTCTAGGAGTTACAATGCAAATTCTAGTTTTTGAAAGATCTCAAAAATTTCAAACTTAGTCAAATTTCAGTAATCAGCATGTCAAATTTCAGTAATCAGCAAGTTGTATCATCTTTCTCTCTTTGTCTCACACATTTTTTATCCCTTATGCTCTAGACCTCTCTCACACACTCTCCCCTTCCCTTTATACTTCTATCTATCTAGCCTCTCTCTCCCCCTCCATCCCTCCCTCCTTTCCTCCTTCCATCCTTCCCTCCTTTCCTCTAATTTTCTCTATCTCCCCCTCTCTCTCTTTCTTCCTCCCACCCACCTTCCCTCTCTACTTCAATCTATCTAACCTATCTCTCTACCTCTCTCTCTCCCTCCCTCCTCTCTCTCTTCCTTCATCCCAACCACCTTCCCTCTCTACTTCTTTCTATCTAACCTATCCCTCTCTGCCTATCTCTCACCCTCCCTCCTCTCTCTCTCAATCTCTCTACCTTCCTCCTTCCCTCCTCTCTCTATCATTCTCTTTATCACACTTCTCTCCCTCTATCCCTCCCTCCTCCCCTCTCTACTTCTATCTCTCTCCCTCCCTCCTCCCCCCTCTCTATCTCTCCTTCCCTATATACTTCTCTTTACTTCTCTCCATCTCTACCTCTCTCTCCCTCATTCCCTCTCACTCTCCCTCTCCCTCTCTCCCTCTCTCTTAATCTCCCAACCTTCCTCCTTCCCTTTGTGTTTCTCTCTCTCACACACTCTCTCCCTCCCCCATCTCTCTCTTTGGTTTAGGCTTTATGGTTTAGGGTTTAGGGTTAAGTATTTATGGTTTAGGCTTTATGGTTTATGGTTTAGGCTTTAGGT